>JALGBA010000250.1:0-312500 GCA_023970755.1 Azemiops feae
GATTTCGAAGAGGCAGAGGGACTATAGATCAAATTGCCAACATATGCTGGATCATGGAGAAAGCTAGGGAGTTCCAGAAAAACATCTACTTCTGCTTCATTGACTATGCTAAAGCCTTTGATTGTGTGGATCACAACAATTGTGGCAAGTTCTTAAAGAGATGGGAGTACCAGACCATCTTATTTGTCTCTTGAGAAACCTATATGCGGGTCAAGAAGCAACAGTGAGAACTGGACACAGAACCATGGATTGGTTCAAAATTGGGAAAGGAGTCCGGCAAGGCTGTATTCTGTCGCCCTGCTTATTTAACTTATATGCAGAGCACATCATGAGAAAGGCAGGGCTAGATGAATCAAAAGTTGGAATTAAGATTGCCGGGAGAAATATCAACAACCTAAGATATGCAGATGATACCACTCTAATGGCAGAAAGTGAAGAGGAACTAAAGAGCCTCTTGATGCGGGTGAAGAAGGAGAGTGCAAAAGTTGGCTTGAAACTCAACATTAAGAAAACCAAAATCATGGCATCTGGCCCTCTCAATTCCTGGCAAATAGATGGGGAAGAAATGGAGGTAGTGACAGATTTTATCTTCCTGGGCTCTAAGATCACCACAGATGGAGACTGCAGCCAAGAAATTAAAAGACGCTTGGGAGGAAAGCTATGGCAAATTTAGACAGCATACTAAAAAGCAGAGACATCACCCTGCCAACAAAAGTACGTATAGTCAAGGCCATGGTTTTCCCAGTTGCAATGTATGGCTGTGAAAGTTGGACCATTAAGAAAGGCTGAACGCAATAATTGAGGCCTTTGAGCCTTTGAACGTGGTGCTGGAGAAACTCCTGCGAGGCCCTTTGGACTGAAAGCTAGTCAAACCGGTCAGTCCTAGATGAGATCAACCTTGACTGCTCTTTAGAAGGCCAGATCCTGAAGTTGAAACTCAAATACTTTGGCCACCTAATGAGAAGGAAGGACTCACTGGAGAAGAGCCTAATGCTGGGAAAGATTGAGGGCAGTAGAAGAAGGGGACGACAGAGAATGAGGTGGCTGGATGGAGTCACTAAAGCAGTAGGCGTGAGCTTAAATTGACTCCAGAAGATGGTAGAGGACAGGAAGGCCTGGAGGAACGTTGTCCATGGGGTCGCGATGGGTCGGACACGACTTCGCAACTAACAACAACAACAACAATCCAAAAAAAGGAAAAATCAATTTTTCTAGAAAATATATTTTGTATTGTAAAGTCAAAGTAAACTACTAGGAGAAAGAAAAGGAAAAAAAAATGAAGCCCTTCAGCTGGTTGGAAAATGGTAATTGTAAAATAGTTAAACTTAAAAACAGGATTTTGATTGATATAAGTTAATTACTATTGATACTCTTTTTACAATGATTGAATTTTATTTAGAAATGTATTAATACTAGTTTATAGCTTGAGGGAAATAGAGAAGGAACTTTTAAGGAATTATTGAATTATTTATGTTTGATTATATTGGGGTTTTTTTGGATGATTGATCACCCTATCTCCACGTGGATTCTTAAAGCACTTTGATGTAAAACCAAAAAATACTAATAAAACTTGTTTAAAAAAAAAAAGATTGAATGTAGAGACCTCTTTCGGTCTTTCTCCAAAAGAGAAATATCAGTCAAATTTGATTTCTTTACATTCCTTATTCTTTTACAAATGTGCCTGCAATATTCATGTCAATTATTTCCAACAATGTATCTGAGTTTACATTATCACTTCCCATTCTTCACCCTATGTAGTTTTGTACCTTTGGTAACAGATTAAATTCTTCCCAAACATCTCGGTGATATCTGGTTAGGTTTTTGTCCTTAGGAATAAGGAGGTTGTGGATTTTATTCTAAAAGAGATCATAGTGACGAATGTTTTTCATGAAGACAATGTATCTTATACAGTATGTTTTCAGTCCCAATATTCACTGCCCAAATGAGCATGGAACTTAGCCATCTTTCAGGAAGGGAAAGCTTTACCTTTTGAGAGTTTTCTTCCCTTTTAAAAAGATGATATCAAATAAATGTGGATTAAAAGAGAAATAAGAAAGGAAATGTGGTTATATAATCTAATCTATGTCTGTTATTTCAGTTGGAATACTTAGCTTTCATTTCAAGTCTCCAGAATGACTTTTGTAATGCATTGCTAATCCTAGCCAGATTTTTAAGGACATTGTGAACTGAGCCAGTCCAGAACTCAGCAAGGAGGGAAACATAGCTGAGCAGGAAGTGCAAACAAAAGAAGGAGAAGGAGATGGGGAAGGGTTAGGGTAAGGGTTAGTCTTTCCCAGTATAAAGTTTATTTCACCAACAATAAATCTGGCAAATTTTCAAGAGACACAACTGTTCCCAAATAAAATATTTTTTTTCAAAAGCTCCTTAAGTACTCTCGTCTAGTGCTTCTCAACCTCTTCTTTATCATGGACCACCTTTAAATATCTTTTGTGGCCACGGCCCACCAAGACTTAACTCAAGATTTAAATCATAACATTTTTTTCAAGCCTTCGCAGACCCCCTATGATCACATCATAGCTCCCTGGGGGTCCGTGGACCCCAGGTTAAGAACCACTGCTCTAGTCAAGAGCCCTTCAGATCCAGAACCAAGTTTTATTTCCAGAAAAAAACCTGCTGCAGAACTGAAGTTAAGATGTTTTCTATCCAGAACAGTATTTTATTTTCAAAACCTGCTCAAGTGTTTTCTTACTAAGAAAAAAACACTCACATTTTCAAAATCTTATTGTTGCCCTATTTCTTAACAGATAGACAAACAAGAACAAAGGTGGGATTGACAATGTAAAGCAGCATAGATCTACAGTCAAACATTGGGTGAAGGTAGAAAGTTGAAAGATTAAATTCTCCCAAAAATTGATGAGCTCTTGGTCTAATCCCCACATTCCGATGACAGGGAATGCAGAACTGCCTTCTCAGTTTGATGTAAAGAACAAACAAATCAGAACTAAATAAATAGCAGAATCATTTGCTGTTTGTGGGGAATGACAATTTCAGCAAACAGACTGGCAATTCGCTTTCATTATTCAGATACATTTTGGGTTTAGGTTGACTCCACACTGGAAATACTGGTTCAGCCTCATTTACAAATGTTTTGTTCCGTTGGATCAATCCTTTGAATTGATACCTTCAGAGATAGATCCTTATTGGGAGAAGGAAAAATAAATGGGATTTTGACAGTATGCTACATGGAGAATATTGAATAAACCCTGTCTCTATTTGTGATCCTAATAGAGTGGCAAGTATGCCAAGTTACTAAAATAAATAAAACCCAATACTGATACAAAACAGTAGCCTGAAATATTTAATATTCTGAACCATAGTAAAATACACAAAGTTTACATTTTATGGTCTCATCTACTATATTATCAATTGATATATTCACATAACAATGCCACCATTCCCATTTTGTGGCTGTAGGCATGTTATGAACCTTACAGAGACATCTTATGAATTATGATGTATGCTTATCTAATAAACCATTCAAATATTGAGCACTAAAAATTCTTAAAGGACAAACCAGTAATGTTTATCTTAGTTAATAATTCCTTAAAGAGAGTTGTTTTTTTCAGCAATATTTCCAGTAACAGATACTTTTATAAATATTAAACACAGTGAGGGCTCCCCCCCCCAAAGTAAAAATAAAAGATTCTTGGGCCAAAGGCCAGATTCACTATACTATTTTTTAAAATAGCCACACAGATTGTCAAGGATCTCAAACCAAGGGATTTACTTGTCCCATTCATCTTGAAGAGGGTTAGAGCCCATGATCCATATGTTACACTAATTCAAGAAGAACCTTTGGCAATTTCCTCTATGCCTTCCCTGCCTGAGGATATAGCCTTCCTTTTAATCTCAGATTCATAAAAATAGATAGATAGATAGATAGATAGATAGATAGATAGATAGATAGATAGATAGATAGATAGATAGATAGATAGATAGATAGATAGATAGATAGATAGATAAATATAAATATAAATATAAATATAAATATAAATATAAATATACATAAACATAAACATAAACATAAATAAACATAAATAAACATAAATAAAAAATAAAACAAAACAAAATAAAATAAATCTGCCCTTTCTGCATGCCAGTGAAATAGACTATACCCCCATACCCTTTAATGCCCTTTAAAAGCTGCACTCATTATCCACTAGAGATATAGTAGGATCCACTAGAGTTGCATAAATATAATTCTTTGTCGGCTGCTGTATATTTTCAGTGGCCTAAAGACATTAATGTAAGTAGGTAAGTAAATAGGTAGTATTCTGTTCGCAAGGCAGACATGAAGACGAGGCAGTTGGTACAAAATATGTTCTTTATTGAATACATTCACTGAACAGAAGCAAGCGAGAAATGGCAACATGCCCTTTTTATACTTCCCCTGCAAGGGGAGGCTCAACCAATGAATGCAGGCTATTCTCCCGCCTCGTGCATGTGCACGAGGCTGGAGACAGCCTGTCTGGGTCCCGGGCAGACATGTGGTCTGCCCGGGTCTCTACAACCGGTTCCAGGCAAACACGTGGTCTGCCCGGGTCTCTGCAGTTGTCCTGCAGATTCCCTGAGCCTTGCTGATTGACTCAGCAAGGCCCAGGACACAACAGGTAGGTAGGTAGGTAGGTAGGTAGGTAGGTAGGTAGGTAGGTAGGTAGGTAGGGTGGTAGGTATGGATGTGTTGTGTGTGTGTGTGTGTGTGTGTGAGAGAGAGAGAGAGAGAGAGAGAGAGAGAGAGAGAGAGAGAGAGAGAGAGAGAGAGAGGCAGGCAGACAGACAGACACACAGATACACAGACACAAAGACAAAGACAACAGAGAGAGACAGAGAAGCCCATATATTCTTATTTTTGGTTTCTCATCTACAGGACATATGTAGATATCTGTCTTCCCTGTTACTTTCCCCAAAAATTCACATTCTGTTTTCTGGCCTCATAGCCAAAAGGCGGCATATACCCATCATGTCCAATAGTTACATTATATGACACTATTATTCTGTAAATGGAAGATACCAATCCCTCATTATGCTGTTATGCTTGGGGTAAAAAATATTCACAAAATACTATATCAACAGCTTGCAATTAAACTGGATCTACCTTTATAGTTCCAACAAAGCTCCTGGTATTTGAATTTCCATGGAACAAATTTCCATTTGGTCAAAATTATTTTGAAGATGCTGCACACTAGCAAGGAAACTTGAAATTAATTTGTTGTTCATTTGTTTATCAAATTTTAAAACTGCCCATCTACCTCACAGAGGGATTATGGGTGGTGTACAAAAAAAATATTAAAAATATAAAATAGTATATAAAATCTAAAAGTCAAGCAATGTGAAAAATTAATTAAAAGATGGGGGAGAACTTTCAGGGTGCAAACCAGACCCACCATTGCTAAACACATGATTAATTAATTGATGTTTGCACATTACCTAGCTTCTTGAAATCACTGTCTAAATATTCACCATCTAGATCACAGTCTAGACAACAAAAATAACTTAACAATGTGGCCTATGGTTATATCTGACTGTGATTAATAGGACACATTGTAATAACTTAAATCCCTTCACAGGCAAAATTAATAATGAATAATTCAAAAAGATTTTTTTCTGCTCAACATCTTCTAAAAGTTAATTAGGAAAATTGTTCATGAGAAATAATTGTGAGGAGTTATGCACAAATCCTTAGCTCCATTTTTAAAGTAAAAAAATAATAATATAAAAAGTTTATTTTAAATGATCTTATCATCTACAACACTCTAGGTCATATGCTGTAAAATAATCCTGAAGAAAAAGGACTGCACAAGCAAGACAACATATAAATTGAGACTGTTTTAGACAAATAAAGAACTTCCACCATTTGTGGCAAATGATCTAGACACATCATGTGTAAAAGTGGAGGAGAGATAAGGTCTGTCTCAAGTGATGGATGAATCCAATATGCTGATACCAGTTATACATACAGTATTGGCCCTGAACAGGTAAGTGATGCTATCAATGTCCTGTCCTAGTATCTGGAGGCTGTGTAAATTTGGATGAGGGGGCTCAATCGTGCCAAAAATAAGTGTCTCTGGATATTAGAGTCCTCTAGATCTAGCAACCTTACATTTTCAGTCTTGGATGGGCCTGCATTTCTTCATTGAAAACTGGTATGCAATAAGGAGGTCATCTTGGATCCACAATTCCTGGCCAAAGAGCAGATAGTATCTGTGGCCAAGAAGTCCTTTGCACAGTTCCACCTTGGGCACTAATTGTCCTGTTACTGAATCAGAACAGCCTTCAGATGTCCTTTGTTACCTCACAGTTGGTTTATTTTCTCTATTATTGCTTCTTTAAGTCAGCCAGAGTCGCTCTGGACTCGAATCATCTTAAAACAATTAATCAATTAATCAAATAAATGGGATCGTTTTGGCTAACACAATATTTTGTGCATGTGATTGCAGAGATGATTCTACAATGCTATCTCTGTTTGTATTTTTCCTTATCAGAGATCACTTATGTCCATAGTATTGATTGCATTCATTCAGTATATCAGTCAAGAAAGAAAAATAGAACAGGCAGAGGCACAAAGTGATAGGTTGTGACTGTCCTCTTTATTTATAGCCATCCCTGCTGATTCTAAATTAGCATGAACTGAATCAGAATTCTGTACCATCTTATATACTGTGCTAACAATTTTCAGTACTGTATTTCAAATTAATTATTCTATTGTAGTATATAATATTGAAACATATATCAATTTACATTATACAAATCGGGACTAGCTGAAGAAATTAGTTGTACATTGGCTCTTTTCTTACTTTCTGCCTTTTTGACTTTCTGGTGTTATTGTTCACTTTTTATCTTTTGTGAACATAGCACATGCATACAATCACTACCATCACAACCACTACCCACAAATGTTAAAATACACATTTTTTTATTCATATCAATTTCCACATCCCATGAAGCAGTGGGAAAAGTAGGCATGTGAGATATAACAGGTTAACCTGTAAGTAAAAGAAAACAATACCATTACTTTATTTGAAGTCCTGGAAAACTGAAAGATGTGTGCAAATCACAGTGCTCCCTTGATTTTTTTTTAAAAATAACACATAACCTCTTCCACACAGGTTAGAAGGTAGATTTTGAATTTGTTATGTCTTTGGTCTTTAATCTCAGCATCCTTTCCAGTTGCATGTTCAATGGATTTTATTTAGCAATTTGCAATCAACTATGACAAAATTTGAATGAGCTTGAAATGTACAAACATTGCTTTCTACTTCTATCAGCCATCACTTACTTGTTATTTTTAAGCATTTTCATTAATAGCCATTTAATGAACACTGAGTAATTTTACAAAACAAATATAGCAAAGATAAAGGTATTTAGCAGTAGATAAAGATCTACTAGTGAACCACTGATTAATTTGAGCTTTTTAGTTCCTGTTGATTTGTAAGATTTTTGCAAAGAATGCTCCCTTAGCGAATTTGGTGTGACTCACTAGGATGATTTTTTTGAACTTATGTATGTGTGTGGATTTTTGTATGCAATAGAATAGATATATGATTTTCTCAAGTGAACCTAAATCTAAATGCTTGTTTGTTTTATTTTATTAGATTGTAGGGCAAAGCAGCAGGAGAAGAAAGAGGACTGAGTAATTATTAAATAAAACTAAAATCAACTTCACCTCAAAAAGAGACATTTATGTTTATAGAAAGGACAGTTTATTACAAAAATCATAGTTTGTGTAGCTAATAAATAGTGAGTAATTTTGAGTTATTTACTCTTCATTGCAGAATTTCTCCAAACTGTACTATTGTATTATTTTTCAGCCAGAGAAATTTTCCAGTTTTAAATACCGTTGATCCAATGAAGAATGGATTCTGGGAAATTAAAAGGCATCTTTCTTTTGCAATAAAATAAGTGGCAACTATTGTAATCCATTTGTCCTGCTGCATTTATTTATATGTCTTAGGAAAAATGCAAAATAAATCAATAGCAGGATTTATTAGGTGGTTTCCCTATTTTTTTCAGAAATTTTCATCTAAACAAACTGCCTAGCAATTTACTTACAAAACCACCAACACAACTTGCAAAGCATAGAACATAAATTTCAAAGTATTCAATGCATGTTAATTTATCATGACGGACTTATTATTTTTCCCATAACTCTAAGTTGGCAAGATATTCAGAATTTTTTTCTGATTCACAAATAACAGTTCATGTTGTGATCAAATGAAGCTAACATTCTACAGTGACAAATATGAAAGTATCATTTTCCTGTCAAATTTTTATTTAATCACCAGAATTCTTCCTATTAAAGATTTTTACAAAATTCCAGTGACCTTCCAATAATACAGTAAAGGTTACAGTGCTGTGATAAACTGGAAGATTCACCATGTCTGTGTTGATTATGGTTTGATTGATATAGAAAAAACATTTTTTTTTGGCTAATATATTAAGTGCCAGAACAGCAACGCATGGAATAGTATGAGAACTACATTTATGTTTGGAGTGTTTTTGAGCATGCTTGGGAAAGTGAACAAGGAATCATATTGTCCATAAAATGCTACATAATTTCTCTTCCAACTGAAATACCAATCCATCAGCAGCACAGATCTTACCTGGTCAAGTATATGCTGTTTTAAGAATGAGGTGGAGATATACTGATATTCTTGCACTGTGAATTCCAACTTGCATCAACTTTGCTGGAGTATAATTTAAAATTAGTAATATGGCATCATTTTTTCTGGGCCTATGTTCACCCTTTTTTTTTTTTTTTCATTCTCAACCCAACCATCCTTCTGGCAGCTGGAGGAAAATATATATCAGTAGATCTTATTAACATAAAGCAGAAAGAGATTGCTTGTAGCAGATGCATTTTCCTATCTTGTCACATGCATAAAACCAAGATGATTGCTCTGTAGTAGATTTATGTTTTAGTTAAGCTGAAATTTCACTTTTGTGTGCTGCTTAAGATCAAGCAGAGATGCATAGCTATAGTTTGCATTCATTACGATTTATTGACAACAACAGAGCTATCTACTGAGTTTTTGAAGTCATGTTCATGCTTCTAGGAGTGGATTGAAGGGAACATTATAAAGAAAATGATCAACAGTCTGATAGAAGTACTGTAAATATAACTTACTATGAAAGACTGGTAATTTTTATGTGCTGTATAGGCAGTTTCTAGAGTTTCGTATTCTAATTTTTTTTTCCTGCAAAGGAAAAAGAACACTTAACTCCAGTGCAGAAATTTAAAAGAATTATTAATCTGTTTATTTTAGCAGCAGGATAAATGCATCATTATAAATGTTTCCCATTTTATACATGTATGAGATCTAAAACGGAATTAAATTTAGCTGTATTTGAAGAAATAACTAATTTTTAAGTTCTTGATTTATTGGTAGGTGCTGTTCTTGGAAAAGATATCCACAATAAAAAGAGTATTCTATTGTGATTCATATTCATTACTTATTCAAATAAAGTTATTTCACCCACTTGTCTACTGGCCTGATTCTTGTTTATTTCAATTATCATTCAGATCTTCTATCTCTATATGTACTGCATGTGTAAAAAGAGTCTACTGTATATGAATTAGACGAAGGATCTAGCTTGTCCAACATTTTGCTACTCAGAATGCAATCAGATATTTCTGGAAAGTCAACAAACAAAGCATGGCATAAGGTAATAACTCTCCACCACAAATTAAAGTACAAAAATTGGCATATCAGTTTCCCCTATTTTTAGGGGCAGATAGAATTTTCATTTTGTTCTTTTAATTAAAAATCTATTTTAAAAGCCATCCTAAGTTAGACTCAGATAGATTGTACATAGAAGACTGAAATGAGATTGAATTGTTCCAATCCTGATATCTCTCACTTAGAATCTGGATTTTGACCTCAGCAGAAGTGTTCCAACATTGGAAGAGGCCATTCTGGTCTCTATTTCAGTTATTCTGCTTCAAGATCAAAATACTTTATGAAACAATTTCAGGCAATTGTAAAAAGACTTCTGGCAAGGTCCAGTCTGTTTCAACTGAAACATGATGTTTTAGAAATAGAACGTAGCAACTTCAATATTTGGTTCTTTCTCAATATTACATTTCTTTTTTAAGTCAAAGAAATATGTCCATGGAGATTCTCAGTCATCCATGGGATTCCCCACCATTCAGTCAGAGCTGAAGAAGTTTCTTGAATGAGAAGAGAAAACATCTTCAAAGAGAAACAACTAAGTCCAATTGCCTCTTGAAAAAGCACCTTTGGGTCAAAGAAACATGAATTAATTTATGGTAGCAACATCATTAACCAGTTTGGGCATTAAATTTATTTTATTTAGGATATGATGCTGGGTCTATTCTAGGACTAGAAAAGCAACTTGCATTCTTTAAAGAATGTCATAATACCATAAGCATTTTTTTTAAAAAATAGAATGCACAGAGAGAGAGAGAGAGAGAGAGAGAGAGAGAGAGAGAGAGAGAGAGAACATCTGAACCATCTCTTAAAATAGATGCCATTCCCATGTATCTCCACTGCATTTTTTCTGGAGAAGGATAATACTTTACCTTCAAATTGTACTGGCTAGTGTTTATCCTTCCATGGATCTACTGAAATGACATTTTCAGGTCACAGCAGGAATTGAGAAAGAAATCACTGGAATCCTTATTCAAACATGTCAAGATACATAATACTTGGACAGAATGTTCACTGCAGAAGGCAGATCTAGAAATAAAAGAGGCAAGGGCAATGTTCCCCAGAAAGGCCATTGGGGAAATTTTTTTTTTGAGAGAGACACCAAAGAGCAGTTGGACCCATCTAAAATGGTGGAAAATTTGGTCTTTGATGAAAAGAGGATTGTTGCTACTTTTTAATTTCAAAAAGCTTTTTTACAGACACTGTCACATAGCTTAGAAACTAATGAAGTATCCCTAAATTTGTGCATCAAAGTACTAGATAGTAGTTGGTTTTCTTTACATATTGTAAAAAGATTAGGGTCTTGGAAAAAAAATCGCCAAGCGCAATATTTGATATTGTGATGCTGGAGTATGGTGTGTGAAAGAAATAACAGGGGATTCTGTTGGGAAGCTCATATTGCTCTGGTGCTAATGCTACATTCTCAAAGTCTTCCCAAAAAGCTTTTGCAAAGAGAGAATATTATATTTTGCAATCACAAGAGACAAAAAGAATTCAAGATATTATCTGAATTCCGGGCAGAATGTGAATAAAACAAGTTTGTATTCTTTTCAACTGGAAAGTTGGAAGTTTTCAATTTTATCACAGAAGTTATGAAAACAAAAAGAGTCTTTTGGGATATATTAAGAAGTATTTTTCTGGTGTAGGCAGTTTTATTCCATGTTGTAATTACTAGTTGATTATCCATGTTATCACAATTTTCAGTAACTTGTATCTGGGTATCAGTCTCTATTGTTTTTGACAGTTCAGACCTCTCAATTAAAATTATTCTTTGATCATCAGGCTTCTCCATAAATTGTATATGGGGTTGTGTAAAATTGATTTGTTCAATAGTTTCCACAATTTCTCCCGGTATAAGTTCATAGTTGGGTTGTAGGTATGGTTCCTCCATCTCTTTAGGTTGTATATGTTGTCTAAAGGCCTCTTTGGAGTTACTCTGTTCCTTCTCTATTATTCTTCGGCCTATAACTTGATCCATTAAAATTTGAGAGTAAGATTTCATGTACTCTGTAGCTTCCAAAAAGTTTTCCAGTAAAAGTTCATAATCAAGCTGTGGGTAAGATTCCTCCATTTCAGTGGTGAAAAGATCTTTAAATCTTTTAGTGAAGGCTATATTTATTAAAAGTCAACAAATATTCACCTCCAATTCCTAGTAGACAAAATCACCACCCAGCTGTTTCAAGTTATCTTTACCCTTATTTGACTTTGAAAGTCAGAGCCATCCTCCAGCAAAAAAAAATATACAGTTGCAGTAACACTTTTCGTCACAAGATGTCCTCAGTAGGCTGTAAAGTCTTTCTTTCCAAGTTAATAGATTTTTTGTTTTTCACATTAAAAAAGTAAAAAAGAAAGGCATCTCCAGGATAGTAAATAGCGTGGTTATAATAGTAATGTTTAAAAGTAGAAATATTTTCAGGATCCCTCAGTATTCCAAGAGTTAAATAGTCAATAAAAAATAGCTGTTTTATTTTTTTCAGTTTCCAAAGCTGTTTTTCCCACAGTGCCAAAACGCTGCTCTCTCACAGCAGGAAGTAATTCAAATTCAAAAGCTTTTTACAGGAGAGTAATTAGGAAAAGAGGGGGAAGGAAAGGTCTCACCTGGATTCTCCACGGGGGTTCTTTGTGCTTAGCTGTTCTTCTGGCTTTCGGCTGGCGCAGCGAAGTGATCATCCATTTTACTGGGCAATCTTTTCTCCGACGGCCCTAAGGAGCTGGTTTGGACTGAGAAAAGAGCTGCCGCCCTTCCCCCATCGACGAGGGCCTCCTCAACAGTGGTCGCCCCTCCAGGGCGACTTTTGACCCGATTAAGGGTCTACCGGCAGAGGGAAAAACAGCTGGTGGAGAGACGAGGCTCTCCCTGCGACTACGTCTGCTGCGGATCCGGAACCGGAAGCCTATACCATTCAAAGGCCACTAGAAGAAAGGGAAGAGAACCTTGACCAATCTGAAGTGCTGAGAAATACCTTTTTTCAAATATTGTGGTTTGATGACGTAGAAACCTTACTATGGAAACCGGTGTGGCACAGAAAGAAACCTAGAGTTAGATTTAAAAATGTGTTTTAAAATTTCATTCAATGGGTTAAAAAGGCTTTAGAGATTTTGACGATTCAATAACTAACAGAGTACGTGAATTCTGTAAGAGGATATCCTTTGTAATAATATTTTGTTTCAGATATGATAATTATTTGGAGGGGTAAACTTTACTTACTGGGTTAAAAAGACTTTTTATAGATATAGATTGATTGATAGAATATATATTTAAAATAGATAGAAATGTATCTTTTGGACTGATATTTTTATTTCAAATAAGATAATTATTTTGTAACAGAAGGAGAATAAGAGGGATTGGTGATAAGAGAAGAAATGGTATTAATAAATAAAACATAAGAATGTTATTGTGGGAATAATATATTCATTTTAGATATAATTATTATGTTAGGGAAAAGGGAAATGAGGGATACCCGAAGTGTTAATAATATGTTTATTTAAGGCTAATTGGAATATGGTAACTATAAATTAGTAAAGCTTAAAAACAGGATTTGGATCTTTATAATTGAAATGTGATTGATGTCTGACTGGATTGCTTGAACTCTATTTAGAAATGTATTAATTTGAATATGTAATATTATATGAGGGAAAGAGAGGGAACTTATAATGAATTAATTTGAGCTATATATTTATGATTTTTATTTTGGATGTTTGATGTCCCCATCTCCACGTTGTTTCCTAAGCACCTTGATGTAATCTTCCCATCCTTATAAAAATCTAATAAAATATATTTTAAAAAAAAGAAGAAGTATTTTTCTTCCAGTTAAGCTAGTTGTTCCAGTTAATACCATCAGAAATCAACAAAGGTTTTTATTTTATCACTATTGATAGATATTTGCTACGTTCATAAGGCTAAAAATGCCTAATATAATTGCGATTGGAAACTGTCAAACCAAGGTTAGCATTTCAAAGTCATAATAATATGATTATGACTTTGAAATACTAACCTTGGTTTGACAGTTCAATACTAACCTTGGTAAGACATCTATCCTGGGACAGAAAGTATATTGGGGGGCTAAGAACAACCTTAAAATTTATGGTTACCAAAATCTTCAAAAATAGAATTTCTCTTTCACAGCATTTCTGCACGTTTTGAAATATGGATATTCCAAGGTAGAAATTACTGTGACCTGTAAGCTTGGTTACTTATTCATGGTGTAGCAGTATTATGAATGTGGCTCCAGCTATGTAAAGGAGTCAAGAAATCTCTTCTATCTTTCTTACCTAATATCTAAAAAAATATATATCTTGTTTTTATAGCAGTGTTAGACTTTTTCCCCCCAGCAGTTCCTGAAACAGACCCATTACAAGATGAGTAAAATAAGTCTAATACCATAATTTATTTATTTTTTGTAATTTTCCATTTATTTTTCTCTGAACTGGAAATCTGCCAAAGTGGATAAAATGGAACAGATTGGTATTGACCCATGCTTCCTTTACTGGCAGTCTCCCAAGCTTTGCAGGATCCCATGTTCACTCTATTCTAAAGGTAAATTTACTTGGTTGTTGTTAGTATTGATCAACATGATATAAGGATATATCCATCCCTTCAGAGTCTCCAGCCAAAACAATTAGAAAGAAAACCAGCTAAAGGGGTGTTTGGCATGCATACTTTCACTTAAGAACAGGGCTATGAAAGAAGTCTGTCTCTAAAAGTTTTTCCTATAAACTCAGATTTCCAGAATCTCAGTTAAAGGATGCAAAAGCTCTTGATTTGCAGGCACTGACATTGTTATAATTGTCCTTCCTTTGATAAATCTTTGAACTGAACGGAAATTGTCTGGTTATCTTAGCGCTATAAGGAGATGCACGGAACAGAGCAATATTGGTCCACAAAAGATCAGCCCATTATCACTGATAGACCTAGTTCAAATCACAGCAAAAGCTTTGCACATGTGCTCATAGTTGAAAACACTGTCCTTATTCACTAAGAACAGGCCTGCAATAGTAAGATCATAAGGAGGAATGAGGAGAAGGATCTCCTTGCTTACTGTGAATCTGTGGGTCTGAACTCTTCTGCCGAAGGAGTGGATAGGAATAATGGTCTGCATTCACAAATTATTATTTTTTTGTGATACTATGATTTCTGTTAGTGTGCCACAATCTATTAAAGATCAGGTTTTTGATTAGCAAAGGTCTTCTCAAGAATGAGGAAACAACTGCAATGCCTGTTTTCCGCAGCTACTCTAGTACTGCTTAAAGTACTGTTCATGAAACTGCGTATTCCAAAGCAACTTTTCAGAATTGAATGCAAAGTGCTACACGACCTTATGAAGTTTATTTTTGGACCAGGATAGGGGAGAGAATACTGTGTGCCATATCTGCCTTTGATGTTAAGGAACACCCTTGTTATACTACATAGTTCATACTTGATACACTGCACAGAAAACTACT
The DNA here is from genome assembly GCA_023970755.1 of Azemiops feae. Lineage (NCBI taxonomy): Eukaryota > Metazoa > Chordata > Lepidosauria > Squamata > Viperidae > Azemiops > Azemiops feae. Next base: position 15,132 of record JALGBA010000250.1, read on the forward strand.
GCTACTGAACTGCAAAGCTCTTTTTAAAGGCAAGAATCAATCCAATCTCTTGAACGTAGCTTTCACTTAATAGCTTGGGAATCATGGTACAACATAGAAGATAGCTAGATACATAGATAGGCAGGCAGACAGGAAAATTCTAAGAACTCATAATCTGAAAGAGTGCAAACAAACCAGTCATGAATAGGCATTTAATTACAGTTTAGTGGAATGTGGGAATATAGTGGATGTTTGAAGCAATTTCAGTTGCTCCAATATTCTCCCAAAGATTGCTCAAATGGAAAAGCATATAATAATTAAATTGCTTGATAGCACCCAAAAGATGATGCTAGAATTTATTGTCTTTTTAAACATTTCTATCCATATTTTATAATCAAAGAAGAAAGAATCTACCTTGGCATATCAGAAAGCAACTCAACTGAGAAAGGCAGGTCCATTTGAAGCTGGGACAATTTTGCCATTGGTTTAATTTAATTAGGATCCCTGCAGACTTGGTCATGTTTTTCTCAAAGCAGAACCGTTAGAAGATCAATTCTAATATTAATAGGGTTAAAGGACAAAGGAAAACCAAGCAAGAAAGGGCCTGAAATTAAATCAGCGTGAAATCAGAAAAACAACATTTATTTCAGTGGCATGTTCTATTTTGCTGCTGATATAAATGCAAGTAAAATTATATAGCACTTTTTCAATTTCATACACTGAGTACCCAATGTATTGAAGCAGACAGTATACAAAAATCACACTCTTCAATCAGGCCCTCTAATGCTAATGCTAATGCTTTCTGGCATGATTATATAGTGGGCTGGCCAATTATATGGTAGATATGAAAACATAAGGAACGTTCAGACAAAAAGTTTTGACAACCCATTTTCCCTTTTTTTTTCATTTCATAATTATTTTCTCACCATCATGAACAGAGCCAGTTTTCATCTCTTTATAGCATTAACCCGCAGCTTAGGTTTCACATACAACATCTTTGCCCTCGGCATAAGATAAACAAAGTATTTAATTAGAATAGGGCTTTCATGCAAACTTTAATAACAACCCAGCATTGAACAAGTTGCTATTTTTTTGCTTAGAATATTTGCCAGTTTTTAGGAGTATTTATCCATTTTATTTACTATACAAATGAAGACCTAAAAGACCCAGAAGACTTCCAAGGTTACTTCCAACTCTGTTATTCTGTAATCTTCTGTAATCAAATTTATACAGCCAACCATCTATCAAGAGAAATTCTGGGTGGTGAACAAAAGGGAAACCCAATACAATAAAATAAAAACAATTTAAACTAATAAACTATGGTAAGGCGCTGTTACAAGCTCACAACCATCCACCAACTACCCTTAGTCAGCTCTATCAACTTGTCCTATTGCCTGGGGGACTACCACAAGAATGCAAGTTCATTATTCTTCCATCACATTAACTGAACATGAAATGTTCATAAACATTCTAATCCCGTTTTTATGGAAGATAACTTTCTTCTCAGTTCTATACTAACAGCTAGTGTGAAATTCTGCCGGTGTGGTGGAATGGTTAAAATGGTTTACCCTCAGGCTTCTAAGGGAACCAGTTGGTTTTCTGCATGAGCTTGTGGAGTTTTCCACCTTGTCTGCTAAATACTATTAAAGCCCTTGATGAATGGCAAAATATGGAGACAAGCTGACTTGTTGACACTATCAGTCCTGAGTATCCTCCCTTGTCTTGCAGCTAATTTAATAATGATCTGTGAGTGATAAAGGGGATAGGATAATTGCCAGGGCTCCATTAGGGGCAAGAAACTCTACCTGGAGGGAGTTCTCCAGACAAGAGAGCAGGTATGCAGAGAATGCAAATATAGAACTATCTTGAACAACGGGCAAATGTGATAAAAAAAAAGCCAAAGCCTTCATAGAAGGCAGGACTGTAAAAGAGCACCAAAGGATTTAAAGTATGTGTGGGTGTTAATGTTTTGCTCATGTTCCTACCTGTGGAAATACTGTAAGTGCTGAGATTGAATCTTGTATACAATTCTGAAGCTCAAATACTTTGGTCACCAAATGAGGAGAGGTCTCTTTGGATAGGACCCTGATGCTGGGAAAGATTGAAGACAAAAGAAGAAGAAGAGTTGGCAGGGGACAAGATTGTTAGGTATTGTAGTGTCACTAATGCAATTATTATGAATTTGGGCAAACTCTGAGTGGAGAACAGGGGGCCCTGATGTGCTATGGTCCATGCGGTTGTGAAGAGTCAGACATGACATAGTGATTGACAACAAGAAATACAATAAAGAAATAATTTCTTTCTTTTGTCAGATGGGCTACTGTTCAGAGTGAATAGAAACTTGTGAGAGATTTTAAAAAGGCATAATAGAAATAAGAGAAAGGACAAAGAGGGGAGTAAGTCCAATGTAGAGTTTAGAGACAATGGCCTAGACCTCAAATTTCCTGAACTTTTGCAAGCAGCTTTGGCTAGCATTTTCAGAGACAATACAGACTAGAGGCAACTGAGCAGGGACTGACTGGGTTTCTGTCTTTATAGTCAGGTTCTGACTGGCCTTTAGCCAAGTTGGTTTCTGATTGATGGAGGCTGGTGAAGGTTGATCTCTAATTGGTTCTTTGTTTGTTTAACAACAATTTAGCTTTGTGCTTTTAAGCTTTGGAGCTATGTGATTGTTGGTTGTTGAAACAACTGATATTATTGCCATGAGAAACTCAATGTCCCATTGTAGCTCCCACACTAATCTGCACAGGTAGAAGGTCATCTCTACTTCTACCTCTACCTCTACCTCTTCTTCTACCTCGTCTGTCTGTCTGCTGATCCATATCTCTCTCTCTCTCTCTCTCTCTCTCTCTCTCTCTCTCTCTCTCTCTCTCTCTCTATCTATCTATCTATCTATCTATCTATCTATCTATCTATCATCTATCTATCTATCTATCTATCTATCTTATATTCATTCATATGTGTGACTGTATGTGGACAGATAGAAAAACAGACTGAAGGAGTAGACAAAATTTCAAATCTCTATTTCCTCTAACTTCAGTACAACATCACTACTACTTTTCAGGTAAGTAGAAAAATACTTAAATGGGCAAAGGTTAATCAAGATAAATATAATAATCCTAGAATATCTTCCATCTCTATAAGAACCACTTATTATATTTGTCACACTGATCTTTTATCTATACCAATATGTTTAGTATTTTTCTCCCTCTTTCTCCCTCTTTGTCTCTTCCTCTCTTATGACCACACGGAAGATATATTTTACTGCAGCTGTACAGTTCCTATATAGATGTAATAACTATTCAATGTTTATCAATGCTGAAGAATGTATAGGTTCAGCAAAAAAAGCAAAATGAGATATAAAAGACACCCAACCAATAGTCTAGCAAGAAAACTGAAATGAAGATATGTGTGGGTACATGTCACTGGTTTGAGAACAGAATCACCTGCTTAAAATGGGAGGGAGAGAAGCTGGGTGGGCAATATTTATTTCATTTTTTAAATTAAAAAAAAAAAACTTTTTATATCGTTCAAGGAAAAATAATCCAAATGCCAGTTTAGGATGTTCCCCTTTGTATGTATTTCTAAAAAGTACCCCTTTCCCCCCCTTCCAAAATTTACTGTGTGCAAACAAACAAACAAGAATAGGGAAAAAAACTAGCACTTTATGTGAATACTCTGGCCTAAAGCCTGAGAAAATATCATGACTGACTTTGAACCACATATATTGGAACTTAGATTCATTTATTTTCTGTACATTTCAACTGCTAACACTTAGACTTCCCTCCTGGAAATTCAGAAGTTTGATCTCTCCAGGTCTCCTTGAGAAGTCTTTTTCTTCCTTCCTTCAGAAAAAAAAAGTTATGATTCAGACACAGGGTGAATTCTAGTCCAAGGAGAAACAGCTTTGAGTTCCTGTGAATAGTTCCTGTTCTATGAATAGTTCTTTAGGGCACTCCTTGATGCAAGGTTACAGTCATTCAGGCTAATTCATTCTGGTACATGTCTCCAGCACATACACTCCTGAAGGGATTTTCCTGCTAATACTGACCTTATTTTAGCCTGAAATAAGCCCTAGGATGTTCCATATTTGAAGTAATATGGATCTGTCTCTCTGATACCAGAAAGAACTTTTCAGTGTAAAAACGAGTGAGATGGATTTTAAGATATGGGATTGCATAAGAAAACTTTTTTCTCTTTTACTTTTTTCCCAAGAAGAAAAAAGTCCAATGGTTGTTGCAAAATGGTACTAAAAGTTACACTTTATAAAGCCTAATCTTTCTAAGGAGAACACTGGAGAACTATCTTCCTTCTTCTTCAGCTCTCTGTTACTTTCTGGACAAACTATGGGATCTTGAATGGGAAGCATCATATCACAGTGGTTCTCCTCTGTTATTGTTACTATGGTTAGCCAGATGTTTACACTGAATTTGGCATATTTATCCACCTATTGAGTTCTTCCCAAGGACCTGGGAAAGTAGATGTTGTTTGGGAAAGGTATTGTTGCTGGATGTAAACTGTTCCGTGCAAAGCTGCTTTTTGCAATTGACCAATGGTGGTTTTGCCAATGCCAATGGCATTCTAGTGATCCAGATGTTTTGGAATTGCACCCAATGTGCTTATTACTTTTAGTATTATCTGTGCTTTCTTTTGCCAGTCATTCTACTTCTATTTGCAGGTTTTTGTATTTTGTTATCGTCTCCAGGCCTTTCTCTTCTAGTCTGCTATCCCCAGGCATTGCCACATCCAGACTTTATTGTTTTTCATATCAACAATCGTTAAATATGTGGCAGGTGCTTGTCAAAGTCTCGGAGCACTTTGCTTTTTCAATTGCTTGGTCTATTTTGCATTCCCACAAGTTCTTGCTTGCAGACAAATGATATTTTTTTGCAGATATTCCTAGGCTCCATTGTTGCTACTTTGGCATGCCGTTATATCACACAGTTGTACATCCTGACCCTGGGTCAATCAAGCAATGTAGTTAAGGAGGTCAGCAAGGCTGCAGTGAGTGAGTGAGGCATCAAAGTGGAGCTTAATTGTTGCTTCAGCTGTTTCTTTGATTTTGCAGGGTCTCTCTGCTGATGTGCTTTGCAAGGGAACTGGTCTTTGTGTTTTGCAAGACAGTGTATATCACTACAAGTACTTCATTTCCACAATCAGGTTGGATTATGGATCTTGTTCTGTTCGCAGGGCAGACATGAAGACGAGGCAGTTGGTGCAAAAGATGTTCTTTATTAAAGTCATTTGCTGAACAGAAGCATGTAGATAGATTGAACAGAATAGGAACATAAGCAGGAATCAAGCTACTAACTACTACTGACTGGCCACACTGGCCACTCCTTCTTATATTCCCTTGCAAGGGAATGCTCAGCCAATCGATGCAGGCTATTCTCCTGCCTCGCACATGCGCGCGAGGCTGGAGACAGCCTGTCTGGGTCCCGGGCAGACACGTGGTCTGTCCGGCTCTCTGCAACAGTCCCGGGCAGACATGTGGTCTGTCCGGGTCTCTGCAACCCGTTTCCAGTCTTCCTGGGCCTTGCTGAATGACTCAGCAAGGCCCAGCCTCTCAGCAACTTTCTGAGCCTTGCTGAATGACTTCAGCAAGGCCCAGTACATAACAGATCTCTAATTCTTGAACCAAAGGATCAAGGCGGATCCTTCCTGCTTTGCCAGTTTTAATTTAAAATTTTAATAAGTAATAAAACTCTCTCTATTTCAGATATGAATTCTGAACCCCATCAAAGAATAAAATTACCAAAGCCATACATTGTGGTATTTATTTCAGCAGGCACTTCTCTTTCTGTTCTTCCTCTCAGTTTTGTAGTTTTACAACACATTATCAATCCCTAGCTTAAAGGATAAAGAGAGTTCTTTATTTATCAAGAGTAATTATACAAATAATGGAACTATCAAAGGTAAACTTTTTCTTAAGAGGTCCATTATTTGTTGGAGAGGATTCTGTCTGGTTTTCAATAAAAACTTACTACCTTTGTGCTACCTAAATCAATGTCCATTAGAAGACAACAGCCAAAGGAGTTTGTTAGAGTCTTTGTTTTCCTTGAATAATTGAAGCCTTTCTGGCTTTTCAGTTCAGCGTGCGTGCGCGCACACACACACACACACAAACACACACAGCCCAATGCAGGAACTTCTTTTAAGGAACATTTTTACACTGGGAAGCACACAACAACCATATTACATAGAACAAAAAACAACAGCACACAGAGTGGCACTCCCGTGCCTCCAATAAATAAAGTTGTTGTTATAGTTTTGAAATGGGAAAGAAGATACCACCCGAGAGGGGCACTTTACCACTTTGCCACAAAAAAGTTCAAAAACCCCACCAAGAGAAATCTGAGAATCGCCTGAGATCAAAGTGGAAAATACTTTCACGGGGCAGACGCACATTCGATGAGAAAATTCTTTCAAAGCATGTACTAGGGGAATGTTTGTTCTCAATTGTACAATCACTGGTGTCATAGAAACACTAATGATGCTCCCCAATGTCACACCTGCTGTGACACTTAGCTTGATATACAAGAGTCCTGCCAGTATTGTTGATCCCAGGGGGTCTTTTTATTGTGACATATTTGTGAAGGTCTTACACCTATGGCCATTAGTCCCTTTAAAAAAAAAAAGGTTTCACATTTTGGAAGAGAAAAATAGCACGGAAGCGGGCAGCTAAGAAAATAATCAGATTTGGATCCAGGGACTAACTTGAATTCACTTTGACTGAGCTAATTCAAAATAATTGATGTAGATGGCGTCAGCTTTACCTGGTCTAATTAACCTTGAAATCTGGTTCTGTTGGATGCCCCAATATACATATTCAGATATTCGCTTTTTCTCTCCAAAGATTTGAGAAGCAGATTCTATTCTTCTTCTGACAAATGCCTTTGAAAGCTACCACCTGCTGATCTAAGGGTTATTCAACCATATGCTCACACTTCACTGTTTATATAAAAATATCACATTTATGACTGCTATTTTAAAAATTGGTTCTGTTAAATATTTTTCACTACTTGCCGCAAAAAGGAAACGTCAGAAAGGCTTGTTCAGTACCATACTCACATTTGCATTAAAACTGATATATCTTTAGAAAGCACTATTAAAGAATTATTAAAATTATAATAATAGCTTGTATGTTTTCATTTCAGTAGCATATTTCAGTTCTGGCTTTGGAAATCTATGTAACGGTGTTTTGACGTATAGAGGGTATAGATAATGAAATGATAATCACACATAATTAATATAAATTATTATTAATATGCTGCACGAAGCTCACACAGACTGACTACAAACAATGGCATGACAAAATAGCAACAATGGTGCATTGGAATATGTGCCAGAAATACCATTTGCCTGCAAGCAAAACTGGTTGGACCATAACACAGAGAAAGCAATTGAAAAAGCAAAGTGCTCTGAGATTTTAGAATGCAAACATGCAAGCACCTGCCACATACTTAACAATTGTTGATGGGAAAGACCAAAAAAATCTGGATAGTGGACATGGCAGCACCTGGAGACAACAGAGGAGAAAGAACTAGAGAAAGTCACAATGCATATCTGCAATGGAAATAGAATGACTAAGGCAAAAGAAAACAAAGATAGGGTTACCTGAGGGACCATCCTGCCTCAAAGAGATTGGCCTGCCCCCACTCATTCCAGGAGGAAGGGCATGCTGTGAACCCAATCCATCAAGGAATTTACGCCGGTAAGATCTAGGGAAAAAGCCTTTTTTTTTGCCATGGCCCCCGTCCTTTGGAACATCTTGCTACTGGAGGTGAGATCTGCCCCCCATCCCTTTGGCCTTCCAGAAGGGCCTCAAAACCTGATTCTCCCAATTGACTTGGGGCCCTAGTCGGGGCACTTTATGCTGGAGGTGGCTGGTGAAGTAAGGGAGAAGATCCTACCTCCATACTGCTCTTGTACTTGGCTCTTAGTTTTTACCTAATCCTTGTGGCTTTAATGTTTTTGTATTTGTATGGTAAGCCGCCCAGAGTCACTTACTTCAGTAAATAGCCTATACATTTAATAAATAAACAAAAATACAATAAATAATACCAATAGTAATAGATTCCTTGGGTGTAATCCCAAAACAACTGGAGCACCACTTCAACACTAGCATAGCAACTTCTGCCTATCCCAGGTCCTTAGGAAAGATTCAATAGGAAGATAAAAATGCCAAATCCAATCTGAATATTTGGCTGATTTTGCAACCAACAACAACAACAACAACAATAATCATAGCAACAACAACCAGCTAAAGAACTGGCAGCTGGAGCTTCACTTGATTGTGAACAGAGAATAATAATTCAGCCTCTGTTTATTCTTTAGTAAACAAAATGTAGTTTTGTTGAACACCTTCCCATGCCAAGAGATTAAGATAAAGCTCAGTAAAATGTAATACAGATTGAATATAGAAATTCATAGCTAGAGAAAAAGATAATTATATGGACAAATATGATACTTGCAGTTAAACATGCAGTCACACAGTGGTAATGCCCACCAATACTTTAGCTGCTCAGACTTGTATAGTTGTGGTGTACATCAAGGGGCTCCAGGCTGGCTATCTTCATAATACTATGTAGTGAATCCAAAAACATTTGCCATATTCAAGTCACTCAATCTAGAAGAACTTTAGTGCACCCAGGCTTTCTGTGGTGCATAGTGCAGCCCATTTTGTTGTATTTGACAGAACACTTCTTAGAAGTATTTCATCGGGTAATACAAATTTAAAAATAATAAACTCCCATTCTGTCAGGGTTTTTTTTCCATATCAGTCACTGAAGAAGGATTCTCTTAATCTCCAGTAAGTTCTTCAGGAAAAGGCTGAGAGTATCTCTGAAAGAGTAAGGTAAACAATCAGATTTCTCTTAGAAAAGAGAGGACCATGTTGCTTCATGAACTTCAGGAGCTTCAAAGGGTGCTTAGCCTGAATCTTCTTTCAAATTTCACAGAACCCTTGTTAGAAGCTCTACAAATATGAGGAATATCCACATATAAACAAAAAGCATTTCATGAGTGGGAAGAAGAACCACAACACAGATGTAGCAATACTACCATATCATATACTAAAAACCTGGATGACCACTAGATAGTAGCAAAGAGATGTGGGAAAAAGCAACCATGAATATTGTGAAAATGTTGAAAAATGACAATGATATAGACATAGATGGTATTAACTAGAAGCATATTAAAATATGGATGTGATTTATTTATCAAATTATGTGCAACTTGTTAAAGTGTGTGAGAAGACTGCTTGTATGCCTGACAATTGGGACATTGCTTTTACTGTTCCCCTGTACGTAAGGAAAGGTAGTAACTGCCAACCCCCCCTCCCTTGCAGGGGTTTTAGATCATTAAGTGATCCTGAGAAAGTGTTTGCCAGAGCTATGATTGCTGATGGATGTATAAGTACACACAGTACATATGAAGTCTAACTGAAACAATTACTTTATTATCAAGGCTTTCTCTTGGTTGTATACCAACTTCCATTAAAACTGTCATTGTTGCATTCCCAAGGAAAATATTAGTTTATAGTTAATTTTGGCAGTTTATTTATTAGGCGGTATGATTTCACTCCAATCCAGTTCAAACTGTCAATGGCCAATTGAGTCATCAGTCCAATTTGGAATGAGTGTGTACATTTATACTGTGTGTGTGTGTGTGTGTGTATCTGTATATACACACACACACACACACACAGGGTTGCATTTTCTTGAACCAGTAAATATATTTAACTAGTAAATATATCTCCAAGTCTACTTATGCCATGTTCTTCATTCCTTAACTGTATGCCAGGGCATTAAGCTTTAAACAGGAATTTAAATTATATTAATAGAAATAGCAATTTTGGTAGTCTAGGAAAACTACTTTTCATAATAAAGTTAAAAACACCTATATTCAATTTCTGATGGCTATGTAGAACATGAAAGCTGGTTTAGTGCAGTAGAACTAAACTAGAAATGAGAAACCTGGAAACTATGAGTTCCAGTCCCAACCTAGGGAGAAAGCCGTCTTGGTAACATTGTCCCAGTCAGTCTCTCATAGATGACAGATAAATGGATGGATGGATGGATGATAGATAAATAGATATATAATAGATAGATACTATATGAATTTGTGAACTGACAGTTCTCCTTTCTGATAATTTATTTTATACTTTTTGCACATTTACTATAAAAAATACTACATGCTTAGAACAAAAATGCATCATGTTCAAAAGTAAGAGATAAAATGATATCCAAAAGAGCAAAAAAGGTAAACAAAATCAGAGTGTTTATTGTTTTAACTTTTATTAATTTAAGCAGGTGAGAAGATGTTATTTAATTACCAGTTAACTAATAGCTTATCCCACATTTTTATTGCTGCCTTTAATTCTTTATTTTCACTACATTGTATACTTGAAATTATACTTTCACGGGATTCATTAATTTATATTCATTGGGACAAGAGAAAGGGAATGAGAAAAACAACATAACTGACATTTGTAGCAAGTCATATTTATAAAAAAACCCATCACTATGTAGTTTGCATATTTAAAATTAATTCAAATGCAGAACTCTAATGGGAGTGAACTTTTGATTAAAATCAAGGAGCTATTTGCTGCTTGAAATATCCATCCCGTGTACCATTATGATCTGAACAACATCTTCCAAACTGAATGTGCAGGTTTCAAGCAAAGGATAAACTACAAAGGATAAACTACAAGAAGCTGTTTTACATCAGGATAAACAATTTATTGAAAATATTTCTCCAGTATTTTCAGACAGGGATTTTCACTCCGCTGCTTGATATCTGATTCTAATCACTGGAATGGATAAGTGAATCAGCCTGCTTGATATGCTACGGTGACAGTCAAAACAGAAAGAAACATGGAAGAGAAAAGCCAAAGGATCCTTCACCACAATATGTTGGGTGGCTATATATATGAGTTAGGACTAATATTTCTAACACCATTTTCTTGAGCACAGGTTCTCCTCAGGGCTGTATCCTAAGTCTGCTGTTGTTCACCCTGTTGACCCATGATTGTTGTGCAAGGTTTGCCAGCAACCATATTATGAAGTATGCAGATGATACAACGGATGTGGGCCTTATTCAGGATGACAACGATGATGCTTACAGCAAGGAGGTAGAGGGTTTGGTGAACTGGTGTAATAAAAACAGCCTTGTATTAAACATAGGGAAAACTAAAGAGGTCATTGTCAATTTCAGAAAAGGCAGGCACAGCCACACACCTCTGTGTATTAATGATTCACCTGTGGAGGTGGTTAGCAGCATCAAGTTTCTGGGTGTGCAGCTAATGAGTAGGCTAGCTTGGTCGCTCAACAGTGAGACACTGGTGAAGAGGGCACAGCAGCACCTGCATTTTCTGCATCGCATGAGAAAAGTACATCTTCCTTTCCCTGTCCTTACTACTTTATACAGAGAGATGATCGAGAGTATCCTGTCATATTGCATTACTGTCTGGTTTGGAAGCATTACTGCTTTACACAGGAAGGCGGTATAGAGAGTGGTGAGTGTTATGTCCTGGGACTGCTGAATGACTCAGCAGGCTCAGGAGGCTGCAGAAGGCCCGGGCAATCCACGTGGTTGCCCGGGACCAGACAGGCTGTCTCCAGCCTTGTGCGCATGCGCAAGGCGGGAGACCAGCCTTGCATTGATTGGTTGATGCTGTCCCTTGCAAGGGGCTATAAAAGGTCTTGGCGCCATTTTGTCTTCTGTTCTGTTCATGATCTCAATAAAGACTTGTGTTTGTTACTCCTGCCTCGCCTCGATGTCTTTTCGACTGAAACAGAACATTGGCGACGAAGGTGGGATCTGCTGCAAGAAGAAACAGGAGAAGCTAGGCTGACTTACCAAAGGAGGCCTGAAGCGCTGAGAAGTTCGGCGTCCGGTGGAAGCGATTGCCTGCCAGTACGAAGACGCTGGAGGTGAGCTCGGCTTCAAGGGACCCTTTCTCATTCCTTGCAGCGAGAGGCATCGAAGAGGTTACAGGCTGTAAAGATGTCAAAGCTGGGCTGTTTGTCAGATTTTGACATGTCTCACCCTGAGTGCTGGAGTTCTTACATGGCTCGAGTGGAGAATTACTTTAGAGTTAATAAGATCCAGGAAGACGGCCTCAAAGCTGCTACATTGCTGTGTGTTTGTGGGCAAGAGACTTTTGACATTGCAGAAAATCTTGTAGCCCCAGCACCATTGGAATCAATTGCATACACCGATTTGAAGAGGATGCTGCGTGGGCATTTCGAACCCAAGCTATCAGTAATTGCTTGGAGGCATGAATTTGAGCAGAGAGATCAAAGGCCTGGTGAGTCTGCCGCAGACTTTGTTGCTGCCTTAAGACAAGCAGCTAGGCAGTGTGCTTTCATGGATCTGGAAGAGAGACTCCGGGATCGTTTGGTTTGCGGACTGTGAAGTCTTGAGCTACAATAGAAACTTTTTGCAAAGGAAGATGTATCGTTCCAAGATGCTCTGAGAGAGATTGCAGCTGAAGAAGCAGCAGGCGGTGCTGTGAAGGCGCTGCGGCTCGCCTGGAACCCCCCAGCAGCAGTCTCAATCCATCAAGATGTTGCTCGAATCGGATCCGGAGGAAGAGGTGGACAGGCTTCAACAGGCCGAAGTGAAGAAGCCTCAAGGGCACAGAGAAAGAGTGGCAGCATTCCTTCGGTGTTTCAGCTGTGGAGGTCGCCACAAGCGAGCTGATTGCCGGTTTCGCTCTGCTACCTGCCGGGCATGTGGCAGGCAAGGCCACATTGCATCCGTCTGTTTGGGTTGCCAGAAGGAATGGTCTACAGTAGAATTGCCTCTGAAAGGTACCAAGGTCCCCAGCCAAAATAGGGTGGGCTTCTGTGCGTCCCGTAGGGGCATTTTCAAAACTGGGGTTCACAGGCCCCTAAAAAAGAAACTTCGCCTTGACGTGAAGTTGCAAGGAGTTCCCTTGTCGATGGAGCTGGACACCGGATCTGCTCTATCAATCATCTCCTTAGATACCTTTAATAAGGTTTGCCACAGAAGTGGCCTTCGAGTCAAACTCAGGCCTTCAAATTTAATCCTCACTGACTTTCAAAATTCGAGGGTCAGCGTGAAGGGGGAGGCCACAGTCAGAGTGCAGTGTAAGAGTTTTCAAGGACTGCTAGACGTGGTGGTAGTTGGGGGTGATCACACGAGTCTTATAGGACTTGATTGGTTCGAGGCCCTTGGGATCCAAGTGACTGGGCTGCACAATCTGCAAATGTCAGGCCTTGCAGATGTGTGCAAGAAGTTTGCGGATGTGTTCAGTGCAGAGCTTGGTTCATACAAGGGGCCTCCCATTGCCTTACGTTTGGACCCAGCCATCACACCCATTAGAATCAAGCCCAGAAGGGTACCTTTTGTCTTGAAAAGCAAAATAGATACAGAGCTGGACAAGCTGATCCAGCAAGGCATTTTAGAGCCTGTGGACTCTAGTCCATGGGAAACCCCTATAGTCACGCCACTGAAAGCCAATGGAGAGGTCCGGATTTGTGCAGACTATAAATGTACACTTAATAGAGCATTGCAGCAGCATGCCTATCTGGTGCCAGTGGTGAGCCACATTTTGGCCTCCCTCAAGGGGGGGCGGATCTTTGCAAAGTTGGATTTGGCTCAGGCCTATCAACAGTTACCTGTTGATGAGGCAACGGCTGAGGCCCAGACAATTGTGACGCACCGGGGAGCATTTAAGGTAAAAAGGCTGCAGTTTGGGGTTAATGTAGCCCCTGGCATATTCCAAAGTGTGATGGAGCAAATGCTCCGTGGTATTCCGGGGGTCTGTCCCTATTTTGATGACGTCCTCATCGCTGGGGAGTCATCTGTGAACTTAGCTGAAAGGCTGAGAGCTGTTTTGCTGCGTTTCCGCCAAGCAGGGCTGAAGATGAAGCAAAACAAGTGTAAAATTGGAGTCACCTCCACTGAGTTCTTGGGATTCCATATCTATGCTGAAGGCATCCATCCTTCGGAATCCAAGCTTCAAGCGATTCAGCAGGCCCCAAGCCCCCAGTCAAAGAGTGAGCTTCAAGCCTTCCTGGGGCTGTTAAATTTTTACCATTCATTCCTTCCCCACAAGGCTGCAGTGGCTGAGCCGTTACACCGGCTCTTGGACAAACAGGCTCCATGGAATTGGACAGAGGTCCATGAAAGGAGTTTCACAGAGGTCAAGGCCTTGCTCTCTTCAAATGCGGTATTAGCCCATTTTAATGAGCAGTTGCCTGTGTGCATAGCCTGTGATGCATCCCCTTATGGGGTTGGGGCTGTACTGAGCCATCTCAAGGCTGATGGGACACCAGTCCCTGTGGCCTACTACTCTAGGACTCTCTCATCTGCAGAGCGTAATTATGCGCAGATTGACAGAGAAACCTTGGCAATGGTGGCTGGAATAAAGAAATTCCATGATTTCTTGTATGGTCGTCATTTCACGGTTTACACAGACCATAAACCTTTGCTGGGTTTGTTTACAACAACAAAACAAACCCCACATATTATATCTCCTAGAATGCTGAGATGATCAATTTTCTTGTCAGCATATGACTACACCCTGGTTCACAAACCAGGTAAAAGAAATGGGCCATGCAGATGGTCTCAGCAGATTACCTCTACAACAGATAGAGGCAGCTCCTGCTCTTCACATTCTTTCCATTCAGGAATTGCCTGAATCTCCCCTCAATGCTAGGGACGTGGCTGCAGAAACTGCCACTGATCACACGCTTACACACGTGCTGACATGGGTGTTGTCAGGATGGCCTGACACGTGCCCGGGTGCAGAATTCCAAGGGTTCTGGCAAAGGAAGCATGAGCTTTCTACTTTCAAGGGGTGTCTCCTATGGGGTAGCCGGGTAGTCATCCTGGTCTCATTGAGGACTAGAGTCTTGCTCTCTCTGTATGAGGCACATCCGGGAATAGTCCGGATGAAGGCACTAGCACATAGCCACCTCTGGTGGCCTGGGCTCGATAAAGAGATCGAGGCCCAGGTGCATGGGTGTCAAGTTTGCCAACAGTCAAGGCCAGAAATGCCCCAGGCCCCTGTACATAGGTGGGAGGAGACACATACACCATGGTCGAGGGTACACATCGACTACGCTGGGCCCTTTCAGGGGCAATTCTTCCTTCTCCTCGTGGACAGCCATTCCAAGTGGCTAGAGGTCATTCCTGTTTCCTCCACTACTACTGCCAAGACCATCCAGGTGTTGAGAGGCATCTTCGCCTCACATGGTCTTCCAGATGTCCTTGTCTCAGACAATGGACCCCAATTCACATCTTCTGAGTTTCAGGGTTTCCTTCAAGCCAACATGATCCGGCATGCCACATCTGCACCGTTTCATCCAGCTTCCAACGGTCAAGCTGAGTGTATGGTGCGTACTACCAAAGATGCTTTAAAGAGAATCACTCATGGAAACTGGCATCACAGGTTAGCTGACTTTCTTCTTTGTCACCGCACTACACCTTGCACTGCCACTGGGAAAAGCCCAGCTGAATTCCGCTGGGGTCGCAGACTCATCACTAAGCTGGACAGGTTGCACCCTGACCAGGTGGCTTCACAGGTGTCACAACCGCGGGCACCTAGGAGACTACAGGTGGGCGATCCGGTCTGGGCAAGGAACTATGGACCTGGACATCTCTGGGTGACAGCAGTGGTATGCAAGGTCTCTGGGCCACTGTCATACGAAGTGGCCATGGATGATGGTCGTGTGATCAGATGTCACATTGACCAACTGCGCTGGAGGTTGTCCAGCCACTCTTCCACCCCTGGCTCTGCTCTGGGGGGGAGGACCACAATTACGATTGTGGACCACAGTCTCTCCGCCAAGGTGGACCTTCAAATGTTCCTGCACATGTTCCTGAAGGGGGTTTTGCCATGGAGACGGCTCCTGACTCTGGCACAGGCACCAGGTCTATGGGACGTTGCTGTCAATCGGCTACTTAGGGCAGCTGCTGATCTTGGGCTCGAAGGACAGTGTCCATTCCACCCCACCACTGGACTTGGGGAACTCCACCCCACCAAGGAACTCTGGTTTGGGTTTAGCGGATCCAGCCAGTCAGCAGTCTGGAGGGTTGCCTGGGTCTTGGGAGCATCAAAGTCCTGGCTTGCCTAGCCCAACAGGCGAGGTGGCATGCCAGGCACCAGCGCTGGCTCCAAGAAGGTCAGAGAGGGCCAAAGGTCCACCCAAGCATCTAAAGGACTATGTGAGGTTCCTGTCAAGTATTAGGGAGGCTTACTAGTTCTCTAGAACTCTGGACACTCATAGAAGGGTGTTCTATTGATAACCTGAAACAATATGAGGTATAAGGGTCTGCCTGTGTGCAGGCATAATTGTGTTAGAATTAATCACATGATAATTGAACAAAAAACATGTATATGTAGGTTGTTTTAAAACTATAAGTATTCACTTATTGTTTTATTCAAGGGGGGAGGGGTGTTATGTCCTGGAACTGCTGAATGACTCAGCAGGCTCAGGAGGCTGCAGAAGGCCCGGGCAATCCACGTGGTTGCCCGGGACCAGACAGGCTGTCTCCAGCCTTGTGCACATGCGCAAGGCGGGAGACTAGCCTTGCATTGATTGGTTGATGCTGTCCCTTGCAAGGGGCTATAAAAGGCCTTGGCGCCATTTTGTCTTCTGTTCTGTTCGTGATCTCAATAAAGACTTGTGTTTGTTACTCCTGCCTCGCCTCGATGTCTCTTCGGCTGAAACAGAACAGTGAGGATGGCAGAAAAGATTATTGGTAGTTCACTTCCTTCTATCCAGGACATAGCATATAAGCATTGCTTGAGCAGGGTCTGCAGTATTGTCTGGGATGCTACACATCCTCTTCATGACCCCGTTTTCCATGTTACCTTCTGGAGGAGACTTCATAGTATTCCAAACAGAATATCTAGATTCAGTCACAGTTTTGTTCCATATAGCATCAACCTTGTGAACTCCCAGGTTTCCTCTTTCTGTTATATATTCCAAAAAAAATGACAATAAAGGTTATCTTATCTATCTTACAGCTGAGGAAGCAAATTATTTATATATCTGTATTTCTTCTGGCAGGATCTTTGGTAATTCAGTAGAACTGTGGCTTATTAAATCTCATTTCTTTACTCTTGTCTGAATTTTCTTTTATCTCTGGGTGTATAGGTAATGAAGCTTTTAAAAAAATGGATTTCATTTAAGTGTGAACTGACACGGTCCACCAAAACAGACTTTGTTACGACATAGATGGGAGCAATAAAAATATATCACGCCTGATCAAAATCTTCATGAGACAATATGTATTTACACGAGATCCAGATGAAATCTAGAGTTTGGTAAAAAAAAAAAAAAAGTATAGTTGGAATGTTGCAGGGAAAAAAGGGGGAAGCATGCAAAGCTTCCAACCAACTTTCAGAGCAAAGGCCATAGGAAGTATTTACATTTTTTTCCCTGTGTTTTATGTGGATATCTCTTCTCTCTGCTCCTGTAGTATCTGCTCATACTTCTGTGCATGGGGAACACAGGTCAAACTGCATAGACTGTGATCTGGATCATGTGATCAGAAAGGAGTGGGCTTAGGATGGAGCATTCTATAGAATTCAGATTCATTGTTTAATTGTCTTGTAATGTCCCAGTCCCTTACTTGAACTTGAGATACCATATCAATCTAATCAGATAACCCAAGCGGAGACTTCTTGATCAAGCAGCACTTTATTTGATCAAATTAAGCAGCTGGGTGGCCAACAATCTGGAACGCTGGCAGAGTTACGTCCAGAAGTGCCACGCCTTAGAAAGTTGGTAGCATTGCTTTATAAACTTTGTTAGCCAATGAAAATCAGACAACAGAGCCATTACATCATAAAGAAGACATCAATCATTCCTGTACACTCCCTTATTCCCTCCTTCAGTATATTACATCCATGTACATGTTTCCCAAGCTTGCATGAAATTTCTCTGGTGCAAAAGCTGATTACAAAAAGCAAGAAAGCAACAGTTAGAGTAAACAATTTCCCTTTTTTCCAGAACCCTTCAGTCTCTTTTTATTTTTTTCTTGAAGATGTTCTTCAGAAAAACTTGGCCTACTTTTTTGAACTCAGCCTTTCTTCCCCCATGTTATTTCTTTCTGAAATTGACTGGGATTGGGAAGGGGAAAAAAAAGGTTAGGGGCTTGTAAAAGAAGGAATTTTCCATTTGTTTTTGACATGCAAATATCAGGTAGTGATCTTAACTGTATTATTAAAAGGTCCCCTTTTAAAGGTCATTATCTCATTATTGGATAGGAAAAATGACTAATTCCAGAGTGAATGTAATAGGAAGTTCAAATATTTTTGGAACAAATGAATGATCAAAGCAGGATTTAGATGTATGCATTGGAGGATAATAAGTTTTAAATAGAAATTGCAAGAGAAGCATGGTATTGGTCACATAATTTTAATATGTCTAACATGTAAAAAACTAATCACATATATGGGTGATAAGACTCAACTTTGTTGTCAATGAATGCCAAGCAAAAAATTTTATAATCTGTGTATCCCATTGCAAATTAAAGGGAAAGGATTTTTTAATCAAATCTACTTTTTCATATTTTTAGTGAGAATTAATCTGTTAAGATTTTTTTTTTCTTCATTGGCTTGTTACAGGACTTCATATTATTTGAAAACAGAAAGTACATATGGGAAATTTAACTTTAAAAATATGTCTTAATAAAATTGTTTGCTTTTTGAAAAGGCTTTCTGGGAAAATTACATGAATTAATTTATAAGGTATTTTCCTTATGTAAGGGAAAAAGTGATTTTTGGGGGAAAGCATTATATATATATTTCAAAACAATCAGGAAAAGTTACAAATGAAAAACTGATGCAGAGTTTTAAAGAAGTCTAAAAGGAAAGGAGAGGAGAGGAGAGGAGAGGAAAAGGGGGGATGAATCAGGATCTCCCTAAAGTTGAATCATAATACAGAATAGATTTATAATTAGCTGCATCCCCATATAAATACCAAGATTACAACCTGATATCCTTTTCAGACAATACATGGACTCATGCTCTGTAAAAAGAGAGTGTTCCCTGTCTTCGTCATTCTGTAGTATATTTCAGCTTTTTCATTTTGGTAAGTCATCTGTTTTAATGAATAATGGTTAGTATATCCATTTCCTCTGTCTCTTGTGTGTAAGAAGTCACCATGGAAAATACAATGTTATTCTGGCAGCACAGTATTACCTAGAGGTCACTGCTGACAAATGGAACATAAATTAGCAAGTATTCTTGCTGCCACATGAATATTTTAATGAATGTCTAATAGCTTTGACATTTTAAGAAACTGGGTTTATACTGTAGCTTCCTTTGCCTACAGACATGAGCTAGCCTTTTATCAAAGACTTGGTATGAAAGGATCACTTTAAAATATGGAAAAGATAAGGATTGATGCAGGGAACTATAGGCCAGGTCTTCAGCTCTCAAGCCCTGCTTTTTGTCAGCCTAGTACTAGACAGATCTGACTCATTTCCAATTCTCTTGCATGAAAAGGGTGCTCTTATCTCATGAATGAATGTTTTGTTTTGTTTTGAACCACAATAATATTCATCATGAACAGGATGCATGTCCAAATATATATATATATATATATATATATATATATATATATATATATATACACACACCTAATTTAATACAATTCATATGATTACTCCAGAGACAATCTTTATACATAAGAGATGTGGACTTGATTTACAAACTATAAATTAGTCTTATGGGTTTGTTGCCACTGAAGCTAAATAAGCACAGTCATTTTTCAGGCTGAAATACCATTCTAAACATGATTCATAATTTTCCAGAAGCAAAAATTTCAGAACAGGAAGCCATTCATAATGTTCCAGATATGGAATTCCAGATATGGTTTTGCCCTGAAACAGCAGGTACATTTAACATATTTAGCACACGATCAATACATTTAAAGAGAATTCTGTGCTACAACAAATAACCAGTTTACCCAATTATCTTCAAAAAATATTTTCCATTTCTATCACATAGAAGGCAGAACCTTGAAGGATTATTGTCTTAAACTGAATGATGATCTGTAACTATAAAGCAAGTTTGCCATAGGAAATGGAGAACAAATTTGTAAAATAGATTTAATTTGTACACTTGAGGCTTTGGAATTCAATTCCCAGCTTATAGTAGTTAAAGTGTTGTGACCCGGGTTTAGGTCCAGCTGATCACTATAATCATTAAGCAACACTGGATCAATACTCTGTATCTAACGTATTGCATGTATAAAAAGAATACACCACTTTTAGCTCTCAAGAAAAAGCAGAATCTAAAGGGAGTAACAAACATATAAAATAATGAAATCTATTTGAGAAGAATGAGAATTATGAAAGAAAGTGTTCTTATACACTTTTACATTCTATATTGAAGAGGAACAATGGGGAAAAAATGCAATTGATTTTTCCTGTCCTCATTTTTCCAGCTTCAAATTTTTGCCATCCCATTAGTTTACAAGTCTTCTTTAAATGCCCACAAGAAATTTCAAACAAAACTGATCTTATTAGTTTCTCTATTTCCAATACCCCTACTAAAAGGTTTTGTTTTCTTTATTTCATCAGTGCGATTCAATGGATTTCTCAAATTTAGTTAAGATGCCCAATTACTATCTTCTTCCAAATCTAATTCTAAAAGATGGCTGGGCAGAGTCAAGATGGCATAGAGACAGCACCTGTTGTTAAGAGCTCTCTCTAAAACTTTTTAAATTTTTAATTAACTTTTTTACTATTACTTCACTCCATTTTATTTTATTTACATCTCTTTTACTCTTCCTTTGCTGGTCACCTGTATTTTTATTGTTTTTACTGTAGATAGGTATTTTTATCATCTCTGCTATGGGAAAATGAAGCTCCACTTGCATTCTGCTTCTCAAACTTCACTCAAGCCTACTAAACAGCTTAAAGTTGATAGATTCTAAAAAGTCAACAGTCTCTTACAGTAAATAACCAAATCTCTCCTATACTTCCTGATAGACTCTCAAACAGATATGACCTCCTGGAATGGAATCTACAAGCAGAAATAAAGAGCTCCCAACTCTTAGATCTTTCTGTCTTTGTTCCAGGAGAAGCTATCCTTTCTCAAATTGCAGCCATTTGTCCAGCTGCTGCAAGGCTTATCTAAGAATGGAATAAGGACTTAAAAAACAAAAATGAAATACTGACTTCTTAACCAGACAATGCCTACTGACAGCACAAACAGTTTTGTCAATATTTTAGCTTCTGACCACAGTTAATAGCAAAGTAGACATTCTAAAAGAGACTTTTATTAAGTTTACATCCAAGTACTGCTGCTGAGTCAGTTAAAACAAATTCATGAAGAGACAACGGTGAATTAAAAGCAGATAATAGCATTGGAAAGGTGGATCCCAATTAGAAACCTATAAAGAAAGCGTGGAATAAGCTAAGAGATCTAAGCCCCTTAGGAAGCATTTTCTTCTTCTGCCAGCTTCTACATTGTGAAAAGCAGTTGGTTGACATGCAAAAAGTCAAATGGATCCTGTCCAGGAGTGACACTAAACAAATCCTTGTTTCATTCAAACACCATACTATTGCCAGCATGCTGTTCAAAACGAAGCCTTTTTTGAGCAAGTTTGAGATCTTCCCATTAGGTGTGTTTCACATAAAGGAACTTAACCCAGTAATAACTAATCTGGGCAATAGTAGTGCGTCTACTTTAAAGTTCAATTGTAACAACATAAAACTTGGCAACTCCAAGGAAGTTCTATCACCATGGTCCTTGGGAAGAGAGAGCCTGAATAAACAACAAGTTTATTGTTTGACTCCCATAGCAAGTCAGTTCTTCAGAGAACTGATTAACT
This sequence comes from Azemiops feae, assembly GCA_023970755.1. Taxonomy (NCBI): domain Eukaryota; kingdom Metazoa; phylum Chordata; class Lepidosauria; order Squamata; family Viperidae; genus Azemiops; species Azemiops feae. Next base: position 36,941 of record JALGBA010000250.1, read on the forward strand.
CTTTCAGTACCCTTCCAGTTATTGAACAAGTGGATATTATAAAAAGGTTTGATAACCTAAATTATTAACCACAGCATGTACAGCTGCCAAACCTCTAATAAAGCTGTTTACCCCAATTCCCCAAGAAAATAATGCCTATTTTGAAAAAAATAAAACATCTGCTGGTTCATCCCTTACTTCAACACAGAATATGGACATGGAAGAGAACAACAAAGAGTCCTTGTGAATAGTTTCCACCTTTCCCCCCCTACTCCCTGCTAAAACACCATACAGAAAATGTAAATAACAGAAATAAATAACAACATAAACAGAAATAAAATTGAGGTTGACAGACGAGAGGAGATAAGATGTAGCCCAAATCTTGGTGAGTTACTAAACAAGGATGGTCTTGGAGTAGGACTGAGTTACAAGGAGGTCACCCTTAGTTCTATGCTTCTAAAAAGAGACATAAGCCCGAAATCACCAGTTAGAGCCACTGCTTATGAAGCAGTTCAAAATGGGCTAAGGAGAGGATTCGAGGCAATCATCCTCACCTAGAAGTAAACTCTTTGTAGGAGATGACTAGGCTGAGCCAGAGGGTTGGGTAAAGTGCATCATGAGTTTGGAGTTGCTTTGCTCCCACAAGAGACCTAAGTCCACTCCACTTGAATACCGTTAATTCTTATCTAGTGCCAATTTGCCTTGACCATTAGTAGATCAGATTCTTGTGTATAGGTTGCATGGGATAAACTTGAAGTACTTTGAACTAAACTCCTGTTCCTGGTTACTTGTGCCCGACACTATCCCTCCAGGACTCTGATAGTATTCTGAGAAGCCACCCTGCAAAAGTAACCCACCTAAATTGCTGTGCACCTCAAAACCCATTAGAGCTTTTACAATAGGAGGGCAGTGTTGAAGGTAGACCGATGTGGTTTTTTTTTGACACCGAAGGAATTTCGGATGATATCATATCCGTTGAATGACTGAAAAATCCATGTGTCTCATTCAAAATTCCAATAACTCCCAAATCTTCCCTACTAATACTAAGTACAATGACAGAACACATAACAATCTACCCCCAGTTAGCTCCTCATCTTGTTCCCCAACAGGTATGATTAATGATACAATGATTCCTATACAGATAGTCCTCGACTTACGGCAGTTTGTTCAAAGTTACAACAGCACTGAAAAAAGTGACTTATTACCATTTTTCACTCTTATGAGCATTGCAGCATCCCCATGATCACATGATTAAAATTCGAGTGCTAGCTGTCATATATTTATGACAGTTGCATTGTCCATTATAGTGAAAAGAAAACTTTGTAATGAAAATTTGTTTCATAAATTGATAGGTTGAAATTATAAACTTTAAATATGTAGAATATCTGATATTTAAAATGACATTTCCCCCCCAATTGTGTATTGCAAATACGGGTAGCCCTCACCTAAGGACCGCAGTTGGGACTGCCAACCTGATTACTAAGAGCCATGGTTGTTGACTGAAAAATCATGATGGCCTTATTTCCCCTTTGGTCATTAAAAGAAACATCATGTGACCACAACCTATGATTTTACTTCCACCTTCTCTATCAACTCTACTTGTTGCAAATCAATTGTGAAGCACATCAATGGTAATCACATGACTGCAGAACATGGCAACAGTCATAAATATGAGGATTGGTTAAAAATCTAATATTTTACACCATTGTAACTTTGAATAGTCACTAAACTAGGCAGTTGGCAAGCAAGGACTACCTGTAATTCAAGTACAAAATGCAAGATAATTAAAATATTATCAGTAATATTTGCATTAGCAGATATCTCATATCCAGTTTTTATAACTAACGTATATCATAGTTATAATGGAAATTAAACAATATACAATATTTGCTAATGGCAATGAACAAACAGGATAATTGCTGTTGGGATTTTGGGACCACATATGCATCTCTCTCTCTCTCTCTTCCTGAGGAAATAGTGGATTTTGTAGTGTTTTAAATTCAGTATATTCAAGTCTGCCATATGGCAAGCTAGTGCAACCTTGCTTGTCTATTCCCTAAAACATCTGAGGACATATCACTATAATTTAGATTTTTGCATGTCAAAGTAACATTAATTTTAGTTGAAGGTGTGTATATGTCATCAAATGCTATTTTGCTTAATAATTAAACAGTTGTGTGCATGTGCGTATTGCTTTTGTGCAATAAGTCATTGATAAATGTTTCTTAGTTAAATTAAATTTTAGAGCACTTTTCCATCATTTTGGATCTGACTTATAGCATGATATTATTTTGGGGAGCAGTGTTGATTTATTTCTGATTTTCTTTTTAAACTTCAGCAGCACTACAGGTATTCCTCGACTTACAACCTCAATTGAGCCCAAAATTTCCATTGCTAAGTCAGATAGTTGTTAAGTGAATTTTGCTCCATTTTATGACCTTTCTTGGTACAGATGTTAAATGAATCACTACAGTTGTTAAGTTAGTAACATGGTTGTTAAGTGAATCTGGCTTCCCCATTGACTTTGCTTGTCAGAAGGTTGCAAAAGATGATCCCATGACCCTGGGACACTGCAACCGTCATAAATACAGTTGACAGTTGCCAAGCGTCTGAATTTTGATTATGTGACCATGGGAATTCTGCAACGGTCGTATGTGTGAAAAATGGTCATAAGTCACCTTTTTCAATGCCATTGTAACTTCAAACAGTCACTAAAAATGGTTGTAAGTCAAGGACTACTATACTATTTTGTTTTGAAACCTATGGCTCTCTAGACTTTGTGGTTTGTTTTCCCACTGATGAGAACTCTTGGACCTGCAGTCAAGTCAGTCACTTCTCTCCCCATCATCCCCAGAGGATTAACGTCCTATTTCTAGATCCAGTTCCTTCATGCAACTATTGTCAATTAATAATCAGTTCTAATCCAACTCTTTTCCAAACCACCATTCACCCTGTCTTTTGGGAAACCCAATAAAAACCTTTGTGAACAATAACAGTTTCATCAAAAAGAAGCCACAAATGCACATTCTTTTTTCTTTTTTTTTACAAATAGCTGAATAGAATTACATAGGTACCAGAAGAATTTCCAACAATATAAACTATGGGATGAATACATCCCATAGCATAGCATAGCATAGCATAGAATAGCATAGAAGATTTCATGAAAGTAAGCAAATCTTCTAAATCTACTTCTCTCACTCATGACCAAATTGAAAGAATGAGAAGAAAAGGCTCAAATTCCCCTTACCCTCTCAATACAGGAAGGGCTTGAACATAGGAGATCATTTTGGATAGAGGGGACCATTGGTTTGAAAGAGGGGTAAAAGAGGCCATTTATGTTAACATTGAGCAGCCCTCTCTCAACAGAGGGGGGAGGGATACAACATCATCTATCTCCAGTCTACAACATAGTCAACAGTTCAAGGAAGGCTCCACTCCCATTTGCACTACTCAGGCAACCCTGACGACACAGATAAACCTCCAGGTGGCTTCAATGACACCACCTATCCCCAATTTACAATGCAGTCCTTTTGGCTGTTCCAAGAAGTTTCCACACCCCTGAGGTCACAGATAAAACCCCAAGTAACCACAATGTCTCAGAGAGTGTTAAGACCACTTGACTGCAAAAGAAAACACAATCTTTCCATTTCCCCACCACCACCACCACCATCCTGTCAGAACCTATCATTCCCCCTCCCACCAACTCATCTCAACTGTCAATAACTGTCCTTCCATCTCCCACAGCATCCAATACAACTGATGAAGCTCCCAGGATAGGAAGTGAAACGTCTTGTTTTTCCTCAAAAATATCAAGTCCACTTGCCTTTTCAAAATAAAAACCACTTGATATACGTTCAGGAAAAGTTAGATGTCAACTCCTTTAGGGGCTACTAGTATAATATATTGGGGATTTTCAGACAGATAATTTGTGTTTCTTCTGTGGTTGCCTCATTTGGTTTAATATTCATACTGTTGGCAAAATGATTTGGGGCCTTTTCAAAATAAAAACACTTTTGAAAGGTTTGAATTTTTTCAGATCTGTAATATATATTTTTATGTGTGTAATTGTAAAATCTTTGTTTTTATCTATTATAGATTTAGATCCTGTCTTTCATTCAGCATATATAGTGCTCTTGCTTCCATTTTACCCTCACACAAAAATCCTGTGACACAGGTTGGGCTGAGAAAGAGTGACAGGGGCAGCTACCCAATGAGTTTCCCTGACCAAGGGGGTGGGGGGTGGGGACTTGATCTTGGCCCTTCCCACTGCTAGGCCAAACACAACTCATGCTGGGAAAGCCTGAATGAAAAGGAAGAGAAGTTTCTGGAACTCCTAGTCAGAGAGGCTTCACATTTGCTGCAATTCAGGCAATTAACAAGAGGTCTGCTTTCAAGGGATTTGGGGACCTAAACTTTATTATTATTGTTTTTTTTTAAAATGTATATCCCACCTTTATTTTTTATTTTAAAAAAACTCCAAAGAGGTGAGCATACGTCATATTTCTTCTTTCTCCTATTTCCCCCACAACAACCCTGTGAGGTGAGTTGGGCTGAGAGACAGTGTGTAACCTCAGGTCCCTCAGGTGACTTTCATGGCTAAGGTAGGACTAGAACTCACCATCTCTTGGTTTCTAGGCCAGCACTTTAACTGTTAAACCAAACTGGCTGTTTTAAAGAAGTTTTTGGCTGAAATGATATCACAACATTTGGAGAACCGGGAGGCGTAGAAGACTCACATACTGGTTTAAAAAGCTTGATTTACAGGGATGTTATAACAAAGTGAATTAAACTTTCTCCATCCTTAAACCTTAAGCTGGGTAAGGCCTGAGACCACAGAACACAGCTATTTTTTTTTTTAAAAATAGGATCTTACTTATTTTTATAATAGAGTGTAATATGAAGAAAGAAGCTGATTGGAGTGTTAATATTTTGCAATGAAAAGGCCACAGAGGCAGTGATAGGATTTTTGTAATACTTACAACATAGGATCTCTTTGCAGTCGTGGTCTTGTAAGCAACATGTAGGAGAGGTACAGTATTTCTCCCTGAGGTTAGTCACTGCTGAATTTGGAAGCCTATAACTAGCCAGTTTGCTCACAATATTGTTTTTGAAGTGTTAGTAAGAATTTCAATAGGTTTTGAGAGATTTCTCAGCAGGTTTTTTAGATATCACTCCTATATGCAAATCGTGTTTCAATAGATATTGTAATAGCAGGCTTTTTACTGACATATTTGATAAAGCAAGGCAGTCTAGTGTCTAAGCATGATAAAACTTAAATTGCCCACTGATATCTCTGTGAAAGATTTAAGTATATGCTTAACTCTCCACTGAACTAATGGAATTTACTTTGTGCTTTACTCTGCTTTCATGGCAGTATTCAAAGACGGTCAAAAATTCAGACATTTGATCCATGCAGGGAAAAGAAGCAGGAAAATCAACCAATATCTGCCCATCATTGTCACAAAAAAAGAGAAAGGGCTTGAAATTTGGAATGACTTCCTTAAAATTCCAGCCAGTTTGTGTAGAGAAGACTGCAGTGCAGAAAAGCTCTAAGGCTACCTACTTGGTCTGAAGGAACTGAGAAATGCTAATGTCTTTGCTGCCCTTTGAAAAAGGAAGCCATGATAGCACTAGAGATATAGCTGGTTTTTGTTCATCTAACCAGGTTTAAGCTGGAAAGAACAGAAAGGAGAATGTGTGGAAATGACATGTTTCCAGCTGCTTAGCAATCACAGTGTGGCTCACAAGTTTTCCACTTGAAACCTGTTTTTCAGGACATACTTTTAGGTAAGAGCTGTTTAATTTTAAAGTGTTGTACTTAGAGTTGCATATTCTTTAAGTCAGTGATGGCGAACCTTTTAGAGACCGAGTGCCCAAACTGCAACCCAAAACCCACTTATGTATCATCGGGTGCTGAGTGGGTGTGGCCCATTGGGTGGGCGTGGCCCATTGGGTGGGCGTGGCTGCGGTGGTAACGGCAGACTGGGTGGGACTAAAAAGTTCAATCAATCAATTCCAACTTTGCGAGATCTTTTTTTCCCCCGCGAGAAGTTGAAATTGATTGATTGATTGAACCTTTTTTTTTTTGCACACGGCGGCGGAGGCCTAAAGCGAAAAGGTTTTATAAAACCCAGCTGAAGGCCTAGGACTGGGGAGACGGCGCGTGTGCCCACAGAGAGGGCTCTGCGTGCCACCTGTGGCACGCGTGCCATAGGTTTGCCACCACGGCTTTAAGTACTACAGTTCTACACTTTGCAACTACTATTGCAATTATTATTACTTATAACAGCAATAATATAATTGCTGTTACCCCAGCAATGATCTTAGGAAGATATCCAACAGATAAATGGGTAGTACTCTGTAGGAAGTCATCACACATACCCAGAGAAGGAAATATTTTGGGGGATATTAAAAAAAGGCAGAATATTGTATTTCTCCAAAGGAATAATAGAAAACCTTAGGTAGAAACAGCCCAGTCTCCCCCAAGCAGAAACTCAGCTGGCCAGCTCTGTAGAAATGCAGATTTGATAATCCTATTTAGAAAGACTGGAGCCAGGAAGCTTAGAGCTGATGGGATTAGAAAGACAAAGACCCCTAAAATCTACATCCCTCACCCAAAATCTAAAGACATGACATAATAGGATTAACCCACCACCATTAGAATATCAAACGGGCACACTGATCCTCAGATCAAAGTTCATTGCACAGGAAGAGGAACAACCTCAAACAGGAACAACTCCAAACACAAAACCCCCAAAAGGTATAAAAACCCACCCACTCCCAGCTCCATTTTGTTAGCCACCCCAGAAACATTTTGCTGTCACTGAAGTTTCTGGCAACTAAATAAACTGAACCTTTTTTCCTATGCAATCTCCATTTTGTTTATTTCCGGCTTGGACTGGACCCCGATGAAGATTTTTCTTTCAACAACTCTTACCTCAGATCTTTCTCCAATATTTAAGGATCCTTCAGAACATGCATAGGGACCTGGCTATACTATATTGTTACTGCAATAACAATCTTGTATGTTGCAGAAGTGATATTTCTGCAGGGTCAAAGATGACAAGATGGAAATCCTGGAAAATCTGGAATGCAGTCTACCCATATTTCAGAAAAGAACTCTTAAAAGTGGGAAATACGTTAGTGTAAATTGGTACAATGAATACATGTGCATGCATTTGAGCATTATTGGCAATGAAATAGAAGTGAATATGAGAATTTGTATAAATAGTTATAATTTTAACACCCATAGAATCTGAATTTCTTTTTAGTGGCCTGGGAGGTCTTTCTAGTCATGCTACACAATTAATTTTGGCAGTGTCAACTCATTTTGAAGTGGAAAATGCCCAAGGGAAGTGGAATTAACACAGAGTTTAACAAAATCTTGAACCTTTTCCCATTTTAAAAATACATAGAAAGTTCAGATGTTTGATGTAAGCCTCCAATTGCAGCTCTTAAACATCCAACACCCCTCCACACTTTAACATATTTCCTATTCAACAAAAGGATCACCCAGCTCTGCTCAAAGGGGAACACAGAGAGAGAAGTTGAAGATCCCATTATACAAATGGTCTTCTACTTGTGTGAGTGATGAATTCAGGCCAGATTGTAGATGCATATTCATTTTGTATGCTTTCCACTGCGGTTTCTTTCTTAAACTTACATTTTCACTTCATCCAAAAGGCTTTTGAATTCTGTGACTGAATTCATAGGGGGATCCATAAATGTGAACAGGACTCTGTATCATCTTCAATTGATGATACTGTACAGTAAAAGATATGAATCTCCTCTGAGGGTTTTGAGATGTCTAGTGAATTTGCAAGGAGAGAATAATTTGGGTTGTCATATGGTGGAAAAGTTCAGGATAATGTTCTTGCTGCTTGCATGTTCTTAAATTACTAGGGGATGGGGGTTGTATGTGCACATATTACAGTATTCTAGCCATTGATATTCCCTTTTTCTGAAATCTTTACCGCTTCTACCAGTGAATACATTCTCAACCTTTTTATTTCCTCGAAGCAGTTTCCATTTCATTTTTCTGAAGTACAGTCAAAAACAAATACTACCAACTAATGGCCTCTCTCCTCTTTCTCTTCATTTCTTTTGTACTAGGAAAATTTATTGATATTCTGATTCTTCCACATGTATTGTAATTCATGTAAAATACACAAGAGCAGATTTGGCCAAGTTAATTATTTTCATGATATATAGTATAAAATTGCATGGCAATTTTCCTCTGGGGAGAAAAAAACATGTTTTTAATGTTTTCATGTTGTACAATAAGGTTATAAAAAGAAATTCAACAATAAATATTTTTAAGAACATAGAAACTGAATATATTGTAGTTTCTCAGCAGACACAGAAATATGAAAGCAATACTTAGTCCATTTTATTTTCAATGAGATGTTTTAAAATAGAAATAGAATTTCATGTAAATTAAAACAATTTTCCTTACTAGCTGCTCATAACTCTCTTCTTCCTCAACCTTTTCTTTGAACTATAAAATGCAATTCCCCTAATAGGACTGCTGGAATATGGAAAGTATTTAACTGCAAAAAGTAACAAGTAAATCAAGCAAGGCATTTTATATGTTAAGTTTCTCCTAATGGTAGCTTGTAACTTAATCCAGTTCAAGGTTTTCTTATTATTATACAGCTGATGGTTCATAGAGTATTATATATTGTAGCACCAATACCCTGTACCAAATTGGAAATTGGGAAGATCCATTATAAGAGGAGCTAGCAGTCTGCAGTGGAACAGGGATTAGCACAATTCATTTTTTAAACTGAGTGCTGAAGACTTTAAACATGACTAATTGAAGATGTGACTTGGATGCTTCAAATGTACAAATTTTATTATGAACTTTTCTAATCACAAAAGGGGGAGAAAAAGAATCTAGTCTCCAAGAGGACAGTCACCTGAGGGAGTAATGCAGAGGATTTCTATAAACCATAGCAAGTTGTACCTGTTCTACCACCCATTCTGTAGTTCTGTCTATGGCATATATCAGGTTACACAATCATTTACGACTGAGTATGCTGTAATTGATTGGATAGTGTTCATCACTAGTGCCATACTGACTTCTTTATTCCACCATGACATTGGGAAAAAGGTGTACTTGCATTGAATGCTATATCTATGATGGCTTTTCATCCATCTTCCATTATTGGTTTTCTTTGAAGAGATGATATTTTGAGATTTTCACTCTACACTCCAATGAAATATTCTAAGTTACGCATTGTTGTAGTTCTCCGAGTGAAAATTAATAAATGATAGGCATCTCTCCTCTTGATGTGGGCTAGTGCAATTTGGAAGGCAAACAAAAATCAGAATTTGCTCAGAAGAATTAGAACTACAAGAATTCATTGCAGAGATATTCTGTTTTCAATTTCTATCAAACCACATTGGGGTTTGTATATTCAAATGCAGCCAAGAAGCTTTGAACAGTTTTGTCTGCTCTTGCATTGGGATAATCTTTGTGATTTAAAACAATTCTCAGCTTGGCCAAAGTGCTGATCTTTGACCTATACATTTTTAAACAAGATAGTATTTTGTTCTGTTCTTACAATTGATTTCAAAGTACTTAATGTATTTGATCAGTTATGTCAGATTTACTTCAATCAACATCATATTTTAATTTTCATTGCTTTATTGAACTATAAGATTTTAAGATTGTTTGTGTGTATGTGCATGTGTGTGGCAAGAGGAATACTCACTTAGGATGGAAACAAAACATTGGGCCTGAACACAAATTGTACCAGTTCTTTAAAGTAACCCTTTGTAAATAGAAATGCATTTTACTTTAAGTAACACCTCAGCTGTCTGTGTATCTGGATTGGTTCCTAACCATACCCACTTCTATGTCAAACCATAATTTGACATAGATACAGAATATGTATATCTATGTCAAATTATATATAGATATTGATATAGGTCTGATATTTTTTATAATAAACAATATGACACTATTTTAAGTTGAATAAAGATAATTTCAAATATAATTCTTTTTTCCCCCTCTCTAGACTGACAAGTCTATCTATGCTTTCCAGTTACACCTACACTGTGGAAGAGCAAGGGCGTGTGTTGAAATGGGTTAGAATTGCAGTGCTAAATTAATAAAGATCACCACCACTCCTGATCAAGCCGCCTCTATAACCGTCCAATTTGTCTGAAAGTAAGGCTGCTTATAGCTTGAGGCAAAAGCAAGGTACTGCCTGTTTATGTTTGTTTATATATCAGCTATATATTTCACTTTTGTACCAATGTTCAGAATGGCTGAAAGTCTTTATCATATTGAGTGAAGTTCACTTGTATCACTCCCACCATCCCCATATGTCAAGTCTCTGCGAAAGGATGATGAAAAAATAAATTAGGAGTAGGTTTTTATATCTACATATGCAGATCTTTTTTGACATTGCCTCTGAAACGTCCCAACATTGTTTCAAGATTAGAGGCCACAATACTACAGGTAGTCCTCAATTTACAACCACAATTAAGCTCCAAATTTCCATTGCTAAGCAATCAAGTGAATTTTGCCCCATTTTACAACCCTTTTTGCCACAGTTGTTAAGTGAATCACTGCAGTTGTTAAGCGGTCATTAAGCAAATCTGGCTTCCTACACTGACTCTGCTTGTCAGAAGCCAGCTGGGAAGGTTACAAATGGTGATCACATGACCACTGGAGAATGCAACTGTCATAAATACATGCCAGTTGCCAAGCACTCGAATTCTGAACATATGACAGTGGGGATGCTGCAATAGTCTTAAGTGTGAAAATGGTCATAGGTCACTTATTTCAGTGCCATTGTAACTTTGAACGGTCACTAAATGAAGGGTTATAAGCTGAGGACTACTTGTATTCCATGAACCTTTTCCAGAGGAAAGAGGGAGAAGAAATCTTGTGTAAATTTCTAGTTTTGTTTGGAGATTTACAACTGACAGTCATTTTTAAAAGTGAGGAGCTTATGTCATTCATTGGAGTTTTTCAAGAGGCATAATAATAAACAGTTCTGTCATTTTCCAGTTATATGTGGTATAAAAAGCTCAATAGAAGTTTTGCTTTAAAAGGGTTATGCGGCTTATTTTCTCCTTTTTCAAATAAGGTAAGCTTCATCTCTGGGATGTTTTGCTGAGGTTTTTAGGAGATGGACAGACATCTTTGTCTCTAGCCACAGTAATGATATCAGAGATGAGTGGGATCTGCCAATATTAATATTTTACTATGGAAGCGTGAAGGTTAAATGTGAGTTTTGGGGAATGAAATGACTTGCAGTTCAGTAACAAAGCCACAGAGTAGGAAGATATAGTGGCCTCCAAGTAAGATAAAATCTTAAAACTACAGAGTGCAGGGACTTTATGACAGATGGAACACTTTGTCCAGTGTAATAGTTCCTTTTAAGAGAAGCTAGACTCTTTAGATAAATCTAACATTATTGTGGTTGGTTCTTGGGTCATTTTTACCTCTTGTTTTATAAACTGGCAATTAACAATAGAAAAACAATAACAAAATACTGTATATATAGTTCAAATTTCTAATGAACCTGAACTTCTAGAAATATTCAGATATATAAAGATAGAATCTTTGGACAACAATTAATGCATAACATGCATCCATATTATACTAATATGAATTCATATTATACTAATAAAGTTTTATGTATGTGTGTGTCTGGGATCAAATGTTCCTCCCAATTTCCCAACCATTGACATTTCATTCAAAATGATTTAGATACCTACAAATAAATAACAACATTACTGTAGTAGTCCAGGGCTGAGCCAAGTGTTGCATTTTGAATCAGTGCTGTTTTCCGAGTCCCACACCGCCAACAATTGCACTGTTTTTTTCTGAAAAAATGCAAAGCTGTCCAAAATAATATGTTGAATAACTCATCCTTACATAATTCAAAATATTCATTCTTTGACACTGATGCATGGATATTCTGCTTTATTATTTGAGGCCTCTCTGTGGTTGTGAACATTTAGATAAGTCACTTGGGAAAGAACATGTCAAATCATCTGGTGGGAATGGTCTGTAATATTTAAGCCTATCAATCCATTTACCTTTAACTCACAAGAGTCACAGTTACTTTGGAAAAGGCTAATTAGGCAGCTGTTCTAGACTGGACTACCTTGATAGCCATGGTGCTTCTTGGAGGTGGGTTTCTTCAGTTGCATTTTCAGAACAATCCAAAAAGGATCTATTTAAAGTAGAAGTAATATCTTCATTTGGCAACCAGGGACATGTAGTCTGTTAATTTTCTCTAGCTTTTGGCAAGCAAGACTGAGAAATAGATGGCTGTTGTGAGAAGGCAACGACAAGGAGAGCTTGAACTCTCAGATTCCAAGGGGACCAGAAAGAGGTCTGACTCTCTTAACCTTTGTAGCATGTGGGGAGATGAGGAGTAACACTTGGCTAAAATGGAAGAAATCTGTGGTGTGACTTGTATCTTTACCTTTCACCCACAATACATCCTGCTATTAAATGGCTATAGGTTAAGATTAAGATTCGCAATTTGGATACTTGGCTCTGCTTGTCTGACAAACTTATAATGCTTTTTTTATTATTTCAGCTTAAGAAATCATTTTTTGAGAATAAGGACAGATAGTTGATTGCATTCCCAAGTCTACTTTGATCAGGAGCATGACAGAGTCATTCCCACAGAAAATCTTAAAGGTTTAAAGTTGGGATCATGCTCCCTTTTAAGCTGAGAATGCTATGCCATTCATCACTAGGTCTGAGCATACTATGGCATTTTCCATCAGTGAGACAACTGACTGGTGGTAACTTGCCAGTTGTGATCTACTGATCAAGGTGCAATAAACTGGGGCCTTCCACAGCAAAGATTCTGTCAGGAACTGAGTATTATACTTTGTTAAGCAGGCACATGAGTTCTGGAAGTCCAAAAATGAAACTAAATTAACTGACATATGGGGTAATCAAATAGTCACTTGGTAATCAATAGTTATAATTAGTCATTTGTAGACCTAAGCAGCTATCTTAAGCAGCTGAGAATCTAAGAACTAACACAGAGATCTGAATTAATAATGATTAATAAAAGGCGAACATAGATCTGAAGTAATTAATAATCTGTGGGGAATGTAATACATTCTGCAAGAGAAAGACAGGGTGAGTCCAAGAAATGAAAGACTAGGACAAGATTTCAAGAAATGTTTCCTTTTAATGGCACATAGACAGAATTTAACAAAAGGAGAGGGAGAGGGGAGAGAGAGAGAGAAGTCTTAAAGCTTCTGGCTATAGCAAAAATGCAAGAGATTTTCAGATGACATATTCAGTTTCTTGCCAGAACAAAGAATGCAAGAGACATTATGTCATATAATGTTGCATTCATTGATACACATAATCACATGCTAAAGAATACACTTGAGCATATTGCGGGGCATGCTTAAATGTGGGAATAGAGAGCAACTTTGTAAAAAGGGGAGAAAAGGATTTCTATCCAAGGAGAAAAACAGAGAAAAAGACCATTAGAGAAAAGAGAATGAAGGTTGTATATTGGGAAGAAGATGGGAGAGAAAAAGATTTCTGAAAGGAGAGATGATGCAAGGGGGGGAAAATCACTTTTCTAGCAGTGCTGGGTAATGTTGTGATTATCCAAGAAAACGGGATCCCAATATATATATAAAAAGGAGAGGGTATTGGGAAAGGAAAAAGTGGTTGAGGGAGAGAAAGGCTCCACTAAGCAGGATTTTTCTCAGGATAAACTAAGAAAGAGGAGAAGAGAGGAGTTTCATACTAGTAAAAGAAAAAAAATTCTTATAAAATATTCAGATTTTGGCTACATGATTTCTCCATGTAGATAACTTGGCTATCTTGAAATATCAGAAATTCATTTTGATCTTAATTAATTCCCTTCAGTAATTTTAATTTGATGAAAGAAAATTTATTTTTATAATTTCTTGCAAGCAAGAAGGGGATTTTAGTAATAAATTATGAATGAAATAGAGTATTCTTATATTTGTTTAATTAAAAACTATGTGTATAGGTATCTTTTGTTGCAAAATCATTACTATAGCAATCTACTACCTCCCTGGCTTCCCACAGATCAATTCCATGATAAAATATGAGGAAATCTTCCTTTTGGCCTTTTAAAATTGGGATATATGAACATTCAGGCAGGTTTCAGAATGATAGAAAGATGTTTCATAGAAAATAACATCAACTGGACTTCCGGTTTTGTGCCCGTAGTGCATGGCCACGCAGGAGCTGACCTCCGCTCCCCACGGCTAGTTTCGCCCTGCCAGGGGGACCCTAGATGGGTCCGAAGTCGCCCCGAAGAGGTGACCGTGAAGGAGGGGTGCCCTGTTGATCACGAAGCGACAGCAATCACTTTGTTTGATCCATGGAAAGCCCTCTGAACCTGACAGGAGAAAGGCTAGCCGCATGCCAGCGTCTAGCCCAGGCTACCTGCAGCCGAGAAGTCCAAGAGCACTAAAAAGAACAATGGTGAACAGCATGCTTGGAATTGGTGAGAGTATTTGATCTTCTCTCCCTTATTTTGCAACTAAGTCCCTGGGAAAGATCCCCGAAGCAAAAAACCTCCGAAAGTGAGGGGAGGGGACTACATTCCCATTCCCCATAGACGGAAGCGGCGAATTAACCTTTAAGGAGGAAAGAAACATATTGAAATTAAATTTAAAATACTACAATCTGATCAAATTTAGAAATTAAAACAAACTGCTAAGATTATATTCTAAAGGATTTTGATGAAATTATATATATATATAAAAGAAAAATAATAAGAACTTCTTGCCTGAAAGAGCTGGAAAACAAATATTTGCTGACATCTAGTGGACAACTAGAATATAGCACATTAAAGACAACGCCCAGAAACAAAGAAACAAAGAAAAATCTGTTCCCATGAACTCTAATAACCTTTAAGAAGATAGTTGCCAGGGGACAAAGAAGAGATTGTATAGTGGGCCAGCCATAAGATTGGAAAGTGTTAAAGGAAAAGAAATATTTTGATTGTGGCCTAAACTTCTGCATTGTTTAAAAACTTTGATCCATGACTACGTTTTGAGAAGGAAACTTGCAGGAAGAATTTAAGGTGGCTAAATATACTGAATTGCAATTCTGACTGGTTAACAATTGACAATTGACTCCTGAAAGAAAGAATTGTTATAAAACATTGATTTTACTGAAACCTTGACAATTGGAAATTACAGTGGATTATAAAAATTATATATAAAGACAAGAACTATATAAAATTGGACTATTTGGATTTTGAGTTTTGGCCAACTTGACAAGGCTAATTACAGAGACTATGGCACTTATGACAGATTACTCGAAAGGGGGGAACAACACGGATATGATATATTCATTAAAAAATGATAGAAAGCCACACTTAATATCTACTCTTGAAGGATTCAACCGGAGAGATCAAAGATCTCTAGAAGCAACATTTCAAGACAAGACAAATACTTTCCAAGAAGAAATTTATGCAATGCTACGACAGATACAAATCACAATAGTTCTAAACCACGAGGAAATTAAGCATAACTTTGATAACATAAATACTTCTAATTTAAATCTACAATAAAAAAACATTCAAAGAATGATGGTAAAGAATGAACAAACAAATCAGATAATGGAATGTGAACTAGAAAAAAAATGACTCAATTGGCGAAGTCACAAATGAAGGGAACTATAACTTAATACAAACAAGAAAAACTTCACAAGATTTGGATACAACAATAAATATGGAAAAGATACCTTATGCATTAGAACATCAAAATAAACCTGAGAAGAAAGAAGACTTAACAAAATGGACACTGCTAGGAGAATCACTGTTTGGGAGTGAAAAAGCATCTATCTTATGTATTATGTATCCTCTACGCCTAACAACAACTACAAAAATACAAGAACTGTTTGACAAGTCGAAAATATTAATTTGGAAAACAATTTGGCAAAGGAAGAAGGTTAGAGATGGGCTTAAGAGACTTGACTCGCCCTACCAGATGGAATATTATACGAGCAAATACTTGTTTGAATATGGGTAAATAAACAAATAACTTTGGCTATAAAGGGGCTTTAGAATAAGTGGGATAAGAGATATAAATAATATGGTATTTTTTGATAAGACACAAAATGTAAAAATATTAAGATGATGAAAGTGAAGGAAAAGTTTGAACTTTAAAGACAAATTTAAGTTTGAAAAGATTTAGGATTAAGGAATGACTGAAATATTGTGGGGAAATTAGGCTTAATAAGAATTTTGAAAAAAGGATAGTGATTTAATTAATTTTTACAAATAGAAGTGAAATATAAATTGATTAGAAAAGATGTTTTAGGCAGATGTTATGATAGATAACTAGTATAGTATTTCTATAATATATGAAATATGAAAATACTGGGATGATATATTTAAGTGGAAAATTTGGATATTTAGATGTTAATTATTGAGAAAATTATGATTGATAAGAATTGTTTGAATATTATGGAGAAATTGAGTTTAAACAAGATTTATGAAAATAAGACATATGGTGAATTAATAAGATGACTTTTATGAACATAACATAAGTTGATAAGAAAAAAATGCCATATATGGATGCTAATGTTGCTATAAATATAGAAGAAAATGTTTTTATTTAATCATTTATATATGGATAATATTAAATATCAAAAATTAGATTTATTTAATGCTGAAGAAGGAGATTACTATTGGGAGAAGAGAGGATCAAGGAAATATATTATCAATTGATATACTAATTATGGAAATATAAAAATTAATTATTATTAACTGTTAATTAACTATTATTGATTGTAAAAAATCATGAACCAAGACAACATGCAGTACACCAGGCACTAAGGTTGTTATTGTAAAAAATTAATAAAACTTTTACAAAAAAAGAAAAGAAAAGAACATCAATTGTAGATCTTTCCACCATCTCTTAAAGTAAGCTCAAAACCACCACTGAGAAAAATTTTTAAGTCTCTTGTCTCAGGTACAAGAAACCAGGAACTGGAGTGGAGTCCACATATTCCATGCAATCTATACACAAGAATCTGATTCACTAACAGTCAAGGCAAATTGGTGCCAGATAAGAGTCAGTGGAATTCATGGGGGGCTGCACTTAGGTTTCATGGGGGAGCATAACAACTTCAAACTGATGACACATTTGACTTTGCCCTTGGGCTCAGCCTGGTCATTTCCTACACTTGAGGATTCATAGAAAAATAGAAGCATTTTTCATAAGGGAAGAAAACCTCTCAGAAATTGCATGGTGGAGCTGGGCAAAAACTTGTCTCAGTTCTTCAAGAGTCAGAGGAAGACAGAGGAAGAGTTTCCTTTGTCAGACTGCTTTAAACAAAAGGCCTGAGAGAAAGTGTAAAAGAATCAATTAATTGCTGGAAAGGAAAATAAGAGACAGTAACTATAAAGTTCCTTTCCTCCTTCTCCTCTTCCTTCAGCTGCTTAAGAGGTCATTAGTTAAGAAGGCATCAAACAGTAATTCCAAGGCCTGGGCGGATAAAGCAAAAATAAAAATAAAAATGGTCCTATTAGTACTCTGGCTCAGAAGATCTTCCTTACCCTTTTGCATTTTTTATTATAAGTATTAGAATACTTCAGTTTTCCCAAGTTTTATGTGTGTTTTTCTTCTTCTTCAAGAAAAGGGCTTAGTGCAGTGGTGGCGAACCTATGGCACGGGTGCCAGAGGCGGCACTCAGAGCCCTCTCTGTGGGCACGCGCGCCGTCGCTCCAGTCCTAGGCCTTCACCTGGGTTTTATAAAACCTTTTCGCTTTAGTCCTCCGCCAACGTGTGCCCCCCCAAAAAAAGGGTTCAATTTCAACTTCTCGCGGGGAAAAAAAAAAGATCTTGCAAAGTTGAAATTGATTGATTGAACTTTTTAGTCCCACCCAGTCTGCCGTTACCACTGCAGCCACGCCCACCCAATTGGCCACACCCACCCGGCACTCGACGATGCATAAGTGGGTTTTGGGTTGCAATTTGGGCACTCAGTCTCTAAAAGGTTCGCCATCACTGGCTTAGTGGAAGACCTAGTGAAGACATCCCCATTTTCCAGCTCCTCAAAACCATAGGTTGAACATAAAATTTGTCTTCTTCAAACAGACTGGCTGCTAATTATGTTTGGTGAAGAGGCTTACCACTTACTTTGTAGGAGGGTTAAGAGGAAGGTAGCATGTATAAAACTGTCTCAGTGGTGAACTCATATTTGATTTCCAACGCAATCGTAGCAAAAAAAAAGGGGGGGGGAAAGGTCATCGGCACCTTGGAAAAGAATGTAGGAAAATAACTTCATCAACCCCATGGATGTGTGTGTGTGTGTTTGTGTGTTTCCTTTGTTTTACAATATTTTAATGCTTGTAAACTGGAGTGCCTCATATTGTCTATTCTTAGTGTAAAATGATCCTGAAACAGTGAACTGCATCTCCCGAGGTTCTCAGCAATGGGCATGTTGGCTAGGGAAATCTGGAAATTGAAGCTCACACGTTTAGAAGTTACCCAAGATGGGAAATATTGATTTATGGTCACAAAAACTAATAGGTTTCAGATGTCATATATGGTTTGCTCACTCTTAATGTGAATGGCTCATCTCCTTCGCCATACCAAAATGTAACAAAATAAACCATAAAGAGAACATAGTAACTGAGAGTGAATGAACCGGTGCATGAGAACCAATTAGATAGCAGAGATACTCAAAACTAGTTAAAAAGAAAATATATTTACTAAAGTGACATGATTTATTGGTTTTGACCTTTTAATGCTAAAATGTGGAAACATTTTGCATGACGATATTCTCCCCGACCCATTAGTGTCTTAATGGGAAGTAGTCAGTTGTTAATGTTTATTGATTTTATTCAAAATGATAAATTAGTAAAATTGCCTGGTGATAAATCTTACACATGTTCCTTTTCAGCAAAAGGCAATTAGCTGATCTGATTATTCATTCCATACCTATTTAAATCCTCCTTATTTCTAAATATATTCACTTCATGCAGAACAAAATAAGAATAAGTTTGGAAAGAAAATGATTGGTGTATCCATCCCCTCCCTCTTATACATTCTTGTAAATGCATTCTAATTTTGCAACACATGTGGGAGCATCTTGTTAAGCAGGTATTTTCTGCAATCCTAACTGATGCCCTGCAAAATAAAATCTCTTAAAGCCCTTATAAGAAGTGTATAGGTACAGCACATTTTCATCCAATAATTTTATGACATTCACAATAATTGTGTTTTTAAAGCAAGATAAAGTTATAAAATCTGATCCTAGGTAATGATGGGCAAAGTCAACATTATAGAATAATATATATCATGCAATAGCACTCCTGCTTTTGTTTACAGTATGCCACCATCAAAGTGATCTGGGGTGATCTCAGAAAGCTAAACAGGTTTGGGCCTGGTTAGTATTTAGATGAGAGGATATCAAAAAGTCCCTGGTATGTATGTTTGTATATATGTGTATGCATTTATATTCCCCCCAATTATATATGCTCATTCTACCAGATCTTGCAAGAGAAATATGCTCTGGGTCCCATCTGTCAGGGAACTGTACTTGTGAGGCTCAAGTAGGTAGGCCTTATGAGTTGAGGTCAACTCCATCTCTTCTAATTTTCTAGAAGTCCCTCAATACCTGGCTTTGTCATTCAGACCTGGGGCTCTGTTGCTGATCAAATCTTGTGTGTATGTGTTTTAAAATATGACTATGTTTGATACCGTTATTGTTTTTATTCCTTATTTAGCTGTACATCCAGAGTCACTTCTTATGAGATGAGTGACTATATAAATTAGAAAAATAAATAAGTCTCTTTGTGTGTACATGTATACATACAAACACATACATGCTGTAGACTGGGAAGTGTTAAAAATGGAAAGAAGATAGTGGCAAACCACTTCTATATTATTGATAACGAAATTATATTATGTCTATAAAGCACCAGGAGACAAACTCAACTTGAAGGAAATTTTACTTTTCTACATGCACTCACCTATTCTAGATTGGAATTATTAATTATGGAAAGAGAGGGTTAAACTAATAGTCTGACCAGGCCTATAGTTTAAGGAAAAATGACTCATTATGTGGCTGATATTTTTCTGGAAAAGTTCCCTTCAACTTTTGTGTAAATGTACATCAATAATGTCAAAATCTATTTTAAATAGGACTATCTAGGACCAAACCATTTTTTTTCCATATTAAAATGAGGGATGCATAGGGCCACAGAAATAAAAGAAATAGTGAACAGATACTTACAATTTAAGTATTTTGCTTAAGCTTCTCCTAATGTAGCTGATGATGGATGAGTGTCCAAGGACATAATGCTGGTTATACAATATTGCTTGAATTGTTGAATCTGTCCCAGAATAGGGATAATTTGAAAGTGCATGTAAAGAAGCAGTAAGATTCAATCTCTGATGGCTGCAGAAAGGAACTCTAAAGATAAAGACTGATGTGATAGCTAAATGTTTGAGTAAATAGATGAAGCCTATTTTTTCCCCCTGTTTAAAATGAAAAGTACACAAGCTCGCGTTCATTCAGAGAACTAATATTGAAAACTGGTTATAGTGTAAAATAGCTTGGTTAGTTGTTTGCATATCAGTGGATTGTTCCTGAAATCAGGATGTGATCAGCAGAAGGAGTAACCTTGAGGCACAGGAGTAAGAGCCATAACCATGACAATAGTTAAAAGAAATCTGAGTCTGGGCCAGAACTGTAAGCTGAGTAAACCACTCAGACAAAACTCCCTAGTTTTCATGAAGATAAAGGGACGGGGGAAGATATTGAGACTTGCAAGATTCTGTTACCAAAGCCTTATAATAAACATAGAATTAGTATGGATGATTTTGGTTTCCTAGTCTTGTCTATCTTGAAGGGCTGACAAAGGAGAAGGGGAATAAGAAGAAGGAGAAAGAAGGAGTGGGAGGGGGAGGAGGCAAGGACCCATATAAGGAAATATTTTTAGCTAAATACCATCCATACTGCTTTGGGGAGATTTGTTCTGTCTTTTACCCATGGATACTTAGAATTAAGAGTCTAGTGTTTCTAACCACTCTAATATTCTAATCACTCTAACATTGGAGATTTGGAGCATAAAGAACTTCAGTGAATAGTGTTATGTGTCCTTATTCCATCCTTTAATTGACATCTTGGCGTAGAGCAATAATAGATATTTTTTATTTTCTTTTTCTTTCTGATCATTCTATTGGATGTTCTTTGAGGGTATTGCCAGATCATTTCTCCACCTCTGCTACTTTTCTAATTGAAACCCTTAGTTGATGGAAGATAGTAAATTCCTTTTCAGACCTAGCCAAACATGATTAAAATAGTATTCTTGACGAGTTGTGTGATAATTACTTCCCATAATAATGTTGAATTAAATAAACTCCAGACAATGTATAAATCAGTAAAATGCAAAATAAGATACATTTTCTTTGTTGCAAAACAGTATTCCACTATCTTAACATCTTGACGAACTTTGGATAACCACAGTGGCTTTTCTTAACATCTGTTTAAAAATTAAATCTTGCTAATTTCAGTACAATATCTCATATTTTTCAAGGGGGATTGGCTGTACATGAGTGCTAAGAATCATTCAGCTCAGGAATACAATCAAGTTCCTCTATTCCCAGATCTTACCTCTTAATATTAATATCTTGCTAGCTGAACTCCCATTGCACCCTGTCCCAGTTGCCAGTTGTTTGCTCATTATCTTTAAGGCAGGTATAAACAGTTGAAAAATGGGTGATAAACAAAACCATTAAGCCAATTTTGCCATTTACTTTGAGGTTCCTGTGACAGATGCTCCAAAACAAACTTCATTAAACAGCTGTTTGCTTCATTTCAACTTGTTATGTGTACAGCAGTGATTCATCTTATGGTGAGCCTGATGACAGTGTTACAAATTTGTTGTTACAAGGGTTTTTTGGAAGAGGAGGGAAGAAAAGCCTAATTTAGATGGAAAGCTTTGCCTAGATGTTGTCACACTTGGCATTTTAACTTATGTACCAACTTACCATATTAACATATTGGTATGAATTAATATACATTAATTTATACTGAATAGCTCATGAAGCAAGAGCTCCAGTCTGTTCTCTGAGCACTTTTCCCTAGGTTTAAACAGTCGTGGTGGCATTTTGGAAAGCCTCAACTATTCAACAAATCCCATTTTATGTTTCTGAACTTATTTCCTTCCTTATATAACAAATATATTTTTTTCTAAAATCCTCTCCTATCCAATATAAACATAACCAAACCTACTTAAGCTTTCTAAAAATTCATTTGTTGTATTTTTAATTTATTCTTCTACTGTTATTTTGAGAGTGTTATCTTTTCTGTTTTGTTTTGGTGGTTTTATATATAGGCAGGATCATTTCTGTTATATTCTAATGCTACCACAATTTGGGTCTCAGATGCACAGGCTGTTTAATTATTATTCCCATTCACTCTATGCCTGACTATGGTGCCAGTTTATTTTCTGAGAGATATGTGAGTGTTTTAAATATGTACATACACAACCACACATTAGAAATTCAGACATGGAAACATACAAGCCTCTTCAGATTTAAAACAAAAATTATTCATGGAAGAGATAATTAATTTCTCTGTGCTGATGGGAAGTTCTGCTTGGAAATAGGAAGTACATTCATCTGAGTGCAGTTGCTGTGATCCACACAGTGTGGAGCTCTGAATGCACAGGGCTCCTGGCCTTGTGAATTATGTATGTCATCCAAGAAGTAACTATAAACTTGCATCTCTCTAAGTAGAATGTGGGTGGAAACTCAATAGCCTGTAGAAGCTGTAAGCAGAGCAATTACTGTTTGCCTTGTGTATCTGGATCAAGGTATTTTAGACATTGTTCACTTGGGTGAGTGTTATGTGAAAATGAGCAACAGACTGATGCATAGCAAACAGATTCTATATATTTTACATTTTAAAAAAATTCAAATCAAATCTCTTGGAGAGACCAAGCTATTAAGCTTAATGTGTGAACCCACATCAGATGAACTATTATTCTATGCAGATTTTAAAAAATGAAATATGAAAGATTGGCTTTCCACTTTTGGTTTCCTAGTTTCTGGCTCATTTATATTGTCCCTCGGGACATTCTGTTAGTATCAATATTAATATTAGGATTAGGATTAATATAAGAAACCCCTGTGGCCTCAAGTTTGCAAATTACTTTTCATAAGGTGGTACATATGTCATTCTGATTGCACTTATACTTAAAAGTGGCATGCAGTAGATTCAATTTCTTTTTCCTGAGTGATGTTCCATTTCAGCGTTCATTCCATAGGCAGAAAAATGTGGAAGGTCACCTTTCCTAATTTTTCTTCCAATTGCAGTTGCTGTTGAAACCCCACCCACCCCCATCCCCAGAGTGGTAGAAAATTAAGCTAACAGACTTTCCTCATATTTTTCCCACAGTTGCCTTCAGTTTCAGCTTACTGGCTGGGAATTATGGAAATTGAAGTTCACACATCTTAAAGTTGCTAAAGTTGAAAAACATTAGTCTACTAAATCAGTTGGAGCTCCTTTTCATCCTCCTTTGGAAGTCTCAACCAGGTTGAAGCTGAACACAAGTCCTAAACTATAAATACAGCCATCATAACGTGTGTGTCTGTGTCTGTGCACAAACAACCCCCTCAGAACTGAGTTAAACTGAGCCTGTCTCTGTTACAAAGGAGCCTGGAAAGAACATTATCTGTTAATGAGTACCATTGATTATTTAACGTAGTGAAGGGCATTTTGCTCAGCTTCTGAGCATTCTTTTTAGCTCCTTCCTGTACCAGTCTGGGTATTTATCCATAGTAATAACAGTAAAACTTGTCATGAACATTTGTATAGGAGTGCAAAAATACAGTCAAAATTATAAAACACATAATAAAATTTCAAAAGCACTCTTTTGGTATGCAAATGTATTTCATTTTGGTTAGGGCAAATTGAGTAAATTTCTGTAAAATATGCAGACTGATTTTTTTTTCTCTGTTTCTAGTATGTGAAACATTAATAGGCCAAACTTCAACTTTCTTCCTGTTCATTTCTGTCTCACTGAACACTCAAGGATTTGGTGAGAAGCTGCCAAAAGGTGGCACTTCCCACCTAATGTTTATCATTTTGATCTTTCTTTGGCTTTATGGATTGACAGTTCCTAGTTGCTGCAATAATATCCAAAAAATGTTATCACCCGCTATGTGAAATAGAAGGGTATTTTAAAAAATACTTTAAAAAGGTAAAAGAACTTGTGTAGTGTGACAGTGATTCTTAGTCCATTTTTATAACTAAGAATTCATGCAAAAGGAAGTTCAAATAGTTGAATCAAGGAAATAAATTGAATTATGTAATAAATAGAGAGTTATTATAGCAGTCTATTAGATTATGTCATATTGCCTTTCACTGTAGAATTGAAGAGTAGAGAAACCCATTGATAGTTAAATAGTTGTGTTTGCCAGCATCAGCATATATATTAAGAAATCAAAGAGGAGAGATAGTTCTGTACCAAATAGGTGAGCTACAGCAAGGTCAGTTTGATAGTAAGGGGAATAAGAACAGGGGAAAAATATCAAACACTGCAAACTTTACACTCTTCATCTCATGCACATTGGGTGATGGAACCATATGAGATATAGATTGATTGGCTGCTGATACTACTGTTACTGATCGTAAAATGAAAAGGGGTAGTGGTGATTTTATCCTCTTCCCCACAGCTTCTTGCATGCCCTTAAAATCTGATCCAGAATGTCTACCAGACTTTCTGAGAAGACTTTGAAGTCCCTAAATGATAGTGGTAGTGTGACTAAAAGGGGAAGGAGAGAGAGCAGCTATAGAGAATAAGGGGAAATTCTATTTCAAGAAGTGCAAACATTAAAAAAAAGTTAAAAGATAGATAATTGGACTATACTGCTGAGGAGCCAAACAGGGGGATGGGTTTTATTAAAGAGGATGAAACAGCCCTCATGACTCTTTTTTTTTTTTTTTTTGCATTTCTGTTTTCTTTTCCAAATCCAGTTGAAAGCAGATAAGGGAAAGTTCATTCCTAAGCAGTTTAATAGTAAATTTGGATAGCAAACTAGGATTGCTGAAGATAGTGCCAGGATTTATAATGGACCAGGTTTGGGGCTTGTTCTAGTGTATGGATGTTTATATAAATTCTTGGAGGAGAAGGAGCCACTGGTTCGTGAGCTAATATTATTTCAGTATTTTAAATATGGCTTGCTTTCTTGGATTCAGTTCCTGGTCTATTGGTATATATGCACACTTCTCTCTCTCTCTGTGTACTAAAAATTAATAAATCCCTAAACTATTTAAAGCAATCCTAGTAACATTTATGTTCAAGGGCTTGAATAATGGTCCAATTTTCCCACAGTCTTCTTAAATATGATCGGTTAGTAGGTGCATTTCCTACCTCTGGAGGCAAAGCATTTGAAGATGTAGAGGCTGCTGAGAAAGCACATTGTAATTTCTCATTTGCACACAATAGAGAAACTCAGTAAACCTTCCTTACAAGATCTCATTGGAGGGACCAAATCCTACCAGGAGATGCAGACTTATAAATGCTTGGGAGGTAGGCATGTAGTGCTTTATTGAGGATAATCCGTAGTTTTATTTTGACTCACAAGGAAAATTGGTAACTGGTGCAGTAGTACTGCTGTTGCATGATTACTTCTGGGATCTCCCAGTTAGTGGACTGGATGTCATGCTTTGGATCAAACAAAGCTTCTAGATCATCTTCAAAGGCAGCCCCAGCTACAGAGTTTGTACTCTTAATATCTCTTTAGAAAACTTTTTTTCCCCTTTTCCTTTTTTCTAAACTTTCTTCTAGATCTCTGGTCTTGCTGTATGAAAAATAAATAAATAGTATTCTTAATGAACACATGGTACTCATCCTCAAAAAATGATCTGGCTTTATCTGTCTTCGGTCTTTTTACCAGATTATGTGGGACAGTGGATTTGCTATTTACCTCCTCCCTGGTACACCAGTGGCAAAGGGAAATTCTCTGAATGTCAGCCCTTCAAGGTAATCCAGACAAGAAACCAAAACCATGAGCACTAATGCGACCTTTATTGGCAAGATTACAATTATAGTAAGCAAGTCTGAAAGCACTTCTCTTCCTTTGTGTTATTTTACAGAGAACTAGGGATGGTCCCTTCTGAGATGCTTCCCAAACCTCTATTCCTTCTGTGGACTGAGATATCTCTTGCCCTAGGCCAGGCATGTCAAACTCGCGACGTCACGTGATGTCGCGCGACGTATCGGAGCTTTTTCTCCATTGCCGGCAATGGGGTGGGCGCAGTTTCGGGATGATACGTCTGGCCCGGGGGCCGGCAGTTTGACACCCCTGCCCTAGGCTGTGGCTCCTCCTCCTCCTCCTCCTCCTCTTATCTCCCAAGGTTATTCTCTCATACCATTATATTGGAATAAGGTGGTTAGTGGCAGGATACCTAGGTGACTTACCTCAGGAGCTTTTGGAAGGGTATAACAAGGTTATAAGAAAAGAATTTAGGGAATTTTCATGGAAATTAACGGGGGGCCTAAACCACCACATTCCATACAAGAGCTCATGTGCTATGCTTCATGACATGGAGTTCTGTCTCTATGTGGCATTGACTAGTCTGCACTGGGTGAACACATGAAATACCTTGTTTCCTGTCTTTCTAAAATTTATCATAACACGATAGTAGACTACTTGATTATGCCATGTCACCAGAATGAAAAATACTGAAATGACAGGCAGCAGAAGACCAGCTGAGTCTCATTTTCCCCAAACTAATGAGAAATAAGAATTGATGGATATAATGAACCCAAATGAAATTTATTACACTGTGAATTTAGTTCAAGTGAATTAATAACAGAATGATAAATGAATGTTTTAATAGAAAATATAAAAGGAATAATCAAATCTATTTTTATGCTTAGTGCATAACTGTTGCTGACACGACTAATGTTGAAATTCATTTTATTCTGGGTAAATTGTGGGTATTGCCCTTTTGAGAATTCTAGTCTATTATTGTTATTATTACATTCCTTACAGGTAAACCTAGCCCATGTCAATAGATCTGACAATTAAGTTTCACAGTTGGAAACAAAGACCAGCTTGCTAACCACTTTCTTCCTCTCCATGATCCTGCACAGTCTGGCCCAAGATTATGTTCTGCATTTTCTTGCAAGAAGCTAGCAGTCTTATGAACTATGGCTCATAAGCATTAACATGAGTATACTCACTCTGCCTAATAATAACAATATCTCTAATTTATTCCCCACACGGTTGGCAGTGATAATTGGCATAAATGGAAATTGCCTCTACTTTAAATGTCAGCTCAAAGCAGGGGGTAGGGGCTGGCTAGAGGGAAACAGTAATCCATTACAGTCTTACAAACAGGGAAGCTACAAGCTCATATCAGATGGGGAGGGGGGAAGAGCTCATTTTTAATTAGTGTCTCTCATGAAAGCAATTAGAATTGCCTGTCAGCGATGAAATATAGAAAGTTTTGTTTTGTGGCTTCCTTCTTTTATGTGTTCTTTGTTGTCATTGTTGTTGTTGCACATTATTGTGAAATACAACCAGTATTGGGTTGTGAATTTTGGGGATGGAAGGTAGATTTTTTTTTTTTTCAATTTTGGTTCCAAAATATAATGGGGGTGGAGAAGGAGCTCTACCCAGTGAAACCTCTCCCTCCCATCAAAAAGAATTATATTCAACTAATACAAATACATTAAAAGAAAATGAACTAACCACACCATACTCTAGGTACAATAATAATTTCAAAAACTGCTATGGGCAGCTTTCTTTTAATATGTCCCCAGAGGCTTCTCACAAGATTAAAAAAAAGAGATTAAAATCTTGTTTGTAACATGAACAGAGTATTAAGGCCAAACTGTAAATAAAGACAGAGTCCCTGAATCCTACTTATCAACTTTCAGTATAACCCATAGAAGAAATGTTGAAATACACGGGGCTTTGATCATATTAAATGAGCTACTTAATTTAAATACTTTAGACTCACTAAGGAGGGGGATTCCTAGCATGCCACTTAAGGTTCAGCTGTGATTCTGAACCCTCTGAAAGTTAGGAATCCTGTTCAATAGTCTCCACGTTCTTTTACCTTTCTCCACTATGTTTCTACACCAAATCTTCTCTTCTGCCTCATTAATATGCCTTATTGCCTACCTTTCCTATCCTAATCCATTTCAGATCAGTTTAGTTTGCTAGAACCATATCTTCATATTATCTTCGTCTGACAAATACAGCTATGCAGAGTTAAGCATTTGACAGTCAAGTGTTCTTTAATGATACCTCCAGCCTGTCCCAGGATAGAAACTTACTTGTCCTTATAGGAGGACTGCCCATGATGCATAATTGACTGCTGGCATGCAACTATCTTTGTCAGAGTTTATTTTTTGATTCTAAAGCCATGAAAAGAACATTTCTTTCATCCCATGCTACACCATTTAAACATTTTGCAATGATCCTTCTATACTCTTTGACTTGGTTGTGCGATTTCAGACATATATCTGAAGGCAAAGTGACAACTGATCAGGTGCACTGTAGGACTTCACTGGCTTTGAGCAGACATTTTAATAGCATGTAATTCCATCCTGAAGAGACAGACCTGGAGTAGGTACACTATCTTTGCCCTCACTGTCTTTTCCTTTAAGTACAGAGAACCATAGTCTCCAGTTGAGAGTCTCTTTTTCTGTCAAGGCCTTTCACCCATAGTTAAACCACTCAGAGTCACATGCTGAGTGGACAGCCTTAAACTATGAATAAATAAAATCTGTAAAAAAAAATCCTTCTGTTGAATAGTAGAATGTACAGCAGAATCCTGATATTCCAGGCTTCTTGGTCCTATGGAAAATTATTGTGTTGAAAGAAGACTTTTCAGTGAAGGTAGGTCCTCTGTATAAATGGAAGACAACATAGGAGGTAAAATAATTATTATTCTTTTCAATTTAATGATTTGATTAAATAACAAATATGGGTGTAAACCCCAGATATACAAGTATTATTTTTGCTTTTTCTGATACATGAAGAATTTTATATATTTTGCCTAAGGAGTGTCATATTATTTTGATAGCATCCAAATTGTCCTTATTTCATATCTCATTTAATTTTGGGATCTGGTGCCAGAACCTGTTTTTTTTTTCTACTAACTTTTTCTTTTCTTTCTTAAATCTTTTAATCATTACTGCTGCAGAATATGGACCCCTCTTTTTTCCCTTCTTTTTTTTTTAATTGAATGGATATGGCTCTGGAAAAGTTTTTGGTCAAAGATACCTTAGGTGAGTAAATACATTGAGTATCACATACACCACATTATACTGAATGAATCCAGTGACATTATCTTCCACTGCAGTGTGTGTGGAATTTCTGTCTCATTTATTTTTAATGCACCGATTTGATAAATAGATATTCCTTTAATAATTCCAAGATTTTTGATTATTATAATGAATAGAATTTTACTGCATCACTTCCAGTGTTTGTTTATTTAGCAGGAAAAGGCAGTCATCTTAATGCAAGTGCTTTGATAAAAAGCAAAGCCGGCCCTGGTCTGTGACTCAAAAGCTTCTATCACGTGGCTATCAACATAAACTTAACTCTTCATCATTGAAGAGATCCTTCCATTCCAGCAAGGGAATTCTATTACTCCTACAGATTTTCAATTTTCTAATTAGAGATCTGTACCCTTATTACTGTTGTTACACAAATCTTTTAAAGCAGATTTTTGCTTATTTAGTTGTGCTGACCAATGATTCTGGTAATTCCAAACTATCTACATGGAGTCAGGCTGGGAGAGGAATAAAAAAATGCATGGGGCTGTGGATATACAAGTGCATATTCTCATGAGAAAGAGAAATGGGCTTTTCAAATTTTCTAAGCCGACACCCAGAACACATTTTGTATGCAACTGCTTTCTTAATTCCCTGTTTAACAACTGTTATGAAGCATTTATAGAGGACTATAAAGGTACATGGTTTTTATATGATGACAAATCATTGCCAATGAGAGATCACTGGTCCCTTTCTTGGAATGCATGCAAGCAAAAAGAATAAATTGCCTCAAATAACAATGCACTGGCAGAGCACTTTCAGCAAATGCAACCATATTTAAGTCCTGGATTTTATTAAACAGCATGAGGTTCACAAGAAAAATCACTAACAAGCCAGAAATGAAATCAGAATGTACAATCTGCATGGATTTTGAAGTTATCTTTGGTGCATCCCCTAATTGCAATGAAATGGATGGAAATATTCAAATCTTTCTGAAACCAATGAATAACCCCCAAATCCTCTTTTTCCTCTGTACAATCAGAAGTTAATATTCAACATTCCTACCTGTCATGATTGTTTTCTGATAACTTGGATCCTGTGTTTTCGATGTGGTAAGTACTTGGCAGGAGAAAGCAATATTTTTCTGTGTTTTTCTCTGTCCTCCCTTTTCTGATACTATAGCAGTTGAAGTAGCTCACAAGCCAGGTGTGGCCTGCCACCAAAGTCGTATATATATATGACTCATATATATATATTCTGGTTTAGAGATCATTTTAGACAAGAGAATTATGAAATCCTCATGTGAAATGTGATGTTCTTATTTAATTTCAAAATGCAAATGGGTGCTGTGTATATGTGTGCAAAAGAAATTCTTGTCTTTCATTAACGTGAGCTACATCCTCTGTGACTTCCCACTTTTCAACAAAATTAGTTTGAAAATCTAAAATAAAACTACTCTCAAAGGTGACATTATTAAACAACTCTTCTTATTTTGGAGAATTAAAAATAATATTTTTGAAAGTAACCCCAGAATGTGCACCTAGTTTGCATTCCAACATCATTCAGAATGCATTGCAGGAAGTATTCCATGTCCATTAAGAAATCGATTCTAACTGCAGTTTCTTAAAAGAGCTGAATCTTTTCCTCAGGTCTTCAATGGGGGTCTGAAAAAAGACAAGGCTATCTTAAAGAGGTGTGGCATTTAAGTTCCAGCAATTTCCAAAGCATCTCTTCTGCATAATTTTCAGATCATGCATAGTGCAATTGAAAACACTTGTTTTCTGCTGTGGAATGCTTTGGCTGCTATTTGAGTAGGTTCTTATATATACAGGCAGGGGGGAAAAAGGCTGCTATCCTGAAGGCCAGCTAAAGCTTTCAAGAACTACAGATTTATTTGAAGCCAATTCAGACTTCGCAAGTTGAATTATAGACAATAGCTTCTCATTTTATACTGAGATTAATCACACTGAAATCCTTTTTAAAGAACATATGCAAATTCAGGTTAAAGATTTCCTTGAGATATGCTTGCAGGGGCTTATTTAATATCAATTTGAGAGAAAAGTTTAAAGATCCCTTTGGGTAGCATAGCATAGATGGGCTAAAATAAAACCACTGAACTTGCTGCCCTGAACTTATCTTTTGATAACTACAAAATAAGTATAATGATACTGTAGAAGTCTGAAATGTCTGAAATATTCACACATTTTTACACACCAAATGTGATCTCTTGTCCTCCCCTGCTTCCCATATGACTTATCCATCTTGATGTTATTTTTTTTCATCCCTTTTCTGGAGGACAGAGAACAGTTGGAGAGAAAAAATCTCTGTAAAAAAGAGAACTTAATATGTAGTCATATATTTAAAGTCTAACTTATTTTAAATTAGAAATTTTATTCAACTAATGGCTCTTTTGCCTAGTTGCCAAATGAATCTTTTCAAATTGGAAATGTAAGTAATTTTCATTAGTGTCATGCTTGATCATCTTGAAGCAATTCAGTGCATCACATCAAAGATGATGTTACAGAGAGCTCAAAAAGGACTGCTATATTTTAGCTGCAGATATGTGGATGACTGCTAGAGAGCAGCAGAGAGATGTTGAGAATCACTTTGGGTAACATAGTATCAGATTGCATAATCATATGCAAAAGATTCTCGTCTTCACTTATAAAATAGATTTTGTAGAAGTTTTGTAAAGTAAATAATGGTGAGTAACTAAGATTCCATATTGTCATCTTTTCATCTGAACTAACAAAAGAAGTTAAGTAAAAAAAAATGGCAAACAAGCTCCACCAGAGAAAAATGGGAATTGAGCTATAGGTAAAAGATAATGCTAAAGAATTTAAAACCAGAATTCTTTAGACTGCAAACTCTAGTATGGATATACTAGCATAGCACAGCACAGCACAGCACAGCACAGCACAGCACAGCATAGCAATAAAGAAATATACAATGTGCCTCATATCTCATTATGGCAATGACTGCAGGAAACAAAAGCATTTTAAATTTACTAATCACATAGTGGCTGGGACATAGGAACTGACTGATCTTTGTCTGTATGAAATAGTTGCATTCCACCTCAGACACAGATCAAGACACAGTTTTGATCTGAGCTATTGCAATGACCCAGTTCAAGGAAGCACCTCTAGTTTCAGAATTGAACACTGTGCCCAGGTCCTTAAAATTGAACTTGCTTGATTTGAGTTGGCCAGCTGTTTTAGTGAAGTACAAAGGGCTCATGCCTGGACAAGGTGTGGAAAAAAAGCCTTTTCAGTATCCAGCTCAAGGCAGGACGGCAGCTCTGAACTTGTCTTTCAAAAAGAAATGCTGCTTCAGCTCCATACTTTGTTTAAAGGTGCACTTTGACCAAAATTTTGTTAATTAAAGTAACAGTTTGGAGCTTTACCCAGTCCTATGGTTTACTTCCCTCTGTTTGTTTGTTTTTCCCCCCCAAGACTGGTAAAATTTCCCTTTAATAAACTCCAATTTAGTAGATTTCAAATGCAACAGACAAAATTTATATCCAATGTCGTCTTAACAAGTCATATAAAAATAACATATTGGGCACTGATTTACAAGATTTGTATCATTATGCAATTAAATAGATTAAAGTGATGTTAATAACATTTGCATAATTATACAAATATGCAAATGATACCCCTTTCCCAAATGGCCCATTAAATTAAACTTGCATTAATACTGGATTTTATTAAACTATACTTACATAGTATATTTTTCATTATTTTTTATTATATAAATTCCTCTGATATTTGCTTTTTTCCTCATAGCATTTTTGTCTAATATAAGTTTATTTTTCCACATATACACTTCATTTACCCTTATTTGTACTTATTTGTCCTACAATAAGTACTACCTTTCCTATGACATTCATAATGTAGACATTAAACGATAGTAGCTGAGAAGAGGACCTGAAATATATTCTTCTATTCTTGGCAATTTTGGACAAGAAAAAACTTTATCTGGCTCTTGGTCAAATGCACACCTAGAGCCAAATATTGTGATAGGCCCATCTTTTCCATATAATAAAAAGCTCATTGTATTTTGACTAACCCCAGAGATAACTGGTGTGCACAACACATAGAGTTAATGTGTTGAAAGAGTTAATGTGTTATTGGTGCAGAAAAACATTGGTATTATATGTAGAAAGTATTACCAGGATGCTTAAAAATAATTCTTAATACTATAGCAGATATTTTCCTGACCTTTACTGGAGTGATAATTTAATAATAATAAGGCTTCTTGGTGGCAAAAGTCATTCTGAGATCTTTCTTAATCATGTCACATGAAGCTATATTTCCTAGACCTTTTGAGTTTCTTTTCCACAAAGTTGTGATCTGTTCTAAGCTGCTTACTTAATTAAAATTAATAAAAAGGAAAACAGAATCCATTCTAAAGCTTTAGAGTTGTGCTAGTTAATAATTAGCTGCAAAATATATGCTACCCGTTGTTGGCAAATAAAAGATGGGGGCCTATTAAATAGAATTAATTAATTCAAAGTTTGGCTGATATATTTAAATTTTCTTCATGAGACTTGCATGGAATTACTTTTAAGTGAGATTTTGCTTACTGAAAGATCATTACATTGTAATTTCTTGTCATTTTGTAAATGGCTGTTTGCTCTTAAACTTTATGTCAGATGGAATTGTGTTTCCCCCTCCTACATTAAAATATATGCATTAATACAATAAAAATAATAATTTCGTTGGTATGGGATCTTCCTTTTCGTGCTGAATGATGTGAGTGATGCTCATGCTGACTGATTATCAAGCAAGAGATCTTCTGTGTGCAGTTACAGAAGGCCCTGTCTTCTGAGTTAGAATGTTTCAACAAATGCTCCTACTTTTAAAGCCCTTCATCAATCTGAGAAAGATGCTTAGAGGACCCCTTCTGCAGTGCTGGCCTATCCACACTAAAGATTTTCTATGCTGGGTGGCTTCAGCAAATCATCCTGGAATTGTCTACCCTTTAAGAACTTCAATACTGTCACTGAAGGAGAAGGTTCTTCCTTTTGTATAGGGAAGATTTCCATCCTGAAGTTTTCTCAGCATGTACTAGGGGGTTCCAAAGCTAGACAGCTGCAGTGAGGGCAATGGCTAATCCTTTCCCACTGCTTGTTTCTCTCCATTTGTGGACAAGCAATTCAGTGAACCCTGAGGTGTACAAAACTCTTAAAGCTGATGGGCTTTCCCAGCCACTTGCCAGCTGACAAGGGATTGACAGGATTTAGCTGCATTAAGCTGCACAGCCTTTAGGTGCCTTGGCTCACAATGGCGTCTCAGAGACTGACTGACTGAGCAAGGTTTGGGTTGGTAGCTTTAACAGTTGTGCCTACAACCTGCTCTAGCCAGTCAGCTTAGGAAAGCTAAGGCTAGTGTTGCGGGAAATGGTTCTTCTTGAAGCTCTTCTTGAAGAAATGCTCGTCTCAGTCTTGTTTTAAGTGGCAACTCTGAAGAGAAGGCTGAGGGAGACTCCAGTACAGCCGGAAACAAAGCAACATGGTTCATTTCACTGATAGAAATGAAGGGACCATGTCTGCTTTGTGAAGCATTTTGAAAGCTTTGAAGCTTTGTTGAAGTGAAGCATCTATCCAAAGCTTCCCGCATTTCTAACACATAGAATTTCATTGGTATTAAATAAATGAGGCAGAAAATCAATAAACATGGCCTTCAATATTTATGTGGTTGGAACTTTTGAGTACAGTCTTATAAATCAGCTTTTTATAGTTTGATGCCTCCCAGATGAGCTGCCCTTTATTCCCCCTGATTCTCAAATCAGCTCTTTCTTCATCCTGATGTCTTGGAAAGCTTCAGGTTGGAGAAGATTATTAAGAATCATTTCTGGATGATGACTAGATATTACAAAGGACCTAAGAGTGAAGATCTTCTGCTTTCATACTGAGAGAGAGAGAGAGAGAGAGAGAGAGAGAGAAGAAAAATGGGAAAAAGTGGGAGGAAGATGACTTAAACTAATGACAAATAAATAAATGAAGTGGCAAATACTAAGAATAGATAATGATTCATTTTACCTATAAGCATATAAAAAAGCATCAGAGTTCTTGGCTGTATCAATTAAATCATTTCGCTATCTTTCCTCCACACATGAGTAATGCTGACAATCCATTACGAAGATTTTTCCCCAAATATAATAAAGTTTGGAAGAATTAGGTTGATTTATATATTTATGCTCCCCCAATAAGCAATTAACTAGAAAATAAACAAAGCAAAATACCCCAGGGAAATGTTATGACCTTACACTTTACAGTAACTCATAAATCTGTCCCTTAGAACCATCCATAGTAACAAAGGGAAGATGCTTGACTTGAGTTGATTTGAGAATCGTGAAAGCCCAACACATTTAGTGAGCACTGGATTTGAGAGTGTTGATTTAAAGTAACATAAGCTAACAAGCTAATTTTGGTCTCTTAATTACTTCCTCAATGTGAGTTGCAGTTTCTGAACCCTAAGAGATTTGAAAAATCGCTGGTTTTTAAGTGACTTGCATCCACCTGCCCCCAACTAGCAATTTAGATTAACATGGCGGCTCAAAACTATTCATGCAGCTATTAATAGTTCTCCTTTTTGTGAATTTTCCTCTTCAACAAATAACCACTATGCTGTTTGTTTACTTTTGCAAACAAAATGAGTTTGTCGATCCCCTTTTCCATCTCCAAATCTTTTTTTTTTTATCTGTCACTTGAGAAAACTTTATTCTGTTTCAGGTTTTATATCACATTTTATTGAATGATGTGCTGCAACTAGAAAAAATAGTATAATAGTAAAGTCTAGAATATTTGCAAAATTCAATTGTTAATCTTGTACCTCACATTTATTTTATTTATAAAACTGATATGGCTGCCTATCTTAACAGACTAACAGAATAACAGATTTGGAAGGGACTTTAGAGGTCTTCTTGTCCAACCCCCTCTCAGACAGGAAACCTATACCATTTCAGACAAATGGTTGTCCAGTCTTCTTAATAACTTCCAGTGTTGGAGCAGCCACAAATTCTGGAGGAATTCATTCCACTTATTAATTGTTCTAACTGTCAGGAATTTTCTCCTTAGTTCTAGGTTGCTTCTGTCCTTGATTAGTTTCCATCCATTGCATCTTGTCCTGCCTTCAGGTGCTTTGGAGAATAGCTTGATCCCCTCTTTCTTTTTTGTGGCAGCCCCTTAGATATTGGAACACTGCTATCATGTCTCCCCTTGTCCTTCTCTTCATTAAACTAGACATACCCAATTCCAGCAATCATTCTTTATATTTTTAGCTTCCCGTCCCCTAATCATCTTTGTTGTTCTCTGTACTCTTTCTAGAGTCTCAACATCTTTTTTTCATCGTGACAACCAAAACTAGAAGCAGTATTGGCTCACAACAAAACCAATAACACGGCAATAAAATAATCATATCACCATACATGAAGTGTCATGCTTCACACCATAACATCCATCAACTTTACATGCACTCGATCATCCATTTCCTAGCCCAATGCCTGGGGAGACAGGTCTTCACAGCCTTCCAGGGAAAGGTCAGTTGGATTTGGGGTGGTGGGGATAGGTTGGTCCCAAGTGCCAGGTCAGTACAGAGAAGGCACACCTTCAAGCTCTTACCAGATGTCAATGTTTAAGGGATAGGACTTGGAGCAAGCCCACCCTATCTGACCTGGTGGAATAGGCAGATACCATGAGGGAGAAGTGGTTCTTCTTTAAAGGTGACAACCAATATTTTGAATCACATCCAGATAGAAATTGGAATCACACAGCAGACTGTTTAACATAGGCAAGCTCTCCTGTGCAAAGAACTGCATGTGCTGCCACATTTGGATTGAACTGTAGCTTCTGGGTGGTCTTAAAGACAACCCCATATAAAGTATGTGGCAGCAATACAGTTGAGAAGTGATTAAAGTATGAGTGACATCTTTATGCAGATGTTTCTGCATATAGCCCTGACTAATAATATTAATTTCTGTTTTTTCCCTTTCTTTCTGGATATAGTTTTTTTTAGGTTGCTGAAAATGATGCAAACTGGTGAAAGTTTGTGCTGTTTATTGCATTGAATAGGACTATGTAAAAATAAAGCAGATTCAATATCAAATGAGCATTGGGTCAAAGGAGCTTCTGCTTGACTCACTGATTCCTCCTCTTGGACTGAACCTCTTTCATATTGACTTGACTGGATTTTTAATCCTTGCTTGTCCCAGCAGTTAATCTACTGGGGAATTTCTTCTGTGGTAAAATGGCAAGGTTCTTTTTGTCCTCAAATCTTGTCCAAGATTTTCCCTTCAGTCTTTTACGCCCAAGCTGCACTTCTCCTGTTAGTTGTAGGGACTAGAATTTCTTTCTAGGTCAGTCTTTTCATTTTCTTCTTTTTTCTAATCACGGCTCTCAGCTAATTCTCACTCCTCTTTCCTATGTGTGTCTCTGTGTATTCACTAATAGTTCACACCTTTTTCTTTCCTTCCTATTTTTTCTGAGTTTGTTTTCCTGCTTTTCTGTAGCTTGGAAGAGAAAATAGAGACTTCTGTTGCCAAAAGTCCCTATTTCTCATTTCCCAACTAACTGACCACATGTTGTCTGCTTGCAGTTTCTGTATCCCCCCCACACACCTGTATTTCCTAAGCATCTCTAAGGACCCAATTTCATTTGATTTTGACTTTCCAGGTACAGACCTTTAGAATGAGATTTTTCTGTATCACCTTTTCCCCAAGTAACAGCAGGCTTAATTCCTTCAATTCCTTCTCAACTGGCTGGGTTGCAGAAGCATTAAGGTCTGGACTGAGTAATAGATCTCCATGGGGAGGGGAGAATCTGTCTTCTTTTGGCCTGCAAAGTTAGTAAACAAGAAAACTTAACTCATCCAAACATTAATCCTGTTGGTTTGATGTTTGAACGTTACTTTTGCAGACACAGTCAGGCTACAAAAACAGGATTGTTTATCCATCTCCAGAGACTGTGCTGCATTTATGAGATATATGAAGTTTGGTAGGCAAAATGTTAGTCCTGTCTATTTGACGTAAGTGGAAATAATTCACC
This sequence comes from Azemiops feae, assembly GCA_023970755.1. Classification (NCBI taxonomy): domain Eukaryota; kingdom Metazoa; phylum Chordata; class Lepidosauria; order Squamata; family Viperidae; genus Azemiops; species Azemiops feae. Next base: position 75,215 of record JALGBA010000250.1, read on the forward strand.
ATGGAGAGGCCACTTTGACTTGTTATATTGTACTGTGTTCCTTGAAGATTCTGTTCAGGTTTTTATTCGTGGAATAAGACCTTTACTTTAGAAAGCAAAATGTTTCAGATATGATGTATGTGAAAAAAGCCATTTACATTATTTTATATAACTGCCTTGTGTTCATCAATCATTACTTACCCTTCTATTTATTTTTGTCCAATCTCCAATTTTTTTTCATCAATCATTATACTTTGCTTTAGGGAACTGAACAACATACTAAACATATTCAATATTTAGTGCCAGAATCAATTTTGCTATCTTAATGGAAACCATCTTCTCTGATCTTAGAAGAATAATAATATATTACTCCTTGAGTCGCTCCATAGTATTATGAATTATAAAACAAAAAAATATTCAGCATTGCAGGCATTGATTGTATAAACTGTAACTCAGCAAGACAACTATCAGAGAGAATGCACGCTGCCTGCATCTCTCATACATAGGTTAATGCTACTGTACCCAGGTTTTTCTTTAACTCCTGGCCAACAGTATTGTGGGCACATTATTAACTGATAGCTTGATTCATCACTGTGAAGTTAGATCAAATATTATTGTGTATATGGGATGATGAAAATTGTAAATCAGATTTTAATCAATCCTGTGTTTTGATTTATCATATGGGAAAAAATGAGAAGTTGGGCAGCATACAAGTTTAATTTATTGTTATGTTGGTTGCACAGTCAGCCACATGTTTATACTGGATTTGGCATTTTTATCCACCTATCAAATCTTTTGCAAGGACCTGGAATAGGAGGATGTTGTTTATTATTATTAGTATAGGCATCACTCAGTCCTTTCATTGTTTATGGTAGTTTAAGGATGGGGAGCGGAAAAGATGAGCAAATCTGTCAGATTTGATTCCACTCAATTTTTTTCTCCATACTTCTTAAATTTATTCTGTTCAATTTCTGCAACAATTTCCTCCCATGTTTTTTTATTTTTTTAAGAAAGTGCATTGAAAAAATATGAATAATGTCTTCATAAACATTTCTATCCACATATGCATTTTGATGCACTTTTCCTCATATAAATATGTTTTCCAGGTTCCTAACCCTATAAATCCATAATCAAGGTGTGCAAAAAAAAAATTAAGCCAAGCATCCTTTTGAAATTGCTTCCTACTGCACAACCCATTTCTAAAGAGCATAGAACAAGGAAGAAACCTTGGAGGTCTTCTAGTCCAATTCCCTGCTTGAGCAGGAGACCCTATATCATTGCAGATAAATGACTGTCCGGTCTCTTTTTTGAAAGCCTTCAGTGATGGAGCACCCACAATTTCTGAAGACAAGTTATTCCACTGGTTAATTGCTCTCATGGTTAGGGAATTTCTACTTAGTTCTAGGTTGCTTCTCACCTTGGTTAGTTTCCAACCATTGTTTCTTGTGTTGCCTATTGGTGCTTTGAAAAATAGTTTGATCCCTTGGTCTTTGTAGGAGCTCCTCAAATATTGGAATAGTGCTATCATGTCCCACCTAATCCTTCTTTTCATTAGACTAGACCACAGGTCGGCAACCTGCGGCTCTGGAGGCGCATGTGGCTCTTTGAGCCTTCTCCTGCGGCTCCCAGCCTCTTCTGCCATTTGCAGAGAGAGACAGAGAGAGGCACTTGCGCTTTCCTTCTCTCTCTCTCTCTCTCTCTCTCTCTCTCTCTCTCTCTCTCTCTCTCTCTCTCTCTGTGTGTGTGTGTGTGTGTGTGTGTGTGTGTGTGTGTCTATAAAAAAGAGTGGCCTCACCCTGTTCGACGAGCTGACAAGCTTACTGGGTGGGGCTCCTCCCTTTGCTGGGTCTCTGCAGGAAGCAGGAAGCAGGAAGGGGAGGAGAGAGCTAGCCTGTTGCAGAACAGCTTGAAGCCAGCTTGCCAGGTGAGCAGAAGATTGGAGAGAGGGAGAGAGGGGGGAGAGAGAGAGGGAGAGAAAGAGAGAGAGAGAGGAAGAGAAAGAGAAAGAGGGAGAGGGGGGAGACAGAGGAAAGAGAAAGGGAGAGAGAGAGGGAGAGGGAGAGGAGAGAGAGGGAGAGGAAAGGGAGAGAGAGAGAGAGAAAGAGGAAAGGGACAGGGAGAGGAGAGAGGGGGAGAGGAAAGAGAGGAAAGAGACGGAGAGGGAGAGGAGAGGGGGGAGAGGAAGAGGAGAGAGGGAGAGAAAGAAAGAAAGAGGAAAGGGAGAGGAGAGAAAGAAAGAAAGGAGAGGAAAGGGAGAGAGAGAGGGAGAGGAGAGGGAGAGAGAGAAAGGGGGAGAGGAAAGAGGGAGAGGAGAGAAAGGGGAAAGGAAAGGGAGAGAGGAAAGGGAGAGGAGAGAAAGAGAAAGAGGGGGAGAGGAAAGAGAAAGAGGGAGAGGAAAGAAGAAACGGAGAAGGAAAGAGGGAGAGGAAAGAGGAAAGAGAGAAAGAGAGGGTGGGAGAGAGGAAAGAGAGAAAGAGGGGGGAAAGCGCAAGTGCCTCTCTCTCTCTCTCTCTCTCTCTCTCTCACACACACACACACACACACACTGAGTGGGGGAAGAGGACTGGCAGACCAAGGGCAGAAAGAGAGAGGGAGAGGGAGGGAGGGAGAGCGAGACAGAGAGAGAGACCCTTTTGACATCTAAAATGAAGATAACACTGCATATATCCTTTTTCCAGAGTCAACATCTTTTTTGTATTGTGACCAGAACTGGATGCAGTATTCCAAGTGTGGTCTTACTAAGGCTTGGTAAAGCAGTACTAGAACTTCACATGATCTTGATTATATCCCTCTATTATTGCAGCCCAGAATTGCATTGGCTTTTTTGGCTGCCGCCGCACACTGTTGACTCAAATTTAAGTGATTGTCGAATAGGACTCCAAGATAGAATAGGATAGAAAAGAGAATAGAGCTGGAAGGGACCTTGGAAGTCTTCTAGTCCAGCCCCCTATACTGTCTCAGATGGTGAATGTCTAGTCTCTTCTTAAAAATCTCCAGTGATGGAGTGCCCACGATTTCTGGGGATAAGCTGTTCCACTGGTTGATTATCCTCACTGTCAGGAAGTTTCTCCTTAATTCTAGGTTGCTTCTCTCTTTGATCAGTTTCCAACCATTGTTTCTCGTCCTTCCCTTTGGTGCTTTGGTGAACAACCTGGCCCCCTCTGCCTTGTGGCAGCCCCTCAAATATTGGAATACTGCTATCATGTCTCCCCTATTTCTTCTTTTCTTTAGAGTAACCAAACCCAAGTCCTGTAGCCGTTCTTCATATGTTTTAGTCTCCAGGCCTTTGATCATCTTAGTTGCTCTTCTCTGAATTTTTTTCCAAGGTCTCAACATCTTTTTTTTGATATGGTGACCAAAATTGGCTACAGTATTCCAGGTGTGGTCTTACTAGCGTTTTATAAAGCAGTACTAATACTTCACGTGATCTTGATTCTATGCCTCTGTTTATACAACCCAGGATTGTATTAGCTTTTTTGGTTGCTGCTGCACACTGCTGGCTCATAGTCAAGTGATCGTCTACTAGGACTCCAAGGTCCGTCTCACAATTGCTGTTTTTAAGCCAGATCTCACCCAATCTGTATTTGTACCTTTGGTTTTGTCCACATTGAAACTCATTTTGTTGGATAGGACCCATTGTTCAAGTTTGTCAAGGTCTTTTTGGATCCTGAGTTTGTCTTCTGGAGTGTTGGCTACCCCTGTCAGTTTGGTGTCATCTGCAAATTTGATGAGTTCCCCTTCAATTCCCTCATCTAAGTCTTTTATGAAGATATTGAAGAGTACTGGGCCTAAACGGAACCTTGTGGTACCCCACTGCTTACTTCTCTCCATGTGGGTATAGTGCCATTGAGGACTACAGATCCAGCTACAGATCCATCTTGTCTATTCCACCTTTTTGTAGCTTACCAAGGAGTAGGTTGTGGTCTACTTTATCAAATGCCTTACTGAAGTCTAAATATACTATGTCCACAGCATTTCGCTGGTCTATTAGTTTAGTCACTTTATCAAAGAATGAAATAAAGTTGGTTTGGCATGATCTGTTTTTAACAAACCCGTGCTGGCTACTAGTTATGACTTTGTTTGCTTCTAGTTGTTCGCAGATCTGTTTTTTGATTATCTTTTCTAGGATCTTCCCAGGTATTGATGTTAAACTGATTGGTCTGTAGTTTCCTGGATCCGTTTTTTTGCCTTTCTTGAAGATGGGAACCACATCAGCCCTTTTCCAATCCTCAGGTACTTCCCCGGTGCTCCAGGATTTATGAAAGATGTAGTGCAACGGTTCTGAGATAACATCTGCCAGCTCTTTCAGAACTCTGGTATGTAATCTGTCGGGTCCCGGTGATTTATATTCATCAAGGTTGGATAGGTGTTCCCTTACCATTTTCTTGCTTATTTTAATTTTTGTGTCTAGTATGTCCTTTGCAGTGGTTTTTTTGGTGTGTTGGGCTATAGTTTCTCTTTGTGTGAAGACTGACGCAAAGTATGAGTTGAGCAGCTCTGCTTTCTCCCTGTTGCCTGTAATTTCCTTGCCATCTTCTCTGTTTAGTGGGCCTACAGTTTTCTTGACTTTTTTCTTGTTGTTAATATGTTGGAATAAACTTTTTTTATTGTCCTTGATTTCTGTTGCAAGTTTTTGTTCATTTTGAGCCTTTGCTTTCCTGACTTCATCTTTGCATGTTCTGGCTGTCTGTTGATAATCGGCCTTAGTTATGTGCCCCTCTTTCCATTTTTTGTATTTGTCCTTTTTGTCTTTTAGTTTGTTAGAGAGAACTTTGTGCAGCCATGCTGGTTTCTTCTTGGATTTCTTGTTTTTCTTTCTCAGTGGTATCATGCTGGTATGGGCTTTTGTGATTGCATTTTTCAGGGTTTCCCATGCTTCTTGGGTTGTTTTCCCCTTTAGGATTTTCATTCCATGGGATCTTTCCTAGGTTCTCCCTGAGTTTGTTAAAGTTGGCTCTTTTGAAGTTTAGAACATTGGTTGGATTGTTTTCTATTGCTAGTGTTTGCATTATATTAAATTCCAATATGACATGGTCACTTTCACCCAAGGTTCCAGTAATTTCAATTTCCTCTATCACTTCTTCTCTATTTGTAAGGATTAATTCAGTATAGCTTTATGTCTATTTCCCTCCTCCACCTTTTGGGTGACAAAGTTGTTGACTAGGTTGGTTAGGAATCTGTTTGATCTCCCACTCACTGCAGAGTTTGTCTCCCAGTTGATATCTGGATAGTTGAAGTCTCCCATTACTACTGTGGTATGCTTCCTATATACATTTGTTAATTGGTTGGCAAAGAGCTCATCTATTTCTTCTGATTGGTTGGGTGGCCTGTAATATACACCTATGGTAATGTCAGTTTTTTTTTCTCTTTTATATTGACCCATATACATTCTGGAGAGATTTTATCTTCAATCATGTGCATTTCTGCAGATATGTAGTGTTCTCTTACATATAGTGCAACTCCCCCTCCTCTTTTTGTAGACCTGTTTCTTTTGAACAATTTGTATCCATCCATCAGTTCATTCTATTCATGGGTTTCGTCCTCTTGCAATTACTAGCGTTAAGCCAAGTTTCACCTAGTCTATACCTATACAGTTGGTTTTTTCTTATTTAAGTGTAGAACCTTACTTTTATCTATGTTAAATTTCATTTTCTTAGATAGGGCCCAGTGCTCAAGTCTGTTAAGATCTTTTTGGATCTTGAGCTTATCTTCTGGGGTGTTGGCTATTCCTGCCAGCTTAGTGTCCGTTTTTGACGAACACAGGTTGGCTACTGGTTATTACCTTATTTGCTTCTAGCTGTTTGCAGTTTTGTTGCTTGATTGTCTTTTTTAGGATCTTCCCAGGTATTGATGTCAGACTGATTGGTCTGTAATTCTGCAGAACTGGCAACATTGCTTTGCTTTATTTTTGGACGGTTTCTAGATACTCCATATAGTTCCAGAAATTAGATGAAGCAGAAATTAGAATCAGCGTTGCACCCCAATGAAGTGAATTATCCAACATTCAAAATCACCAGTGTGAATGTATCCTCACACTGCTCTGTAGTACAAGGGTTCCTATCCTAAAACATGATTTTGGCATAGCTGTTCTTTTACTATTTACATCTCATGAATTCTGAACTGTAGTACAAGAGTTCAGAAAAATATCGATATTAGTCAGTAAGTCCAAGAAGTGCAGATTAGGTAAATATACTGTAAAATATGAACCAAATGCATTTCTTCTCAGTTTATTAAATGAAGAAATCTTCATAGGGCCTGAATGAGAATCTTTTCAATGCCAATCCAAAATAAAAAATAAAAATCTTTGGGCCCCTGTCTTAAATCCACAATTCTAACATGAAACAGAAATTAAAAACTATCTATTTTTACCTTTGCAGGATAATGACTAGGCCTCCCCTATCATATACTTCACTGTCCAGTGTTTTCAATCATCCTGCATTATGAAAACCCCAACTGAAAAAAAAGTGTTCTATCTATTTTGATGTTTTCTTCTTGTTCTAACCTCGGAAAGTTCTATATAGCCTTGTGTGTGGGCTTCATCTTATCTCCCTTACTAGATCTGTTAGAATTCCTTTGTATTTCCCTGCTGAAATTCGAGGAAAGTGCAGAGTTCCTGAGTTCTGGAATATTCACCTTAGGAAGGAAGAAGGGGTTGTTGCTCAAACAGAGTTAGGATAATGCTAACCCACGACAATTTCATTCTTTCTTTGTTCAAGTCAGAAATAAATACTGTTTATTTATACTTCTACTTTAGAAATCGTGATTACCGTAGTAGAGTAAGATTTTTTTATGCAAGGTGTATTTCTTAGCTAATATGATTAAGTCAGAGTGACCTTTGACTTGTATTTCCAGAGTCCTGTTCTGTTATTTTTTCTAAATATTTGAAGTATATTCCAAAAGAAAAGGAAGCCTTTATTTAGCAGGTTATTTAAACCAAACCTTGCACTTAGGTCCAATATTCTGTACATATCCACAAAACATATTCACAAAGGGAAGCACCACACTTATAGGACAAGTTATGTAAAGTATCACAATTCTTTAGTTTTTGTGAATATAACACATTCTTTCCTATTTCTCACTTCAAATCTTGATATAGTCCTGTATGGTTTCATGATCTGTCCTGTTCATTTTGTAAAATATTTGATGTATTCTCCAAAGGAAAAGGAAGCCCTCATTAAGCAGTTTTTTTTTTTTTTTAGAAAAATAGAATACAGCACAAAAAGAAAGAAACGGTGATAATGCAATGTGTAAAAGCAACAGAAAATAATTAGAAATAGATATACGTAGCAACTAAGCAATTAAACATTGATTATATGGAATAATATTATTCAGTCTATGTCAATAAAGATCCGTTTCAAAAGCAGAGAGTAACATGATCTTCAGTTTAAGATTTTACATATAGCAATATCTGTCAAAGCTGAACAGTCTTTTCAGGTACACTCTTTCATCATGAATCTAAAGGTCCTCATAAATCCATACATTCCAAGATTCAATATTACATCAATGCTTAAGCCTTGTTTTCCCCAAATCATTTTACCAACAGTATGAATATTAAACCAAATGAGGTAACCACAAAGAAACACAAATTATCTGTGTGAAAATCTCCAATATATTATACTACCGTGTTTCCCCGAAAATAAGAGCCACCCTGAAAATAAACCCTAGCCTGATTTTTTGCGGTTGGGCCTAATATAAGCCCTACCCCAAAAATAAGCCCGGCGAGGTGGGCGTGGCCAGCACAAGCGGTGGCAAGTGCATGGGGGCCGATGATGTCTGGCAGCAGCCGCAGCTCCTAGGTGCAGCACAGGTAAGTCCGAGCATGGAGGCAGAGGCGGGGGGGAGGCAGGCAATCTGGATGCGCCACGCACCTTTCACCCAGAGGGAGACTGGAAGCTTTGTCTACTTGTGAATGGAGCGCTTAGAAACTGAGCGATTCGCTCCGTCTCCAAGCGCCTCATTTGCAAGCGGACGAAGCTTCCAGTCTCCGTCATTTCTCCATCCAGGCGAAAAGTGCTTGGGCGCCTATGGGGCATTTGGAAACGGAGCTCTCTGTTTCCAAATGCCCCATAGGCACCCAAGCACTTTTCGCCAAAAGGGAGACTGAAAGCTTCATCTGCTTGCAAATGGGGTGCTGCGAGCCACACTGGCTCCTGCCGGACAGGGCTGTTGGTTCCACCACCACAAGGCGAGGCAGGTGTTTGGGGAAAAAATAAAACATCCCCTAAAAATAAGACCTACTGCCTCTTTTGGAGGAAAAAAAATGCAAGATGGGTCTTATTTGCGGGGAAACACAGTACTAGCCCCTAAAGGAGTTGACATCTAACTTCCCCTGAACATATATCAAAAGTGGTTTTTATTTTGAAAAGGCAAGTAAATTGCCTTTTTGAGGAAAAACAAGACATTTCGCTTCCTATCCTGGAAGCGTCATCAGTTGTATTGGATGCTGTGGGAGATAGAAGGACAGTTATTGACAGTTGAGATGAGTTGGTGGGAGGGGGAATGATAGGTTCTCACAGGATGGTGGTGGTGGTGGTGGGGAAATGGAAAGATTGTGTTTTCTTTTGCAATCAAGTGGTCTTAACACTCTCTGAGAGCCATTGTGGTTACTTGGGGTTTTATCTGTGACCTCAGGGTCATCTGAATCAGAGGTGTGGAATCTTCTTGGAACAGCCAAAAGGACTGCATTGTAAATTGGGGATAGGTGGTGTCATTGAAGCCACCTGGAGGTTTATCTGTGTCGTCAGGGTTGCCTGAGTAGTGCAAATGGGAGTGGAGCCTTCCTTGAACTGTTGACTGTGTTGTAGACTGGAAATAGATGAAGTTGTATCCCTCTGTTGAGAGAGGGCTGCTCAATGTTAACATAAATGGCCTCTTTTACCCCTCTTTCAAACCAATGGTCCCCTATATCCAAAATGTGGACTTTGCTATCTTCAAAAGAGTGACTCTTATCTTTCAAATGCAGATGGTCCACTGAACCTTGCCCTGATGGGTGGGATCTCCTATGTTCTGCCATGCACTTATGAAGTGGTTGCTTTGTTTCACCAGTGTACAGATCTGCACACGTCTCACTGCATTGTATTGCATATACCTCATTACTCAGTTTGTGTCTAGTTGTTTTATCCTTGGGGTGGACAAGTTTCTGCCTTAATGTATTGTTGGGATGAAAATGTACAAGTATGTGATGTTGGCTGAAAATCCTCCTGAACTTTTCAGATATTCCAGCAACATATGGAATAACAACTTCGCTTTATTTGTTATTCTCCTTCCTTGTCTGTAGTACAGGAACTCATGCTGGGTCTTTTTCTTTTTTTTTTTGCATTTGATGAAGACCCAGTTAGGATAGCCACAAGTTCTGAGGGATTCTTCAAGTGTCTTAGTTCTTTTTCTTTTCCCTCTTTACTGGTAGGCAAACTTTCAGCCCTGTGGTGGAGGGTTCTGTTCTCCAGCAGGACGATGGAGAATCCACCAATGGGTTAGGACTATCTTCCTGCCCAATAAGAGACTAAGTTTGCCAGAGTTAACACGCCTCCTGCTGGGCTGATATCCCAGACACGACTTAGTCTTCAGCCCAGCTAGGACGTTGTGTTGGCTCTGGACAGGTCGTATTATTCATTATTGGTGGATTCTCTCATCATCTAGACTGGAAAGCACAATTCGTACTTTAACTAAATTTTCCAAATTCCCCGGCTGCAAACAGCTGAGCGTCGGCCTCCGGGTCGCTCAGCAACGACAATTAGGTGATCGGCCGGATCGGGCCAATTCGCCGCGTCAGCCCTCAGCATCGGGGATTTTGGCTGACAGACAGCTGATTGTCGGGCCAGGGCTAGCCGCACTACAGCTGAGTGTTGGCCTCCGGCCGTCAGCTCTCGCGTCAGCCCTCGGCATCGGGGATTTCGGCCGACAAACAGCTGATTGTCGGGCCAGGGCTAGCCGCGGCACAGCTGAGCGTCGGCCTCCGGGCTTGCTCAGCATCAGCGGAAGCTGCGGAGCGTTCCTTTAAGGGTAGCGCTGCTGGAGGCTCGCAATTTTGATCTGTTGAAAGTCGGCGCTTGCCGCGGCCGCGGCATCGCGGAAGGCCAGCCTTCGGGCAGACGGCCAGGCCGTTACTCTCCACGGCCCTGTAGCCTCCAGCGAGGATTACTTGCTCCTAGATCCGCGCAACGTGCACTCCGTTGCCGCTGGCTCCCTGATACTGGGCAGCCAAAGCTTAAGCCTGAAGGCCTCACTCTGCAGTGGTTAATTTGAGGCCTCAGATTTTGGCGCGCACATCGCGGCCGCCATTTTGGAGACCAGAGGCCTAGCAGGCCTGACAAGGATGGCCCAAACAGGCAGCAGCCACTGCACAGGGCCTTGCAGGCTGCTTGCAGAGGCCATTGGCTTAAAGGTCTGACCTCACCTCTCCTTCCCTGCAGGGAATTATCTCAGGTCTAAGCCCCAGACCTAACAGGCCGCCTCGCCATTGCAGCGGTGGCCATTTTGCGGACTGATCACAGCCGCCATTTTGCATCTACAAAACTGCCATTGGCCACCCTGCTCAGATTCTGATCTGGCACAACCTAAACCCAGGGCAAACTTGGAGAGGATTTCACCTTTAGCGTGAGCTGGCACGCCTTCGGGCTCCGCCGCCACCACCTAGGCTTTGTGTGCAGGCACATATCACTCAGGTGATCGCCGCCACCAACAAGGAGAGGAGTGCGCAGGCACATATCTCCAAGGTGATCGCCGCCACTGATCGGTCAACGTGCGTGCCGGCACTTGCCGATTGCGACTCACCCATTGGGTCTCGTCGCCACAAGGCGCCTGACTAATACGCCTCAGTGCATCACTGGGCAGTTTCCAGCCTCTCGGAGCTCTGCCTAGGGCAGTAGGGCGCTCAGTGTAGCGCAAAACCCGGAGCGGACGCTGTTCATCAGCTTTTGCTATACTAACAGCTGGGCAATCCGCTCCTGCTCCTGAGTTGCAACAGGCCTCTAGCCTTCCTTGCAATGGCTGACGACGCAGCTAATCAATCTGCGCAGGGCGCTTCCGGCACTCCCGTCTCAGGGAAGCGTAAGTCCTCTAAACTAGAGGCAGCAGGCAGGATAAAGGCCAAGGCCAGGTCCAAGGCCATCGCTGGCAAAAAGGCCTCAAGGGCCGCAGAAAAGGCAGCCGAGAGGCGAAACACGGCTCTAGAGAAGCAATTCTCCAGGGCACAGCGTATGTCTGCGGGAGACCAACCTCTGGTTTCCCTTGCCCCCCAGGAGAGCTCACTCTTCAACCCCCAACCGGCCCTGCCAGGTCCCACTGACTCGCGGGCCCTTTTCCATCAGGGCCCCATGGAACAGAGTACTACTCTGTCCTCTGACCAGGGTTTGAACCCCCTAATGGAGGCTTCACCGGCTAGATTCCGCCCCCCGCCCGAGGCCACGTTCACGCCCACAGCGGCTGGACTTCGCCCCCCTGAACATCAAGGGGTCGGGCCTGAGCAGCTTGAAGCATTAATCGCCCAGGCGTATGCTCAGGGCAGGGCCTCCTCGTTCTACGAGAACCCCAGGCCGGAATATGTCAGGCCCGTGGTACCAGCTCAGGCACGGGCAGAGAGGCCGGATTACCCAGAATCCGTTTATTTGGACCATTCCTCCCGAACACGGGACTCTGATCCCGAGGATTATGGGTCAACTGACTTCCAGCTGTCAGAGGATGAGGAGTCGGGCCCAGACCCGTCGCCTTTCATAGGCCTCTTTGACCCGGGCCTATTTAGGTCTCTCCTGCTAAAGGCCACCACGTCGGCCAATATTGAGCCAGAGCAGGAGAAGCAGCCGACTGCCTCAACCAGTCAGGACCCCAAGCCACTCTTCTCCGAACCTACGTTGACGGAGCGCTATATCCCTTGCCCTCCATTTTTCCTGGAAACTATCAGGAAACAATGAGGAAATCCGGGCACTCTACCAACGCCAGGGGGAACTGATAAGAGGCTGATGGCCGTAGCCCCGGCCTTGTCAGATCTACTGGAGGTTCCCAAGGTGGACGAACCACTAACCTCTCTTTTTTCTTCCTTCACCATGTCAGGTGACACGTCTGAGGTCTTGAGGGCAGAGGACAGGAAATCCGAGCTCTCTCTCCGCAGGTCTCACCTGGCATCGGCATGGGCCGTGCGGGCGTCCACCTCTACTTCCTTCTTTGCCAGAACGTCAATTCTCTGGCTCAGGGAACTCCAAGCGTTGCTTCCCCCGGATCAGGTTCGTGCCCATCAGAATCTGGGTAAGTTGGTGGCATCGGCAGAATACATGGCGGATACTTCCCTCCATGCCGCCAGATTCTCAGCGCGTTCCATGGCCGCTAATACTGCAGCCCGCAGGCTTCTATGGCTAAAACAATGGTGAGCGGACTTGAAGTCAAAGTGGCACCTGGCGTCCGCTCCCTGCAGGGATGGACACCTCTTTGGGGAGGCGCTAGAGCCGTACCTTACTGAAAACAGAGATAAGCGTAAGGTGTTGGCCCACCTTACTAGGAGGCCGGATAGGCGAGCTACTCCGTACCCACGGAGACCGCCCTTCCGCCAGGGACCAGGATCTGTGTGGGGTCCTCCGCCTCGTCCCTCCTTCCCCAGGCCCGGCCGCCAACCTGACCGCCCAGCTCCCAGGGCCAGGCAGCAATATCACGGCAAACGGCCCTTTCGGGGCGCGGGAGGCCGTCCTTTCAGAGGGCACAAATGACTCAAGGACGGACCTCCCCATTGGCGGCAGACTCACTCTGTTTTCCCACGAATGGGAGGCCACCATCACAGACACCTGGGTGCTCAACACCATCAGGCATGGCCTCACACTGGACTTTCTGTCGCAGCCACGGGATCGATTCGTTGCCTGCCCCACCCCAAGGAGCCCGGCAAAGATAGGTCTCATGTCCGAGGCCATTCACCATCTGTTACAAATCAAGGCCATCGAACCGGTGCCCGCTGGCCAAACCCATCGAGGGTTCTACTCCATTCTCTTCGTGGTCCCAAAGGCTTCGGGAGGGTGGAGAGCAATCCTCGATCTGCAGGGATTGAACTCTCATCTTGTCTACAAGAGATTCAAGACGCAGACATTGCAGTCCATCCTGGCCAGCATAAGGAGGCACGACTTCCTCACCTCCATCGACCTCACGGAGGCATACCTCCATATCCCCATATCTCCCGCCCATCGGAGGTTCCTCAGGTTCTGTTACGGGCCCCACCACTTTCAGTACAGGGCCCTGCCATTCGGCCTCTCGTCCGCCCCGAGGGTATTTACAAAGATCCTGGCTGCACTGGTTGCCCACCTAAGGTGGATTCCCATCCGGGTCCAATGCTACCTGGACGACATCCTTATTCTGTCCCCCTCCCTACAGCAGGCCCGGTCGGACCTGGAATTAGCTGTCCGGCTCCTTCAGACTCACGGCTTCTCGGTCAACTTCCGAAAGAGCCTGATAGAGCCCTCCAATCGCATCCTACACCTGGGAGCAATCATAGATACCAACCTTTTAATGGTATACCTGTCCCCGGAACGCCGGGACAGCATTCGCTCCATGATCAGGCAGATTTGGAGGGAGCAGAGGATCACTCTGGCCTCACTCTCCCGATTACTGGGCAAGATGGTCTCTTGCATGGGAATAGTGCCATGGGCCAGACTACAGTTCAGAACCCTACAATGGTTCCTACTCCCATTCCAGAGGCAGGGCACCAGTGCATCCAGCCAGAAGATCGGGGTCACACCCCGAGTTCTGGATTCCCTTCGGTGGTGGCTCTCCCCTGCCGTAGACAGAGGCTCCCTATTCAAAGAACCAAACAGACTCACCTTAACGACGGACGCAAGTCTGTTCGGATGGGGTGCACACCTGGGTTGTCACTTAGCACAGGGACGATGGTCACCCATGGACCTCAGTCACAATATAAATTGGCTGGAGCTCAGGGCCATTCATCTGGCACTGCTTCACTTCAGCGACGAGGTGGTGGGTCAACACGTCCTAGTGTTCACAGACAACGTGGCTGCAAAGGCCCACGTGAACCGGCAGGGCGGCACTCACTCCAGGACCTTGATGTCCGAAGCACGGTCACTAGGTTCCATCCGCAGGCAACTGGCGGCTCTCTCCACAGTACTCATGTGCCAGGATTCCATTCCTTTGGCCCAGCATCCACTGGTACGGTCCTTCCTCAAGGGTGCTACCAACACCAGACCTCCCGTGGTTCACCGTTATCCCTCTTGGGATCTCCCACGGGTGCTACAGGCCCTTACCTTGCCACCGTTTGAGTCCATCAAGACCTGTACACTGCAGTTCTTGTCCATGAAGGTGGCCTTTCTTGTGGCGATCACATCCGCTAGACGCATCTCGGAACTGGCTGCTCTCTCGGTCAGGGAGGACCTATGCGTCTTTCACAGAGATAGAGTAGTCCTCCGACTGGACCCGGTCTTTGTACCAAAGGTGAACTCGTTGTTCCATAGGACACAAGAGGTGGTCCTACCTAATTTTTGTCCCCAGCCTGCTCACAACTTAGAACGCCAGTGGCACACCTTGGATGTTCGTAGGGCGTTACGCCGCTATATTAAGAAGACTTCTGCCTTCCGCAGATCGGAAGCGCTTTTTGTCTCATTCCAGCCTTCTTCGATGGGGAAGAAAGTCTCCTCATCCACTGTTGGCAGATGGATCAGATCCTGCATCGCAAGAGCCTACCAGGCACAGTCCCTGCCACTGCCAGGCCGTATCACCGCTCACTCTACCCGCAGTGCCGCTACATCGGCAGCGTGGGCTTCGCAGGCACCCATTGAGGATATTTGCAGGGCGGCAACCTGGTCCTCGCCTTCCCCGTTTGTGAGGCATTACAGGCTGGACAAATTCGCCTCTGCGGAGGCGTTGTTTGGCCGGAGGGTACTCCAGCAAGTGGCATCATCAAGTGGGACACAGGCCCTGACTGATTCCCTCCCATAGGGACAGCTTAGCTTTGGTATGTCCCATTGGTGGATTCTCCATCGTCCTGCTGGAGAAGGGGCGTTGTCTTACCTGAACGCCTTTTCTCAGCATGACGATGGAGAATCCACGCCCATCCCCTTAGGACTGTCAGGTCCTGTGTTAGGGGCACAGAGAGCCAACACATCGGTCCATTGTCAGCAGCTTCGCCTTCGTCGTGTCTGGGATATCAGCCCAGCAGGAGGCGTGTTAACTCTGGCAAACTTAGTCTCTTATTGGGCAGGAAGATAGTCCTAACCCATTGGTGGATTCTCCATCGTTATGCTGAGAAAAGGCGTTCAGGTAAGACAACGCCCCATCACTCCCAATTTGTGTTCCGGTGGGTGGTGAGAATTAAAATGCAAATATTAATCAGTG
Source organism: Azemiops feae (assembly GCA_023970755.1). Classification (NCBI taxonomy): domain Eukaryota; kingdom Metazoa; phylum Chordata; class Lepidosauria; order Squamata; family Viperidae; genus Azemiops; species Azemiops feae. The sequence goes on from JALGBA010000250.1 coordinate 90,512, forward strand.
TGTGCTGATTTTCTGTAAACTTCAATGTTAAGGCCTCTGTCTTCCTTAATGTGCACAGCACACTCCAGGAAACCCAGACAGTTTTCCTTAACATTTCCCCATGCAAACCTAATGTATCTGTCAACAGAGTTGATGTGTTTGGTGAAGGATTCCACTTCCTGTGAATGAGTTTAAAAACCATTGCTGATACAACTATTACCTGGATGACTGAGAATCTTCATAGACATTTCTCCTGAATACTTGTTGAAATGTGCAATGAGCATGAAAAAGAATCCTTAGCTGGAATTGTTCATCTTAAAATCAAAAGACTGCTATTTTAGGTCTGTTAAAATAATATTCTAAAGTTCTTGGAATTTCAATATTGACAACATTTTTGCTGTCCATAAAAATGAACCATGAAAATCTTCCCCAACATTTCTAATAATACAATAATTTGTATATAATTACTTATGATGTCTATAACTACTTAAGATGTTGCTTACACATTGGGGCAAAAAAAAAATGTTTTAATCAAATGCACAACCATTAAGCAATTCTAGGCAGCCCCAAATTTTTCAGGTAAAGATTACATTACCCTAGACTGGACCTTGTTTCTACCTTCTCTTGCTATGAGAAAGTAATGATGTGTTTATTTAAAAAAGGCCCACTGTCTTATCTTCTATAGATGAATTGAACATATTACTTTTTTGGCCTCTGAGACTAAATGCTGTGTCTAAAATTCCAAAGACCTTAGAGGGCAATTCTGCATGCATCATGCATGGAGCCATGTTTCACAGAGTTGTAAGTAGATTTGGTCTGATTTTACACACATTATTTCTTCACATTCTTGCAGTGATCAGAAGCATAAAGCCAGGGAAAGTGACCTATTTTGAAGTCTGCAGAAGGAAGATATGATGACTGAAGCTGCGTAAAGCTTCCAGTAATCTCTGATAGCATGAAGGATAGCAGCATCAATAAACCAAGTAAGACTTTTCTTATAAAACGTGTTTGGGAAAAAAAAAAGGTGCTTGGCAGAATAACAAAGACATCATAGTAGGAATCAAAGGGAAAAATATTATAGCTGATGGGACATACTAGAGAGCATTGTTATGATTCAATGAATCAATTGACATGAATAGAACTATGAATACAAGTCTATTCTAAGGTGCTTTGTTAATCCACTAGACTTATTCTTTGCTAATAAAAAAATCATTTCATCTATAATAAATAAAGTTGGAGAAGGATATATTCATAATCTTAAGTTTCTGCTTGATAAAATGTAATCTTCAAAATACACATAGCCCATGCTTGGAGAGGCAGGATGGAAGAATTGATATTCTTACTATATTAAAGGTTTCTCATTGCTGGACGTATAAGAGAACTCAATAAATAGCTTTGCAAAACAAGGTTCTTCAACTTGGTGCTCCTTAGATACACTGTCATCTTTCTCATCCATTTTTTGAAGCAATTTAAGTTTGATTTACTTGGATTATCACCTTTGTACAGCCACTACATACAGTCAGCTGTTTCATCCAAGTCCCTTCTCTTTATTCTATGTCTGTGGAGAACTCCATATTCTTTCATTAATGGACATTGATTTCCAGCAAAAGTGACTTTCACTTTCTGTGACTTGTGCAATGCTTACAGGTATGTGGCATATTTACCATTTAAGAAGATGGCTAAATGGTCTTTTTCTAGTGTTCCTCTTCTAGTTGTAAGTATCTTATTAATGTGAAAGTCCCCTCCACTTGTTCACTCACTAATTACTTCATGTTTTGCATCCACTAGATCAGGGGTGTCAAACTGGACGCGTCACCGGGAAACTGCGCCCACTCCATTGCCGGCAGTGGGAAAAAAGTTCCGATACATTGCGCAACGTCACGTGACATCGGAAGTTTGACATGTCTGCACTAGATGTTCCACATAATTAGGATGGACCAGGTTTTGTTTTATTTTGATCAAGGTCCATATTTTTACAAGAATAATTTGTTGAGAATCACACTACAGGTTGGGTGGCTGGGTCATAATTCTACCTGACATTTTTTTCCTGTTATCCCTACTTCTTCACTCTAGCACCTTTTCCCCTTTTCCCCCCTGCTAGTTGTGAAGAGACAGATCAGATTTTTTTTTATTCAACAGTTGATTTCTTGTAAAAGATATCTGACATTGGACTGAAGACCATGTAAAAGCTAGCTGACAGCTGCATTTGTATCTAGATCTATAGAACATCACTCCTGTAAGATAGAAATGCATTCCCATGCATTTCTTGGTGCTGTCTGAACTTGCTAGTTTTCTTGCAGATGTTTCATTACCAAAGTAGGCAATATCATCAGTGCTAGCAGGGAGTGGGGTTTGCTCTTATTTCGTATTCTGGAGGCTTGTCCTCTCAGGGTTGATGGGACTGGTCTTGGTGGTTGTTTGGTTGGCTGTTTACTTAACTTGTTTAGCAGTCCTTGATTGGGGTATTATTTATTGATTGTGTCTACTGCAATGCATTAGGAATGTTATGCATTGCTGTATTATGGCACATCTATACAGTTGCTTTCCTATACTTGCCTACCATGCCATACTATTTATGAGAATATATATGGAACATATTGGAAGTCTGAATGTGCTTCCCCACTCCCTCCCTTTATCTTTTGTGAACTAGGGAGGGGCTACTATGAAATATTAACTCTTGCCTTGGAGTTGGACCTCATTTATTTGACCCTTGTCTTTGTAGCAGCTCTTTCTCCTGTCCTAAAGGCCATTCCCTCTACATTCTTTGGCTGAAACTCATAATAAAGCCAGCCAGCCACTGGGCTGCTCAGGAAAGTTGCAGGAAAAATATGTTTCGTTACTGTGGCTGCAAACTTCTATTTAGCAGTGATGAAGATCCCTCCTTTCTCAAGCTAGATCTAGCAATAAGCCCCTTTCCCCTTGTTCCTTAAAAAGGAACAGAAGCTGGTTTCATTCCTTTGTGCTCAAACCCTTCTTCCCATTTTTCCTCCTGGAAGCAAAGATCTTGGGCTATTTCACTTTCTTGTTCTCCCTGCCCCCATATGCATGTGTTTTCTTCCTTACAGAAGCCAGCTGGCTGATTTTTGGACCACTCATAGTCTCTCAGCCCAACCCACCTCACAAGGGTATTGTTGTGGGGAAAATAGGAGGAAGAAGTGGTATTAGATATGTTCACTGCCTTGAGTTATTTCTAAAAATAATAAAGGAAGGATATAAATAAATAAACAAAACAATGAAAAGGATGACACATCTTAAAACTTTGATTTAAGTTCTCCATTGCTGTTCAGCATAGCCAGCCCAGCCAATCTCAGTGAATCTTCTTTGATTCCACTCTCATCTGAGGGAGCTTCCACTGAATAGATTGATCGATTGACTTTAAAAAAAATAATAATAAAAAAAATTGCTATGAAGACTAATTAGCTGCCAAATCAGCCAAAATTGGCTTAGCATGGACACAGCTGCAATAAATAAGCTTATTTGAGGAAGATCAATTTTATGCTTTAGAAATCTAACCAGAAAAAGGAGAAAATCTAGCAAATGGAAAGTCAAAAAAGATAATAGTTGAAAAGCAATGTAACAAAAAGTAGTTCGGGGAGAAAATATACCTTTTTAAAAAAAAAAATATATAGAAGTATTTAAGAGAAGCATTTTGAAAAAAGGAAACATCTAGCCTAAAGCTGTTGGTTACGTACCACTGGAAAGCAATGGTCCTATCAAGAACAATAATTATTGTCATTCTTTTCTGCACAGAATACCAATGGCACAATGGCTCTGTGAACAAGCCCTGTCAGCTGCAATTGATTTAATGGGAACAATACCAATAAAAGACATTACATCCACATCACTTCTCTAGGTGACAGTCTCCGGAGAAAACTGACAGTGCCTGAGCTGATAAATATTTTAAAATCCTTTTCTGTGCAGGCATTCTGAAACTCTGCAAGCAACAATAGCAAGGACTGGGGGAAGGAGGTTCTGCATATCAGGATAACTCTATAAAGAAGTCTTTGAGAAAGAATGTATCTTAATTTAAGCAAACATGAATAGAAGGTGCAGGAGGGGTGGAGTGGGGGGTTTGAAAAACCACTATAATAATCTGTTTGCCTAAGATTCAGACTTCTGCTACACACAGAGATACTGTATATAATATTAGTGCAGGTGCGTCTGCGCCACACAATAGTGAAATTGGAATAAGAGTTTTGCCCCTTGCAAATGGGACAACTTGAAAATACGTAAGTCATGTCGGAGGACCTATGCAGTGGATTCTTCCCATGGTTCACTCCAATATTCACAGGGACACAATGTTGTAAGGCAGGTATAATCCTTGGGTTTCTGACATGACCCAAATGCACCATCCAAGAATGACCTTGCTGATTTCTACATCTTTACAAGGGCTACATGCAATTTTATAAAAGATAAAGTCTAAACAACTCTTAAAAGATGATGAAGCTCTGGATGGCAGAAAATGGCTATGGGGATATAAGTAATAACTTATTTACTTCTTTTGGTCTGAAAAGCAACAGTTTACTCCCTGTATTCTTTCAGAGTTTCTTTTTCATAGGCAATATCTCTTCCCGTCTATTCCCAAGGTCATCCACATACCTTTTGGAAGATTTCAACAAGAAGGAATACAACTGTCATTTCAAAAAGACTTTGACTACAATAAAGGCTTTTGAGCAAACTGAATTGCTGGGATTAGAGGACAGGATCCTTCACGCTTTGGCAACTGGTTAAAAACTAGAAAATGAGCATAGAAATAAATGAGCAATTATGAAAATGAGAAGATATGCATGATGTCCCACCCCACCGCTAATTCAGACTGCTGCTTTTTAAATATTATGCCAATGATGTGGCGTTTGAACTGAGAAAGTAGCCATGATCCCCAATAACAACAAACCATCCATAAATAAATTCAAAATAGGATTGTGGAAGGTTCCAGAATTATCTCTCCAAACTCAGTGAGTGAACTTCAGTGACATATCCAGTTCATGTAATCAAGTATAAAATAATGCATTACAAGATGAAAAATGCCATTGTTCTCCTCTTGGAGTTGGCAGGAAAGGGATTTTGATAATTTTGGCCATCACACCTTAAGGATATTCTAGAACTGAAGAAGGTGTAAAAAGGGGGAGCCAAAATGGGAAGGGAATTGGAGCAGATGGAGTGTTTTGTTTTAGTTAATTAAAATAATAAATTGGAAGTGGGTGGCACCTAAGTCAAACTAAATAAATAAATAAGAATACTACAGCAATTAGAGCTCTTAATTGTGGAATTAAGGAGGGTAAAGGAAGACATGGAGAAGGTACATTAAATCTTGAATGACATAAGACACAGCCAGATGGCTGCATTAAAGTGCTATCTAGGAGTTTTTGAGCTGTCGTAAAAAATATATCATACAAAATTTATTACCCATATTGTGGATCCCAATTTTGCTATAGTAGCAAGGCTGAGGATCAGTGCTATTTTAATGTGGGATAGTTAAGGAAAATAACTGGTGAACTCCAGTTTCAGTTCCCCTGAATCAAGGGTCACTTTCTGGTAGGAAAACAATTACTCTTCATTCTTGCTAATAACAAGGGGGGAAGGATTGAGAAAGTGTAGGTCAGGCATGTCAAACTGCCAGCCCGCGGGCCGGACGCATCATACTAAAACCACGCCCACCCCATTGCCGGCAATGGGGGAAAATTCACGATACGTCGCGCGATATGTCGCGCGACGTCGCGAGTTTGACATGCCTGGTATATGCTTGATTGGAATATTTAGCTACTTGTCAAGTTTCCTGACTAATAGGATATAGACACAGAAGTGCTCTGTTTCTCTGACCTGTCAGTCAAACTATTTATGAATATGGGTCCAGCATTCTGGGAAAGAGACCTAACCTTGTGCCCAGATTAGCTTTACTGACGGAAAACATGAGGTGAAATGAGATGGAGTTGCTGATAACAAATCCCATTGTTCACTAATACTATAAGGGAAAAATAGGACTGGCAGGTAGAATAGTTCTGTCCTTCAGATGGGCTCCCACAGATAGGTTTAGAACTGGAATGGAATAGGCAATATGGCAGCATTTCTTCTCCATCAAAGTGATAACTTTTGAAATCCGTTATTTGCAGAAGCAACAGAAAACATATTTTCTACACTACACAATTGGCAGAACCTAGCTTTTTCCCCAGTTCAGCTTGATCACAGACTTGTGATCTTTTAATAGAGCACTAAACCTATGTCTGCATATTGCCCAATATGGAAAGCAGAATAATTGTTATTTGGGAAGATGTCCAGCTGTCCTGCAACCCAAAGCAAAATGGTCACGGAGTGTTGTGACCAGGTACCATGGTACCTGTAGCTACTCCAAGTGATCAATAGAAACTGACTAGATCACAGCTATGGCAAAACAAAAAGGCAATAAAGAGAAGTGGTAAATATTTCAATTGGAACAGCTAAAAATGATTAAGCCTCAGCTGTGGGCATAAAGGGCAATAAAGGGAAAAACCACCTAAGTTAGTGGAGCTTATTTTGCCTTGGTTTTTTGAATCCAGTTCCTTTAAAGAAAAAATTGACCAGACTTTTGTCAGTTTCATTTCTACAGTATTCCATTTATTTGGTTTACTGTTGAAAAATTGCAGACCTGTCAACTAATTATACACTTTGAACTCCAGGAACCAGAATTGAGAGGTAAAACAAAATTATCTTCAATATGGATACAGAGTCAAAACATTCAAACCACCCTATCTCCATCTCTTTAGCTGATACACAGAGTATACTAAGCAGAGAATATGAATGAATTCCAAGACTTCAGCCCATCATTTATTACATAACAACAGAAATATTAGACACTACATTTTGTGAGATTTCACAGCATAATTGACCTTTATTATTGTTTATTGACTCTAGGTTTGCAATCCTACTTCCATTTTAAAGTAGAACTTAGAATTTACTTGACATATGCAATAATCCAGTATAACTTCTATAACTTCTCAAAACAGATTTCTCTCTTTTATTTCCCATGTCAAACTAAAAACATTAGCCATTAAAAAAAAAGACCAAAACTTGATTAGGTCCTCTTAATCTTCTAGGACAGGGGTGTCAAACTGCTGGACCGCAGGCCAGATGCATCATAGCGAAACCTCGCCCACCCCATTGCCGACAATGACAAAAAAGTTGCGATACGTTGTGACACGTCATGTGACGTTGCGAGTTTGACACCCCCGTTCTAGGAATATCATATGGGGGTGGGAAGAAAGACACTACACAAAGAGCTTTACAAGGATAAAGAATAATCAAAAACAAAACAGGAGAAACTAAAACATCAAAAGACATTTGACAACATTTTAAGCTTGGTATGGTCAAAAGCTATGCATCCTGCTTAAGTGTGGCCAGATAAAATTAACCATGTTTGTAAATATAATTTTAAATAATCAGAACCTGAAATATGACAGACAAAAACATAGCTCATAAAGATACCTTGCTAAACTTCTAGACAGCTGCTATTAAATGACTAATTACTAGATGACTGATGCATTAAAATGAGGGTCTTTAATTATAAAGATCCTCTATGTGTTTTATCTTAAGGTTTCTTTAATTATCTCCTTCTGTTTATGCACAGAGCAGGAAAACACTTCATCTTACTTTACAGTAGCTGTGAGCAAACACTGTTATCTCAGAAAGCAAAGCATCTTGTTTGGTGATTGACATAATGATGCAGCACCTAATTGCAGAAAAATATCCACTTCATTAAATGAAAGTGTTCATCATCATGACAAAAAAAAACCTTCACTTGACACACACTATATCAGACTCAAGGCTTTCAGGGTGGGGAGCACTTGGCATGTCAGAACTCCTACCTTGGATGAGAACTTTAAGTCTCATCCAAACCAGGAGGATACACCCCCCATTATGAAAAAAAAATAGAGGACTTAGAATGATTCATTTTAGACTTCTTTCTCATAAACAACGAGATGTCGTTATAACTCTGTTTTACTTCATTAGGGAGGGGAATTAAAATGAGAAAGATGGCAGTCACAGGACCACAATAAAAATCCCCTTTGTTTTGTACAAATGTGGCACATATACAAAAGCGGTCAGACTTGCATTGTGATGCTGACTCCCTTGCCTTGCCTTGACCCTGACCTGTGAATGCCACTGCTCAGAATGATTTATATTCAAACAATAAAAAACAGTTAACCTGTGTAACAAAAAAAAATAAAGTGCCTGAGGGCTTTTTAAACAGGTGGCAAAATAACCTTTCACACTATTGGCTGCTCCTTTTCTTTTAGGGAAGTTGATTCTCACAAGAGGATGATGTCACTTCATTTTACTGCCTGTGGCTTCTGTGCAATAAAGACAAATGAAGTCAATTCAGAATGAAGCCAATCATTATTCAGACTTCCTTGCCACTCCTCTAGGTTTGCTGTATTTGTTCTTAGTGACTTTATCCCAGAGACAGATTTGATTAAGTAAATCCAATCTTTGTCCTTGAGATAAAGTGCAGGAGCTAGGGAGGAGGTTTGTTTTCATGCAAAATCAGCTGATCTGTGTTGAGTGAATTTTAAAGGAATACATCTAATAAATGATTGCTAGGGTGGGATTATGAGGAGGCACTTCAGTCAGAGGCTAGAAAATACAACCTGTTTCAAGGGAGATCTGAGGATGGGAAAAGTGCTTGTATCAGTAGAAATTCTTGAGTGAGAGGGTATGCTTTCATGCAGATAATTGAAAGAAAGAGCTGGCAGGTTATTTTTTTTCCTTTTTTTTAATATATATAAAGGTATTGGGAATGTTGACTATAATGGTAAAATCTAATGCAAACTAAAGAGACGACAAACAATAAAATTGCAAGGGAAAAAAGAAAAATTAAGAATATAATAAAAAAAACATAAAAGATTGACTTCCAACCTTCATCACAAGCATAAATAAATGTAATGATTCTTCACCCTCTGTATGGTAAAGATTACAGGCAATTGCAAAACAATTTCTTCTTCATCACATCATCATGAAATTACTTCTCTTTTTTATGTCTTCCACAACCCCCCAGAGATCTATTTCTCAAGATAATCTGCTTGTTCTTTATGCTTAATTCCAAAATTTTGCTATAAAAGTTTCAATATTCCAAATGTAGCTGAACCCTTAGTCTGTTATAACTCTTTTAGATCAACATTTTATTTAGTTTTTTGCTGTTATTTCAGAATCTTTAAGTTAGGTTATGATTTTTTATTCAGAGTTGAAGATAAATACTTTCAAATCTGTTCTTCTGAAGGTCTTTACTACTTTTAAAATGATTAATAGGCAATTTCTGAAAGTGTTTAGAAAGTGAGGTTTGCAAACCTAGTGTTCTTTAAAGGGCCCCACCATGTTGTGAGCATGGCTGGCTCAGGAATTCTGGGAGTTGAAGTCCACGAGTCATAAAAGAGCCAAGGTTGCCTACCCCTGCAATAGCTGAATCAGCCTTGTCTGTCTCTCTTCTTGAAAATGGAGCAAAGCTGATACTTTTTTGGCAACATGGCTCTACTGACTTTATGAACGATCTTTTTATCTATTTCCAAGGCTTCACCCTTTTTCAATTCCTGACTTTCAACTATTCAAGTAGGTCTTTCGAAAGAAGGGGTGGCTTGACTGCTTTGTAATTCTCCTTCATAAGAACTTATTGGATTTTTGTTAGAACCATACAAAGTGCATATGGCATTTGTGTGGGGCGGGTGTAGAGCATTTACTTTATTTCATTTTTTTTAAGTATGGGAACAAACTGCAGTTTCTTGAGAATGGAAATAAATTACAGATTTGGGAAGTCATGGTTCATTTTTGACTGCTTTTGGGGAGTAGAATTGGTGATAGTGTAGACATGCCCTCAGTTGGTTAAATAAATCATTCCTCCTTGCCTATTCAGACAGACACTTTCCATCTCTGTTGTGATTCTATTAGATAAAACAGTCTGTGTTTCTATAGAACTATAAAATATACTTTCTCCCAGCTTCTTCTCTTCACAAATCACATGTTCTTCTTTCTGTAAAGCTTTTCACACTTTTTTCATCTGGATCAGCAAGTAATGTTAGGTATCACTCCTTTATCTCACTTCCCCTGCAGCAAAACTTAACTTGTTAAAAACATGGGTGAATAGCCTCCTAAATATTTATAAAGAGACATGAGTGCAAATCTCCTTCAAGTATAAACCAGATTATAAAGTGAAAGCATAAAAATGTTTCAGGCTGTTTCCAAAGCCAAAAACTTCCACTTCAGATACAAGATGCCTTGACAAGCCAAAAGAAAAGTGAATGGAAAATAAAGGTTTGACAAGTGTGTAAAGAACTCCATAAATATATATTTGCTGAATATATTATGACTTTATTTGATTGAGACAAAGTCTGGCAATTAAAATATCTAAAAGAAAGCTGATATAATGCAGCTGAGAATTGTAGGTCAAGGTTGTAACACAATTTCTCTCTGTCATTATGTAAATTCTTTGATGTTGCCTGAAACAATGGTACAATCCCCTCATCTTCTGAATGTGATAGAAAGACATTGAATAAGATTTCAATTTGCTGTAATAACATATATGGATGTTATTAAAGAGTAATGCCAACACCCTGGAGATTCTTGTATGCTAAACAGGTTTTTAGGCCTAGCCCTTATTTCTAAACTGAGTGTGTGTATTTCATTTAAAAAGCATACACTTAATAGGTTTTTGTTTAAGGAAATGAACTTTTGTGTATAAAGTTATCCTTCTGAATTTAGCTATATGAATTGTTATCATTTCTCTCCCAATGGAAGTTGTATCCCTGCAGTTAAGAAGCCCATAGCCTGTTTCATGATCAATGATAAAAGGATAAAAAAGAGGTCATTCTTATTAGAAGTAAGGTGACCCAAGCAACAAAATTAAGGTATATACTCCCTCATTTTCATTGTAAGATAATATCTCGGTATAAATAACTTATTGTTTAGTTACATGCAAAACAAAAGATTAGATACTCTTATTTCTTTTCAATACTGGGGAAGTCTGGATAAAACAAAATTCAGATCTGCAGAATTCGGGAAATAATTCTGAATTTTACTGCAATTGTTCTATCATCATATCTACTATTATTAGTCATGTTTTATATTTTGTAAACTGTCCACAGTCCTTTGTAACTGAGGTAGATAATGCATTTTATATTATATATTTTATATATTATGCAGTTCAAATTGGATATTCAAACTGTATTAGGGCAGTTCAGATGTTCGGTCTGATTTGAAAACAGCTATTTCTGCATATGAATCACCTTTGAATCAACTTTCCAAAATAAGGATTTATATAATCCTGATTTTGGGGTATTGTATGAGACTGAATCTAAAAACCATGTACAGTATATGCCTATCCCCAATGCCAAAATAAGCTCACATTTGTTTTGTCTTCCTGTTCTCAGAAGAGAATAAAGGTATGTTTAAAATTTCCCACAAAATGCATTTTTTAAATAATGTAAACATATGGGACAGACAGTACCAATAAAAATCAAATTATACAGGATGTGAAAGGGGATTTAATCATCATAGCTTGGATAAAAACATTTTTAGCAGCTTCCATTAATTCTATTAATTTTGGGGATTTGGTTTATCTGCAAACTTTATTGTGTACGTTTGTTCATCATTTAAATTTTGACGTTTGAAAAAACTAGAGAAAGTGAAATGATTTTCTAATTAATCTCAAAGTGGAATATGGGATGTATATTACATACATAAAGATTTGTCCCCATTCCTGAAGTGAATAGTAAAGCCCAATTAATACAAATAATTTTGCTCTTTTTTTATTTTTCCCCAAAGGCTAACAGGAATCATGTAGAGAATAAAATAGAGCAGTCATAAATCAGTCTCCATTAGAGTTACAAGGAACTAGACAGTCTCAGAGCCCTAGGTTTCAGCAAGAAGCCCACCTCAAACATTAGGGTTCAAAAAGCTGACTGCTGCACACAGGCAAGCATAAGATTCACAGCTTCAAGGCAAAGCTGTCACCAGCAAGGAATCTGTTTTCGGAGGTGGCCTTAAATGCCCAAGATTTCCATAGTCTTTATGTGGGTATAGCTGAAATTAAGAAGACTTGCTTTTGCTAGGATCCATTCTAGCACCATCAGGAGCCTTTTCCTCTAGGCAGTAACTCATTTTCTAACTTCTGCTTTCCATCAATTGGCACCTATTTCCTCAAGTTTTGAGGCACCTTTCCTCCAGTTCCAGGTCTGAATTCTCTATATCAGAATCAGGAGAAATGGGCCGTGTCTTATTTTCTCCATGCTGATTCTAGAGATTGCTTCCTCAGCATTTGAAATGCTACATTCATCAGCTTGGTCATTTTCTGAAGAAGATTGTATGTCTCACTAGGCCCTTAGATGTTTATATAATACAAGGGAAATCACTTTTTTTAGGACTAGTGAGTACAGGTGGAATTTTGAGAACCTCCAAAATCATCTGTCATGGAATTCACCCAGAAGGCAAAATGTGAGTTTATGCCTTATCACTTTCTAGGTGATGCCATTTTCAACCAGCTTTCTTGGAGAACCCTTGAAATAATGTTCAGGTCTCAGGGAAGACATACATAAAAATAGGAATAAAGAGAGGAAAACTTGATACAATTCACTTCTAATCTACTCAATCTACATTTTACAACAGCAAAGCAGAGGCACAGCACAAAACATTTCCCACCACTTAAATTGCTAGCATAAACTATATTTACATTTTTAATTATGATTTCTCACAGAACGCTAGGTTTCTGTGGAACCCCAGCTGAAAAAGGCTGCTCTAGTGCCAGCAGTACTTTATCTCAGTTTATCTTTGAGTTGCTTCAAAGTGAGATGGGTGGCAAATAAAGCAAATAAATAAAATCTTCATTTTTTTAATCTTTTTATATCATTGGATATACTTCCAAACAAATCCATGCACACCCGTAACTTATAAAATACTAAAAATGCCTATGAGTGCTGCTTTTGTGTATACAGGTAATGCTAGAGGCAAGCTTTGTTAGCATGTCAGCTTCTACTTAATTTTAAATATTTTTTTTAAATATAACAGGTGAAGCAGAAGAACTGAACTGCTTCTTCAATGAAGAGCATCTCATCATCATCTGCATCACAAAGTGCCTTGAGGCAAAGTGCAACTTCCTTACACAGTTCTAGCGTGAACTATTTATCTACATAATACCATTCATGTTGTGCACTCTATTTCATCATAGAAAGGTAAAGTATGTATAATATACTATACCATATGTTTTGTGGATTGTCTTCATACTAACAGACTACTGCCGCTTCTACCCCAATGAAAGCAGATCAAGGAAGTTTGATTTGGAGACATAGATAACAGATTTGTATTATATGTATAAAAGCAATATGTAACAAATTTAAACTTGTCCACAGCTGTAGATCAGAGACATTAGCAAGTTGCTGAGACTTTGAATAAAGAAATCTGAACATTCTCAGCTGCCTTTTAAAACTAAGTTTTACTGAGAGTGTACCCTTCAAGATAGGAGATACTAAGATCAGAAAAATGTATGCATTATCTGGAATTTCTAACCTCCTTTAAGCAACATAGGTAATGTGATTTGGAAATGTTGTTGTCATGGTTCCGACAGACAGAGACGAATAAAGGAGAACTCAAGGCTTGCAAATTCCTCAAAGAACATATTTATTAGTTACAAAGTATCGGCATGGTCAAGAGTGAAACCAAGTCTGGATACACAAGTAACAATTTTCCAATACAAAGTTAAATATCCCACCATAAAAGCTATGCAAGCAACTACGTTCTCCAATATGATTATTTGGCGGGCTTTTTATGCAACGCCCAGTCCCTAGTCTCGGGAGCAGCCAATGACCTTGGTTCCCACGGGACAAAAGATTATTTTGACTAGCGAAGTACATGGGCAATCCCCCTCCCTCCGTTCTATGTGGCAACCTAGAATGAGAAGGAAAATGGCTGCAGCCATGCTCATTTGTAGAGTTGACAGTTATCTTAGTCACTGACAACAGAATCAAAACTGGCAGCTCAGCATGTTGTCTTTATATGTACAAATAGGTGTCAGTCATATTGAAACAATTGGTTTAAGTACAGGAAACTTTTTCAGAAGGGTACTAGTGATTCACCTATATTAAAACAATTGACTTAAGTTCAGGGAGCTGTCTCAGGAAGGTACCAGTGCCTCAGCTACCCAGAATTATAGTCATCATTGCTTTAAAAACAAATAACTCCTGAAAACCCACACTTTTCCCACTAGCAAACACCATAATTTGTCAAATCAGAGAGAATCTACTGTGCAATATGGATAATAAGGGATAAAAGAAGAATTTGTACTTGTTTTGTGTAAGTTAGTGCACCTGCTAAATGTGGGCTATTACTGCAAAAATGTTAATTTGCTCAAACATAATAATTTATATTGGTTGTTATGAGTAATTTTAGTACTCAACATCATTGAATCTGCAGTTTGGCACAGCTATGTTAGTGAAGAGGAAAAACATGGTGCTTTGCACCTGTGCTCCTGATTAATGCAAATTTTAATAGGTTGTTAAAATTAGATATCTCCAGGCTATCTTGTTATTGACCCCTGCTGCTGTGTGTTTATGTGTGCAAAAGTTCCTAGTATTGTTTTTATCTTTTTATCTGTTTACTAATATAAAAGTATATTTATTATAGAAAGTATTCATGTTACATATATTATTGATTGGAAAGATTGGTATGCAGCTGCTTTGTGTTTTATGCATCATTTCAAGGGATGATTTGATCATTCTCAATTTGTATGAAACTTAACCTTTTAATTTTTTTTTAAAAAAATGTTTTATTTGCACAAGGAAAAGAAAACCACCGACACTTGCAACTCTCTCATACTAATCAAAATTATTTTTAAGGATATAATCATATACATTTGTATCAGTGGTGGGATTCAGCCAGTTCGCACCACTTTGGCAGAACCAGTAGCTAATTTTTTGTTGCCCAGGCCCAGAATGGACTTCCAGAAGTGGCATCCACACAGAGAACTGGTTGTTCACATATTTGAATCCCACCACTGATTTATATCCTTAATTCTTAATATAATACATTTAAAAAAAAACATTACTTATATAAACTGTTTTATGGCATTTTAACAAATACATTGACATCCCAAGCAATAGAACGCTTCTTCACATAGAAAGAGAAGTCAGTTCCGCCTTATATAACTGGCAGAGAATGGTATCCTCCCAATCTTGTAGAATTATTATTTTGCAACCATGAAAGCACACAATATACCAGTGATGGCGAACCTTTTAGAGACTGAGTGCCCAAACTGCAACCCAAAACCCACTTATTTATCGCCGGGTGCCAGGTGGGCGTGGCCCACTGAATGGGCGTGGCTGTGGTGGTCATGGCAGACTGGGTGGGTGTGGCCAAGGTGGGCGTGGTCACCTCAATGTTCCTCGTGGGAAGGGATGCCTGTGGGGGCAGGGTTGGGGGAGATTTAGGAAGTCTCTGGCAGATGGGGCGGTGGGCAGGAGGCTCGTCCTGCGGGGTGAGGCGAAGCAGGGTGAGGCAGGGCGGGGGTGCCATTGTCGTAGGTCAAGGCGAGGCAGGGGCAGCTGCTGCCTGACACTATCGGCCCCCGCACACAGAGGCCAGCGAGCGCGTGTTCGTCAGCAGCCACAGCCTGCCGGCCCCTTGACCGGCGCACTCTGGGGCTCCACAGCCCGCCGCCAGCAGTTCAGAGAAGCCGCCTCTGAGCTGGACGGACGGCCAACAGCTGAGGAGGTGATGCAGTGGGTTATGCCCAGGAAAAGGAGAGCATGCGAGGCCAGGAGGGATGGGACGGGGGGGGGAGGGAAACCAGCCATGCTGGGATGCATCTGGCCACGTGGGACCTTGGCGAGTTAGCGGGCGGCTGGTTGAAGAGGGATGGTTGCCATCTCCGGGGCATGGCGCGCGTGCCCACAGAGAGGGCTCTGAGTGCCGCCTCTGGCACGCGTGCCATAGGTTCGCCACCACTGCAATATACAATTTTGTTATTCCTTATAATTTCCAAAATAAAAAAATAAGTATTTATAAAGCTTAATTAGTCTTCTAGAACAAAGCTAATATATAAAATAACATACCACTTTAGTCCTAGGTAAGGAGCTTGGTTACTGAAATAATAAGTGAATGGAGTTGGGTGGGCAACAAATTTAATAAATAATATTTTTTAAAAAAATGATAATCTCATTTTTTTCTAAATCGAATTAACTTCTTGGCATAGAAAATGCAATCTCTATTTGTAATGTAATGCATATCTTGCATTACACGCACGCACACACACATAAATACATGCACAAACACACACACACAGAATTTAAAAGAACATTTTGTGCAGCATATTAACAATGGGATAGATGTAAGAGCGAACATAACAAAAGTTCCAGAATCCTGAAATAGATTATTTTTTTTACAACCCTAATGTCTTTCCTAGTGTAGAAACCCTCAGTATCATGATGTTAATTATTTATTTCTTACAACAGTGTTAAAATGTATGTTTGGGCTCCAGAGAAACAAAGCAATATACTTCTTGTAGTCTTAAAACAGTGTAGTCATATATCATAGCATACCAATTCTCCATGAGGCAGTCTCCTTAAAGTTGTGTTTCTCCACCTCAGTAATTTTGAGAGGTGTAGATTTCAATTCCCAGAATTCTGGGAGTGAAAATCTACACCTCTTTAAAGTTACTGAGATTGAGAAACATTGCTTTAGAGCATCCATCTTCAATCTTTTCTTTCAAATAGTATTGCACTTCTGATTTTATAATAATCCTAAACAACATAGTCCAAAGGCTGCTACACACTCTGAAACCTTTGCCAGTAAGGGCATCAGCAATCCTGGCCACTGATTTTCTGGCCATCTATGAACTTGGCTAGTTCTTTCAAATCTCACAAAAATGGTTCCATGTTCTTGTAATCCTTTAAAGGATAGATTTTAATCTGATGTATACTAATGCTACTCCTGTCTACATTTAAGGAAAAGGCTTACAGAACTTACCATTTTTATATGTCTTTAATTCATCTGGTGATCCTCTGATAGATAAACCATTGGTTTCAGCTTCCATCTTCTGCCCTCCTCCTTCACTGTGCAACATAAGCAATCTCACATCCTCTTTCTCCAGAGAAGTTGAAGGAGCCAATCTGTTTATTGGCTCTGCCTTTACAGAGGTTTCTTCAGTCCGCCATTTCTTCCCCAGAAGTCCTTCCAAAATATATTTTTCTAATATTAAACACAATGCTTTAAACAAAACAAAACAAAAAAAGACCTAGCATCTTGGTCTTACTGAAGACCTTCCTAAAGGAAAGATCTTCCCAAATTCAAAGTTGGGTTGAAAAGGTCTATCATTCTATAAACCTCTGTATTCAAAGAAAGAGTTATCCCCAATCAATACATGTTAACTCCAATTCTACAAGAGCTGTTCTGGTTTAATTTCAGTTTCTTAGCAATACCCTGTCTGCTACTATTTCTTCCAAGCTGGCTTGGAATGAAATAGAAAGGGGAGAAATTGGGTATCATTCATGTATTACTAACACCCTAATACTGAAAACTGCTGATAGGTTCAGCACAATCACTATGAATAGAAAGGGAAGCAATCTGAGAGATCATTTATAAGCATCCTTGCAATGTTTCCTACATTTCAAAGCTTCTGAAGGTGATATGGTAGCATATGAGTAGAAGACGAGAGATTCTAGAAGTTGGTAAGGGAATGAGTCAAGATTTCTCCCAATGGGAAAATGTATCACATAGAAGCTCAACACTGTTCTCAAATAAACTGCTGGGCAACCAGAAAAAAACCTGACTCTGTTCTAATAAGCTAGTTGCAAACCTATATTACCGCATGGGTCTGGAATCAATTCTGAATTGATGTAATGCCTTCTTGTGGAGTCTTTCAATTATCCTGTTCAGTGCATCATCTCTTTATCTCCATGTAGCTTCCTTGATGTCCCACAATTCATAAAATCCCAGAAGAAGACATAATGAAAGACCATTGTCCTACTTGACTAGGAAGAGTGGGTATGACTGGTAGGTTCTTAGGAGTGGAAAGATACTATGTAATGGAGGGAAAAAGAACCCCACAAACAGTTAAAAATGATCTATCCTTCCCACAATAAAATAGAATCAAAGAGTTGGAAGGGGCTATTTAGGACAAGTATAATTTCAAAATGTGTTTTCTTGCCTTTGAGAAATGTTATATAACATAAAAGCACACATTAATGCCAGAGCAGAAGCCAGTAAAAGAAACCTTTTAAAGAAGGCTTGAACAAATGGCCTTTATATATGTTATAACCTTTGTGTTCTCACTCAATGTACAGCCATTAGTTTATACTAGGCAGCAAATAGAAATTTTGAGGGCTACTGAACACTTTGTGCTTTTCCTGTAACCTTTCCGCAAAGTTATTTAGTACTTGTGTTTCTATAATTGAGATACATTGGGAAAAATCCTTTGCTCAATGGGCCCTAAAACTCAAGCTTTTGCTGTGTCATTCTCACATTGGGAAGAAATATAATACATGCAGGGAGGGTGACTGGCTTGCAAACATTTATCCTACTTTTTTTTTATTTATTTTTTTACAAAGAAATGGTAGCCAGGTTATGCGTTTTTGCCCTATCAAGGAAGAATCAGATCACAGTTCTTGAAGGAACAAAAAGAATAATTATTATAGCCTTTCTATCATTCTTTGAAATTCCAGATAATTAAGAAAAGAGAAAATACATTTTGTTCTATTCTCTAGACTATACATTCTGAGTTTTACAGTGTACAAAGGAAATAATTTTAGTTCTTCCCACTTTACTTCAGATTTCATCAAAGGGAATGGAAAGTTGTTGGTGAATGATCATTGCTTTGATGGGGAAAGTGGACAGTTTTGGGGTGTTTTTTTTTTTGAAAATGATAGGAAAGACAGTTACAAGAACAGCTCCTGTACTGTACTTGACTAGAAGGTCTCAACTAATTTCATCCTTATTGTGAAGAAAGAGATCATTTTCTCCTTTCATTCTAGACATAGACATTAAGCAGGCTGTCAGCTGAATCTTGAACACTTGATAAAGCAATATAGTCTCTGTATTTGAAGGTAGAGGTTGGCCTAGAAGATGGATTTCAGGCCAAATGGCACTTGTGTAATCTCCAGCAACTATTACTTGAGATAGCTACCTCACTCTCCTCAATGGTAGGATGGGCCCTGGAGCTTCATTTGAGTTATATTTGTAACATCTATGGTTCCTGAGGAAAAAATTCCACCTCCTTCCCTGTTGAAGTTGACACTGAGTTTCACCTGTTTTACAAGAAAGTTGTCCCAACTGCAGGGTTTGGACAGAAAGTTTCTGTCTCCAGAAAGTTTCACTTCAATCTTTTCAACTCAAATTCTTTTTTCATTTTTTTATAAAATTCTTATTTTTTTTTTGAATTTTAAAATCTTTTTCAGTTTTTAAAATGTTTTTAAGTTTATAAAATCCTTTTTTCAACTTTTACATTTTTTTCAATTTTTCAATTTCTTATTTCAACTAAACAATTAAAAAAAATATTTATTTTAATTCTTTAAAAAAATAATGATCTAAATGGAAAAAAAAAAAAAAAAAACAGAAAAAGAGACAGGCGCTTAAAACAGGGAAGCCGATGAATTTTTCAAGACAGATAACAAAAGGTCAAGAACTGTTGTAAACTATTGTAAACTGACACTTCACAACACAGAGAATATTTAAATTTTAGAAATTTAAAATTTTAGCAAACAAAGAAAAAAGTCATGGAGATAGAGACTGACACCATAGTGACTTGCAAAGTGTGCCATATGTTTCAGCTTATGCCCACAGAAGACCCAAACTATGTATTTATCAAATGTAATATATTTGAATTACTAGAAGAAAAAGTAAAGGGTTTAGAGGCAACTATAGTCACTCTGAAACTCAATGAGCAAAGCAAGAAATCCAAACCTAAACAAGAAGACTACAACAAAATAAAACACTGTAGGGAGCAAACAGCTTCTAAAAAAATGATCCCATATATGAACATAAAGAAGAAAACCGATACACCCAAATCAAACAAAATAGACAACAAACAGCTTCCGTAAAAAACGAGCCTACATATGTACCTAAACAACAACACTAATGGAAACTTGTCACTCTTAGAAGAAAACAACCAAGAGCAAAGCCCTTAGTCCACTTCAATGAAGCCCCTCTGGAATTGAACAATCGCTTTTATAGCCTCCCCCTGGAAGAAAATATACAGATACTCACAAAAGAGCATTCATCAATGATTTCTACAAAAAGAGGAAAACCCAGCATTCCTGCGACAGGAAGAAAAATATTCCAGACTTCCCTAGGGGGAAAAAGGAGAATAGTGGTGATAGGAGATTCAATTCCTAGGGGAACAGAAACTATAATCTGCAGACCAGGCAGTCAGTCTAGGGAGGTATATAGTCTCCCTGGAGCAAAAATCAAAGATATAACTGAGTACCTTAATAAAAAAGTCAACCCCACAGATTGCTATCCCTTTCTTCTCCTACATGTAGGGACCAATGACACAACAATGAACCTGAAAACAATAACGAGATTACGAACAGCTAGGGAAGAAAGTTAAAGAATTAGGAGCACAAGTGGTATTTTCATCTATATTTCCAACAAAAGGCCAACATCCAGTGAGGAAGCAAAGGATTTTAGAAACAAACCACTGACTTAAAAACTGGTGTCGTCAACAGAGCTTCGGCTTCCTAGACCATGGTCTGCATTACCTAGATGAAGGGCTACTGGCAAGGGATGGACTACATCTCACAAGAACTGGAAAGAATATATTTGGAAAAGGACTGGCTCATCTTATCAAAAGTGCTTTAAACTGAAAATGAGGGGGGTGAAACTTCATGACCTATGGAATCTAATTCCAAGCAAAAACCACTAGATAACTAATCACATAAGGAGGAAGGGAGTAAAGAGAAAAAAGAAATAAAAAAGAAAAACATAATGAAATAGAGAGTGATGGAAAGGATGGAAATCCCAGTTACAAAGTAGGAGATACAAAAAATATACCCAAGACCAATAAATGCTCAAAGTTTAGGGAATAAGCAGGGTGAACTTGAAGTATTAGGACAAGAAGGCAAATATGGTATAGTTGCCATTACTGAAACCTGGTGGGATGAAGCTCATGAGTGGAATGTACTGATATAAACTATTCAAAAGAAACAGACCCAACAAAAGAGGAGGTGGAGTTGCATTATACATAAAAGATCACGATATCTCTACAACAATACATAAAACCAAGGATGAAAACCTCCTTGAATCCATTTGTGTCAATATAAAAGGGGAAAAAAGAATGACATTGCTATGGGAGTATACTACAGACCACCCAACCAAGCAGAAGAAATAGATGAACTCTTTGCTAATTAATTAACAAATGTATGTAAGAAACATACCACAGTAGTAATGGGAACTACCCTGATATAAACTGGGAGACAAACTGCAGCAAGTGGGAGATTTCTAACCAACTTAGCTGACAACTTTGTCACTCAAAAGGTAGAGGAGGGAACTAGAGGAAAAGCTACTGTATACTAGACCTAATTCTTACTAATAGAGAAGAAGTGATAGAGGGAGTTGAAATTGCCGGAACCTTGGATGAGAGTGACCACGTTATACTGGAATTCAATATAATGCAAACACAAGCAATAGAATATTATCCAACAAGTGTCCTATACTTTAAAAGAGCTGATTTTAACAAACTCAGAGAGAGTCTAAGCAAAATTTCATGGATAAAAATCCTAAAGGGAAAAACAACTCAAGTGTGGGAAACACTGAAAAATACCATCATAAAGGCCCAGTCCAACACAATACCACTAAAAAAGAAAAACAAGAAATCCAAGAAGAAACCAGCATGGTGGCACAAATATATCTCTGATAAACTGAAAGACAAAAAGGATAAGTACGAAAAATGGAAAGAGGGACACATAACTAAGGCATAATATCAGCAGATAGCTGCAAAGATGGTCAGGAAAGCAAAGCTCAGATTGAACAAAAGCTTGCAACAAAAATCAAAGATAATAAAGTTTCTTTCAACATATAAATAACAAAAAAAAGTCAAGGAAACAGTCGGTCCACTAAAGTGAGAAGATGGCAAGGAAGTAATAGGCAGTAGGGAGAAAGCAGAGCTACTTAACTCATTCTTTGCATCAGTCCTAAGAAAAAAAGAAATTATAGACCAACCTACCAAAAACATAACGGACTAGAAATAACAATTAAAATAAGCAAGAAAATGGTAAGAGAACACCTGTCTGACCTTGATTAATATTAATCACTGGGACCTGATGGATTACATCCCAGAGTTCTGAAGGAGCTGGCAGATGTTATCTCAGAACCATTGTATTATATCTTTAAAAAAAAATTGGAGCACTGGGGAACTACCAGAGGATTGGAAAAGAGCTGATGTGGTTCCCATCTTCAAAAAAGGGGGGAAAAATACAGACCCAGGAAACTACAGACCAATCAGCCTGACATCAATACTTGGGAAGATACTGGAAAAAATAATAAAAAACAGATCTGTTTTAGAAACATCTAGAAACGAATAAAGTTATAATTAGTAGCCAGCATGGGTTTGTTAAAAACAGATCATGCCAAACCAATCTTATTTCATTCTTTGACAAAGCGACTAAATTAGTAGACCAGCAAAATGCTGTGGACATAGTATACTTACACTTCACAAGGCATTTGACAAAGTAGACCACAACCTAGTTCTTGGAAAACTAGAAAAATGTGGGATAGACAGCATCACCACTAGTTGGATTTGTAACTGGCTGACAAACTGTACTCAACGAGTAGTCCTCAATGGTACTACATCTACATGGAGGGAAGTAAGTAGTGAGGTACCACAAGGTTTTGTCTTAGGCCCAATACTCTTCAATATCTTCATAAATGACTTAGATAAGGGAATAGAAGGGGACCTCATCAAATTTGCAGATGACACTAAGCTGGCAGGAATAGTTAATACTCCAGAAGACAAGCCCAGGATCCAAAAAGATCTTGACAGACTTGAACAATGGGCCCTATCCAACAAAACGATATTTAATGTGGAGAAAAGAAAGGTTTTACATTTAGGCAGAAAAAACCAAAGGTACAAGTACAGATTAGGTGAAACCTGGTTCAAAAACAGCAACTGTGAGAGGGACCTTGGAGTCCTAGTGGACGATCACTTGACTATGAGCCAGCAGTGTGCAGCAGCAGCCAAAAAAGCTAATACAATCCTGGGTTGTATAAACAGAGGCATAGAATCAAGATCATTCAAAGTATTAGTACCACTTTATAAAACCCTAGTAAGACCACACCTGGAATACTGCAACCAATTTTGGTCATCATACTACAAAAAAGATGTTGAGACCTTGGAAAAAGTTCACAGAAGAGCAACTAAAATGATCAAAGGACTGGAGACTAAAACATATGAAGAAAGACTGTAGGACTTGGGTTTGGCTAGTCAAAAGAAAAGAAGAAACAGGGGCGACATGATAGCAGTGTTCCAGTATTTGAGGGGCTGCCACAAAGAAGAGGGCATCAAACTATTCTCCAAAGCACCAGAGGGCAAAACAAGAAACAATGGTTGGAAACTGACCAAAGAGAGAAGCAACCTGGAATTAAGGAGAAACTTCCTAACAGTGAGGACAATTAACCAGTGGAACAGCTTGCCTTCAGAAATCATGGGCGCTCCATCACTGGAGATTTTTAAGAAGAGACTAGACAGTCACTTGTCTGAAATGGTATAGGTTCTCCTGCTTGAGCAGGGGGCTAGACTAGAACACCTCCAATGTCCCTTCCAGATTCTATTCTATTCTATTCTATTCTATTCTATTCTATTCTATTCTATTCTATTCTATTCTATTCTATTCTATTCTATTCTATTCTATTCTATTCTATTAATTTTCACTTTACTTTCCTAATAAGCTTTTCTAATCTTTCCTTTCATCTAGTAAAGGGACGTTGTTTGCCTATTTCATATTCTTTAAGTTTTCAAATTGAACCCAGCTGTTATATCTTCTAATCTTGCTATTCTTACACTTGTTGTGTAAATTAAAGTGCTACGAGAAGCATATGCATTATTGTCCCGTTCCTTTTCTATTCTGAATCACTCTGCTTTTCTAACAGCAGCTGTTTACTATGAGATTTCTCTTTGAAAAATCAGGTGTTCTGTCATACCTATTACCCTTAACACTTTATAGATTCTGACATGATCTGTATAATCTGTATGATCTGAAAAATCATAATGTGATCAATAAAGTAAGGGCAGATTTCAATTTCTCTTTATTTCTTCACAACCATTTGTTGTTATCTATTCAGTGTTATGTCTTCTCTGTCCTTTCTGAAATCTGTTGTTCATTTCACACTTCTTTTTTCACATATGGCTGTATTCATATTTGTATGATCTCAAGCAAACTTTGCTTCTATGGGAATTAATGGTTAACACAAATTACAATAGTAGTTGTCCTTTGGGCAAATATGTCATGTTGCATGTGACATCATTGTGGTTTCTCCAGAGATTTATAGCAGGAGATGTTGTAATTGACAGGATCTTACTGGGTGATAATGCAGAAATGATAACACCAATGTAGAACATATGCTTCTCTCCTACATATTTTTTTTCAACTTCCAAAGCTGTCTGGTATCTTCCTAGATTAATGGACAGGGAACTTGGAATACTCAGTGGTACAACTTGCCTCCAGAAGTTGTAAATGCTTCAACACAGGAAGTTTTTAAGAAGAGATTGGACAACCATTTGTCTGAAATGGTATAGGGTTTCCTGCCTGAGCAGGGGGTTGGACTAGAAGACCTCCAAGATCCCTTCGAACTCTTGTTATTCTGTTCTGTTCTGTTCTGTTCTCTCTTTAATAGGGGGTCCTTGGTGTTTTCTGAGCTTGCTCATTACCTAGTTTGGGTAATGAAACGTCTGTAAGAAAACAAGCAAGCTCCGAGAGCACCAAGGACCCCTCATGTCAACCCTGAGCTACAAATATTCTCTTTTATTAGTACTGTTTAATGGGCAATGTCTGTTAAAATTGCAAAATTGTGGATTTTGGTCAGCATTTCATGTTATTTATAAATATAGTTTGAGCAAGTATTTTGGTTTGACAATTGTTCCAAAAAGGAAATAAAAACCCTAATATTCATTATAGAAAATATTTTAATTTGTAGAAGATGCCTCTTATCCTCCAGCAAGTCCTTCCAGAGTTGCATTGGAGCTGGGCAGCTGCATCAAATTTAAATAATTAAACAGACAAATAAATATATATTATGTTTTTTTAAAGAAGGCCAAAAATGACCTTTTCAACATTTGTTGCAAATGATTCTTCCAATGTACTGTGATTAGAAGGGGACAAGAAAATAGTCACTATGATTATAACATAGACCTTATAGTTCTGTCAATCTTCCTTCAATTTTTCTCTCTTCCCTCCTCTTTCGTGAAGCAATGAAAATGACAGCACTTTTTGCAAACCTTTGTCATATCTTTCTGTGGAGCTCTGAAGGACCAAATCATTTTGTCTCATTCTGTACTGATTCTACTTCACGTTATATGGCTACAAATTCAGTCCAAGCAGCCCATTTTGCCTTATTGTCAGGGATATGGCAAAATAGAATAATGCCAAATCAGTAACAATTTGTTTTTCTCTCATGAAACTCCAAATCAGGCATAAGGCCAGTGCTTTTTTTGTATAAAAAAAAAAAAAAAAAAGGTGCCGGAACTCACACATCTCATACAACCCACTTTGCCTACCCTACAAGGTTCCATCCAAAAAAGGTGCTGGAACTCCGTTCTGAGCGTTCTATGAGAAAAAAAGCCCTGCATAAGGCTGTACCCATATTTTGGAGAATTAATATTTAAATAACCATAGAAAAAGCTAACAATCTAATATTTCATTGTCATTGAAAATAGAATGAAAAATTCTGCTAACATTTCTCTTTGGGAAAACACCATCACACTATTCTTAGAATATATAATGTTTACTTAAACTTTCAAGAAGCTCAGGAAGAAGTCTTATTCTACAGTTTGTTTGTTTTTTGTAAAATCAGAAAAAGTTTTGACTAGAAAGTCGTCAGCTCTTGGGAACTACTCCTTGTCAAAAACCTACTCTGTAAAAAGTTGTTTCTTAGTGTCCCTACAGTCTATATGTTCAAAATCACTTAAAAAAAAAAAAAAAGTAGACGAGTAGAATATTTCAGCACAGCATGTAATTTTATCCTTGCCTTCCAAGTAATTTATGGTTTCATTTCAAAGCATCAGTCCAGCTGCTAGGAAATGTGGGTCAGCAGTGGGATCTTTTCTAAATTTGCATTCAACTAATGCTAATGAGATTCTTTACTGCCACTGAATGGGGCAACAAAAGACCAAGAACATCTTTTCCTCCAAGTTCCCTTCTTTGTGAAACTCAATTTCTGAATATACAATGAGGCAAAAGGCATCTGCATGAAGAACATTTTCGTGTGAATCACCATGGCCCAGTCCTTCCTTGGTAATTTCTGATATGATTTGCTCTGACCTAGAAAATGACTGTAGGGCTGAAAAGAATGGTTGATGAAAAAAAGTGACCAAAATCACTTCCATAAACCCTCAGGGAAGTTAGCAATTCAGAAGTATTTGGAAAGGAAGTAGTGCTAAAAAGAGACTCAGACTGGCCCTTCCCTGGCTCATTGAGAGGGGAGGAAAAGAAAATTGAACTTACAATTATATTAATATAGTTTATCTCAATGCAGCTTAGCTTTGGCCTTCTTGTGGAGTCTATTTTCTGATTGGGACATGCTTGAGAGGTTGCACATATACACACAAAGCCAGCTGTTGCTTGGCACAGGGACCAAAACAGCATCTATATGATTCATGTTCCTTGCTTAAAGACAAGGTCATGTCATTCAAATCTTGTTGAACTTGGGGAACATCTGTAGGTAGGAAGCATGGTTATGTAATAGTCATTGGTAGCCTTAATTTCTCCATTTTTCTTCATTTAAGCAATTTCAGTAATAAAGGAGAAAAATAAATCATCTTTACAGTGTTGTTAATTTCTTTCAAATATATTCTTTGGATAATATTTATTTTTGTTGTATTGCATACCTTCTTTTTACAACATCAGGAAACATTCTTTTGAATCCACTGATTGATTGATTATGTGCCATCAAGTTGAAGTCAATATAGATGTTCCTTGCCCAGGATGACCTGTTCACAATTTGAACTTTCAGCTCTTCCAGCTTTGTATCCATCACCAGTGGAACTGAGTCCATCTACTTTGATGCTCTTCTCATTCCTTCCAACTTTTTCAGCATTATAGACTTCTCAAGAGAAAATAGATCTTTGCATAATCTGTCTAAAATGTGGTAACTTGAGTCTGGTCACTGTGTCTCAAGTAAGAATTCTGAATTGATTTGTTTTGTTACCCATTTATTTGGGGTGAGGTACTCATGGTATTCTCAGAAGTCTTCTCCAACACAAACACCAAATTTCAAAAGTATTAATGAGGAATTCTGGGAGTTAAAGTCCACAAGTCTTAAAGTTGCCAAGGTTGGAAAGCCCTGGCCTACATGATTTTTTCTAGGTACTGTATCCTTGCATCTGACTATCTTTTCCAAGAGCTCCAGGGCTACTCTTCTAAGTGCTGGTCTGTAGCATATTTCCTTTACTGTTGATAGTTGAGCCTAATAGACAAAAGCTATCCATTACATCAGTATCTACATTGTCAATTCTGGTTGCTCTACCTGTTATGATTAATTTGGTCTTTTTTATATTTAAACTTAATTCCACTTTTCATTGTGTTACTTGATTTTTATGACTAAATCTTGCAGATAATTTGTACAGTATTTCCGGTAAGCAGAGTAGTATCATCAGCCTAGATGCAAGCTATCAATATTTCTTTCTCTGTTTTAAAAGTACATTTTTCTTCTTCTCATTCAGCCTCCCTCAATTTATTTTCAGCATACAACTTGAATAAATGAGGAAACGTGAGCATACAGCTTCATTCCACTTTGGCTGACCTGGAGCCAGTCTGTTTTGTTCAGATTGCAACTCAGTCAAAAGTAATAAATGGATTTATGTAGCTTAATCATTACAGAATATACGTAGAACTCAGCAGTTCTTAGATATTTCGTGTGTTCCTGGGTTTCAACTTGGATTTGATTATTAGGAGGCTAAACATGCTTTGAAAATGTTTGGGAAGAAGTGCTTCAACCCTCATGCAAGTGTGAATACAGCTGCTCTCGATGCCAGCATGGGGAAAAATGTGCTTTTGATTTTAGAAATTCATTCAGTGAAGTTGATGCATACTCTTGAATGTATGGCCCATTTTGGGAGGTGGCTCATGTAGAAGTCTGAAAAGGTTGAGTTATTTATTTAATAGCAGACGGATGTTATATTTCAGGCCAGTACCATGCTATGCCTGAAACATACACAATCATAGTTATTACATACTTTTTATCTTATCTTAGATTAGTTTGTGTTCATGCTGACAACTTTTATGATTAATGTGGTTATTGACAATGGTCAGGCTTATAAAGCAATCAGATCTGGTCTGCAAAAATACAGATTACTGTATTTTAGATGGAAGTAAAGATTTAGATTTCTATAACTCTTTGCTGTCATCTAAAAATTGTCCAGAATTTGGGACTCATTCCCAAAGTGGAAGGAACCAGGAAAAGCTCTGGATAGATTTTTGCAGACCAAGAGCCAGGCTAAGATTCTTTTGAGTATTCTCTATCTGTGAGAATGGTGGTAGTAGTGCTTTGACAGCCAGAGGGCTAAAATTGCAGGAAGGCAAACCTATAAGCAACACCAGTAGTATAGCAGGCAATGGGATGTGCAGTTTTACCTGAAGGCTGGCTTACATATTGCACTGAAAATCCAGTTTTCTTTACTCTTGGCTTTCTTTTTTCTCTAGTCTCCTGTGGCTTACCCAGTACTGTCCCAGGTTTCTTTCCTCCATAGAAACTAAGCTTCATTTGATTTTCAATAAGGTCTAGGTATCTTTTAATTTATAAATATTCATAAACACATGGTTATTTTTCAAATAGGGTGAAGGAAATGTTCACAAGACAGAACAGCTTAAACAGCCACATATAGCATTAGAGATATTATGAAAAAGAAAGTCCATCTTATTTAAAAGATCATCCAGTTATGCAGTGTGGGAAGAATCCAGAGAAAGACATATTTTGGGAAATATTAAAAAGGCAGTATATATTTCCCCAAAGGATTTTAAAGGCAGAAACTACCCCCCCCCCCAAATCTCTCTGCCCCAGACAGAAACCAGGTCTGCAGAAATGCAGATGTGATAATCTTGTCAGAAAGATTGGAGTCAGGAAACTGGGATTAGGAAGAAAGATCCCTAGAATCAACAATCCCTCACACCAAAAATCCAACAGTCATCATCCAGAGCCCCAGGGAAGCAGGATATGACCTTTGGGACATAATAGGATTAACCCACCACCATCAGAATAGGATTAACCCACCACCATCAGAATACCAGAAAGGCACACTCAGACTCAGGTCAAAGTTCATGCCACAGGAACAACTCCAAACAAAAGCCCAAGAAAGTATAAAAACCCACCACTCCCTACTACATGTGCTCTCTCTTTTCTTCCAGAGCCATCTTTCTGTCTGGCTCTCCTCTTCAATAAACTACAACCTTCTTTCTACAGCAGTTGCCCATGTTGTTTATTCCCAGCTTGGACTGGACCCTGATGAAGACTTTTCCTTCAACAGCAGAAAGGAAGATTGGATTCTAACTTACCTGATGAATATCTATCCTTTTTTGGTGCTCTCTTCACGATATAAGCAGTATTTCTGTTGTGAGGACATAGATGTGCATGCCTCTAGTGCCTCTCCTAGTTCCTCCATTGGCAGAAAGCTATTTTCGCTCAGGTGAATATTGTTCTACCAACAAGCCACTGAGTGCTTGCCAAGGGATATTTGTGTTCTTTTTGGTACACCTTTTCCTAACCAAGATGGCTAACTAGATATACAGGAATATGGTCTATAGCTTGTTGCTTATTCAAAATTGTGGCATCAGAATGGACCAAATCCTGAATTATTAAGTCAGTTGAGACAGAATAAGTGACTTCCAAATATGAAGTAGTTTTATTCAGAATTAATTTGTTCATGATTCTTCAGAGTAGGCCAAGATCCTATAAGATTCATCACTATAGGCCAGATTGTACTAGATCCACTGTAGGGAATCTTTTAATCACTGCAAAAATAATGAATGTAGTTTTCGAGGGAAAAGCCTCTTTTAGATCCCCCTCCCCTCCCTTCCTCCCTTTTCTGATAAAAAGCAGATGACATATCTTATAAATGAAACATCTCCAATTAGGAATCTCCAATTACAGAATAAATGGGTTACAGGGGCAGATTTTGAATTACTTAAATGTCATAGAATTCTGCCCAAGAAGAAAAATAGGCACGTTCCTTATGCCAAAATCCCTTCAACTATTTCTTTCAAATTTGGCAGGTTTATTAAGAGGTAACTTTGCCACACCTGTTGTTTCAGTATACTCTACTTGCTCTAAGACACGGGTGTCAAACTCGTGACGTGTTGTGATGTGTCGCAACTTTTTTCCCATTGCCGGCAATGGGGTGGGCGTGGTTTTGGCGTGACGCATCCAGCCCGGCAGTTTGACACCCCTGCTCTAAGAGGTAACTTTGCCACACCTGCTGTTTCAGTATACTCTACTTGCCAAATAGTAGAAAGATTTTGTATTTAACTCTCAAAATCTGCCTTGAGCTCCAGGAGCAATCTAATAAATAAATAATAATCTAAATGAGAAAGAGAGAGAGAGAGAGAGATTTTTTAAGAAATACATTTATAGGAATCTTATTTTAAAGCTTGTGCACCTTTTTTTCCTTGATCCTATCAGAAAAAAAATATCTGTCTAAATTCCAGCCAATTCCTTTAAAAGCCATTAAAAAAAAAGTGATAGATCAGATTTTGAACTCCTATGCTGTCCAAAAGGAAAGAAGAATGCTTTGGGTTCTCATATTTCATACCTGAACAGTATTTCCAAGTCAATTTGAGCAGCATCTCAAAGCACTTCCACTTTGTAGCATTCAGTTCCAGACCCATGAAACCTCATGCCATTTTCTGTGTTTGGCAGCTCTGCTAATGAGGTGTGGGGTGTGAGGTACCCTTTAGTTGGAAGACAAATTGGATGTTTTCCAATAGTGGAAATGATGTTGTGTTAGCTGCAACGGCATTTGTAGGATTATGGGAGGGCAAAACTGAAACATGTGATTGATATGCAACGTCCATATTTGTTGTTGGCAGTCTTAGTGTATGAAAGATTTATCAAGTCCCTTGGGCAGTGATCTCAGACGTTTTTGAGTTACATGGAGCATTTACAGTTTCAGAGCATATTATGATGTCCGTTCTCTGATGTTGGTGCCTTGTGCAGAAGGGGGAAGAGGGAAGTTGCAGAAGGTTTTGGTATCCCATTCTTCCCCAGCACACACACTGATGCTTCTGTTTTGATTTCATCCATGCGTGGTTAATGGAAACATAATCAGCACTCTGTCTCATAATTGGTGCGCCCTTGGTAAATTAAAGTGGCATATGCTAGATTTTGGCCTGGTGAGACTAGAGAATTTCCTGGCTAACTGGACACTTCATCTTCTCTATTTGCAGCCACTGGTGATTCATAATTTCAACAAATGTCATTGCTGCTGAAGCATTTTGCAGGATTTTGACTCGTTCCTGCATTTTTTTGTAATCCCAATATTTGTCTTTTGATTAGAATAGTGCAAGTTCACAGATGTGTGGGTATATGTTACATCTGAACACAGTAAACATTCCAGTCGGATGAAGAAGCCTTTGTGCTGGGCAGCCATTTAGAAACTAATT
Organism: Azemiops feae; assembly: GCA_023970755.1. Taxonomy (NCBI): domain Eukaryota; kingdom Metazoa; phylum Chordata; class Lepidosauria; order Squamata; family Viperidae; genus Azemiops; species Azemiops feae. Next base: position 122,296 of record JALGBA010000250.1, read on the forward strand.
TACTTTGAAGCTTGCCATACTTATTTTGACTTTTATGTTTTGGAAAAAGAAAAAAAAATGTATTAATGAGAGAGTAGACTATTCCTGACAAAAAGAAAAGTATCATTCTGTAGCCTTGACAAAATGCATGATGTACCACTTACCCCCAAAGAAGTATTCTTATAAAATATTGGCCATTTCTTTCTACTTTTCTCTCTGCCCCTTTCATCTTAAGTATTTATTACTTCACTGGCCATATGATAAAGCATTGTCTAATGATATTTAACATAATCATAAACTTAAAAATACCTTCACTTATTCATTTGTTTTCTGTAAGAAAAATACATGTATGTACTTATTTATTAGATTTTTCAATTGCCCCGATCAATTATTAGGATTAATTGGAGGTATTTATGCAAATATTCTGCTTAAAATGCTTAATAAGACTTTCCCAATTGTCTCTGCTGTACTACCTTATATCCAGCAGGAGGGCATATTTTGGGTCACATTAGCTAAGGAGAGGTGGATGGTGGGGTCCAGAAGGACACTCTTTTTTTAGAACAACGTCCCCTCTGAGATTAGGTTAATCCTGTCCCTGCTCAGCTAGTGTGTGTTTTATTTTTTATATTATGTATTTCATGTCTTTTATTGTAAGTTACTTAGAATAATGAGTTGGGCAGCTACATAAATCAAATCAATGAAATCAATCACTTGCTAAATACAGCCATGTTCAAACTTCTTCAGAAAATTGGGAATATTCTGCGCTGACAGACAAGCATATGCTTTAGTGCTGATGTTCTTTTGTTACTTTCTACTATAATTAAAGGCCAAATTTGCTCATGAAACTGCTCTAATTTCAAGATGAGGAGGAGGAGGAGAAAGAAGAAGAGGAGAAGGAGACTTTAATGTCTAGTAGAGGTATTCCTCAACTTACAACAAGTTGGACCAGAAACTAGGTCGTTGAGTGAACTTCTCATTAAGGAAGACACTTATATAACTGCTTTGCTAAATGACCCCAATACAGCTGTCTGAGTTGTGGTTGTTAAGTGATCATGAGGTCATTAAGTGAAGTGCTGGGGAGAGAGCCTGCCCCACCATGCCCAGCCTGGGTGTTCTGGGTGCCTGGATGCTCTGTCTGCTTGACCAAGCCCAGAAGACCCAGGCGTCCTTCCCACCTCAATGTGCTCAACATGGGTCCACCGATCTTTGCCATTTTCTGTAGCCGCAAGTGTGCCCAGCAGATGCAAGGCTTGGTCTTCCTGTTGAGACTACCTCATGCCATCCTGCAAACAGGCCGATAATCATGATCATTGGATGTGCCCTTCTCCAATTGTACAAAGAAAGAAGAATTAATTCCTTTTTTAAGAATGTTCATCAAAGCAGATTTGATGGCATCCCTAACAATCTACCCAGTATCAAATATTTTTGTAGTTTCTAGGATAAAAATTATCTGCACTTACTCATAATTACTTTAAAATCCAATAAAAATGGCCAGTTTCTTAAATGATAAATTGAATATCTCAGGAAACATTATAACTCAGATATATTAAATGAACTAATTAGTTGAACATTTAGTACTTTACTTGCACACTATTCCCACTATAGCAGAACAAGAAATGTGGGAAATATTGAGTCTCCGTATTTCTGAAATACCATTTAAGCCAAATAGTGATTTAAGTACTGATAAAGGAGAATATTTGTGCTTAGGTTTGAAATAAGGGGTCCTTGGTGTTCTCAGAGCTTGAATATTTTCATGAATATGTTTCATTACCCAAACTAGGCAACATCGTCGGTATTTTAGCACTGCACTAACACTGATGATGTTATCTAGCTGGATAATGAAACGTCTGCAACCAAACAACCAAGCTTAGAGAGCACCAAGGACCCCTTCAGTAATCAAAGCGAAACAATTCTGGGGCATAGAAAAGGCTTCATTCTAAAGTCCCTTTAATTGGATTGTGTTCCTTACTGAGCATCTTTTGTTTTCCAATCATTTAGAAAGTTATTATACAGCTGTAAAATGTGTAGAGATAAATTTTTAAAATGTTGATTCTTGGTGCTGACACATTCACTGAGATTCTGTGAACTGGACAAGCAGGGATATACAAAAACACATCTCCATTTGATTACCATCAGTGATCTTCCTAAATTTAAAGTTATTTTTTCCCCTTTTCTTATCCTAACTAGCATTGGTCATCATAAACACATGCTTCCATTTTTGTAAGATGGATTTTTTTTCTCCTGCACATAAAGCCTTGATTGTTCTGTTCTTGCTTTGTTTTGAATACTGAACTCTAAAACTGATACTGAGTTTTCTCATTTCTTTACTTGTGGATGTCAGGAATTGCTTTCTCGGCCAGCCGCAGTCAATTACTATAGTTTTATAAATCAGTGTGCATTTTAATATATTGCTACAACTTTTTTGTATTAAAAATAATCAGCAATTCCTTTGCCAGTGCACAATATGTATTAGTCAGAAATATGATCATATCCCTGTCTTGTAAGACAGAATTGATGTACTAACTGGTTTAAACATTTTGTATTCTCTCCTTGTTAGTTCAAATGAGAACGTGTATCATAGAATATTTATTAGCATGCATTATTAACTTTTTGTGGACAGCAGGGACAGAGAGCTAGAGATGGCCAAGAATCTTGAAACTGTATGTTTTGCCCTTTCTTTTCAATCAAAATTAAAATCCTCTTGTTATGGTTGTTAGTGCAGTTACGGGTCACAGCTATGGGTCATAGGAAGTGGCCTGGTTCTGGCTTTTATAGTTTTCTGCTCTGTGTTCTTCAGATCTAACTGCAGTGGATTTGCCCCTGGCCAGCCCCTTCCCAACAGTAGACCAGTTGAATAGTTTTCATGTATTTAAAGAGAAAGGATAAAGATCATTGGGTAACTTCAATATGGTGATAACACTGAACCTAGTGTCCCTAAGTACTACAGTACATACTGTAGTACTAAGTACAGTACTAAGTACTACAGCTGCAAACACCCATACACACAAACACACTCACACAGAGAGAGAGAATGTACCACTTTGTTATGTTTTTAGAGAAGATCATCAGTTATGATGATAAAACAGCTCTACTCCATGGCCAAGCCTGGGACCATATTAAAATTAGATATTCTTATTAAATGAATCCTGTTTACTTCCACGTATCTGGGCCTGAGATTGCCACCAAACTGAATATTGTTCTGCTGTACTGCTGACTTTCCAGATAACCTCAGTTTTATCTAATAGAAAATTACACTGTATTTTTATTTTAATAGAAATGTCACTGGTTTGTAGGCATCAATTTGGCATTAGGAAAGAACAGAGCAGGCTGCAATTTTCTTGATTCTAAAACTGCTCTTTCTTTGTCTTTTTATTTCACAGTTAATTATCTAGCATAAAATGGATGTGTGGTCCATATTGCAAACAAATATATCTTATTATATTTCAGGACAGAAACAATGTGTTCAAGCAGACATAGAAATTGGCAATATTTTCATATCACGGACTGGTTATGAAACAGCATGCCTAATGTCTTCCTTTCATACCTGACTAAACTACACAAAGATAGGGAGAAATAGTTCACATTTTATGATCTGACTTTCCTTCCACCTACTGAAACATAACATAATACAAAAATTACTTTCACAGACTTGAATGAGGTAGCGTTTGGTACTGATTACTGTCCTAAGGTCATTACAAAGGACATGCATGATGATGAGTACTGAAATCAGAACAAAACCAGAAATGTTAGAATAGTACAGTTATTGATATGCAGACTCGTGAGGTTTTTTGTAATGTTCTTGAGACATTTTGATGATCACAGTTGGTTCATTTCAGAAAGTCCAAGATTCCTGTTGCATTTTGCTTATGGGGGAACATTTAGCCATCATCCTCCATGTCATCTATTGGTTTGTATTTCTGCCTGCCTGCCTGCCTGCCTGCCTGCCTGCCTGTCTATCTATCCTTTATTAAATTTATATGCCACCCATCTTGTCTAGAGGCACCTCTAGGTAGCTTACAACTAAGTAAAAGCAACAAGATAAAACATTATAATATTAAAATAAAATTAAATATTAACATTAAAATTTACTTCAAATTAACAAAGATGTCAGGGAAGGGAGAAAAATGAACATGGGGTGGTGGTGGAATCTTATATCAATCCACTAACCATCTCCTGTATGACAGGTCTCCATTGGAGCCCTCGCCAATTGGCAGAGCCAGGCCCTTTCGGAAGGCCAAAATGGTGGGTGTGGATCTCACCTCAGGGGCACAATGTTCCAGTGGGTGGGAAAATCAAAATCAGCATCAGTCAGGTGCAAAAGGCAGCTTTTCTTAGAACACTTTGTATCCTGTAATATCCTTTAACATCATCAAACAATGCCAGCCTATCCCAGGTTCTTGGGAAGGACTCGATAAGTGGATAAAATTCCAAATCCAGTCTAAACTTCTGGCTGGCTGTGCAATCAACTATAATATAAAATATTATTTGCATCTTTCTGATTTGCAGTAAATTACAACAATATAAAAATATAATACAATATTAAGTTACTTACTTGAAGCATTTGCATCAATAAGGAAAATTATAAATAGAAACAATAATAAAGCTTTTACATATTGAATCTTTTTGATATGTCAGTGTTGCATTTAAGTTAAGTAACTGCTTAGCAAGCAGTTTTCTATCTCTGTTATAACAATAAAATAGTGCTATCCTACATATATTGTTAGTGGTGTCTGATTTGCCCCTATATCCCTCTCAAAAGAGTCCATAGATTTGACTATTCTGCATTAGTCCAATTAATTTAAATTATGAGTCTCTTTAGCACAACAGTTTCTCAAATTGTCTGCCAACCTTGTGATTTCTTACACTTCAATTAAATCCCACTGGATTTTTTCCAAAGTACTTGCTTATGTAATTCAAAAAGGGAGAGTTACTTCCCTTCAGAAATTCTTAGAAAAATTCTCCTTGTAATTCTGCCCCAAAAATCCTTTATTCATTTTCTATTTACATGCTCCACATTCACTGCCTTTATTCCTATTTACCATTCATCTGTTTATATTTAGTGGTTGTAAATTTAGAATAAACTACTCAGCTTTACTGCCTAAATGTTTAAAAATGAACACTTAAGCATCTGGATCCATTCTGGACTCAACAACCTCAACTTTCAATGACCAGTCTATTTCAGGCATTAAAGAAGGCAGCGTCCTGGGAAATAGTACACATTATTTTATGTATTATGCACAGAACTTCATGAATGAGATATTAGGTTGACTTCTCTAGTGACAAGATTCTAGAGACCATATTTCATGTGGAGTATCTAAGGCATGAATTAAGAGACCTATTAAACAGCTGCCTTTGAAAATAGGAGTCCCATGCCCTTTTTATTTCTTTCCGTTCTCTCACAAAGCATCTAGTAAGTAAAAATTAATGAGCCCTACCACATGCTGCAAAATCTCCCAAATGGTATTTTCTTATCACCTTTTTAAGATCACCCTTCCTCTTCAGATATGGGTGAAAACAATGCTGTCTTGTGTTGGGGGAAGAGGGCAATGTGCATTTTCAGCTAACAGACTGCCTGTAAGCCTGTTTAAACTAGCATCCATCTCATTCATACTCGTGTGAGTTAAAAGAAGAAAAATATCAGGCCTTCTGACTTGCAGGAACTGCTGAGCTGAGACTATTCACAAAGCTTGCTGAAAAAGCTTTTGCTTTGCTTTGCTTCACTTTGCTTTGCTTTGCTTCACTTCACTTTGCTTTGCTTTGCTTCGCTTGAGGGCAGTTTATTAATTCAGAGCACAATGGAATTCTCAGGGGATGACAAAGCTGAGGATCCACAATTTCAATTTTGTGGTGGTTTCTGAGCTACCTATTGGGCATCACAGCCAGAAAAGGGTTGGGCCATAGATGCTCCTTTTGAACACAGCATCATAGAATATACAGTACATTTGGGGTCCCAAGGTGGTGAGAACAAAGTTGGAGTAACATGTGTTTGTGTTAAAATGCCTTTAGGATGACTCAGAAATAGAATGGATAGTGGTCTAATAGAATTCATGTTAGTTTCCGAACAGGCAGAAAAAAAACTACATATTGATAGTGAACCTGTGCATTTCATACAAGTATTGAGATCCAATGAGATGTAGAACTACTACTACTACTACTTCTTCTTCTTCTTCTTCTTCTTCTTCTTCTTCTTCTTCTTCTTCTTCTTCTTCTTCTTCTTCTTCTTCTTCTTCTTCTTCTTCTTCTTCTTCTTCTTCTTCTTCTCTTTCTTATTCTTCTTTCTCCTTCTCCTTCTCCTTCTCCTTCTCCTTCTCCTTCTCCTTCTCCTCCTCCTCCTCCTCCTCCTCCTCCTCCTCCTCCTCTTCCTCCTTCTCCTCCTCCTCCTCCCTCAAATTTGTTTCACCTATTGACTCCAATTAGGTAAGATAGCTTATTAAAATTTCTCTGAAATCAAATGTTTTTGTTTTGATCGTTGAAATGTAATAGCACTGTTGGGAGTAGTGCATTGAGTCAGTCTAACTAAGGCTGCTTTTTTATTGATGAAAACATTATGTTTAGAGAACAGTTATTTAAAATCTTCATTTACTGAGGAATTTCACTAACAAAGCTTTCAGTTTTCTACTGATGAACAATTTGTTTTAGGTACTTGTGTTATTATGGAGCCTATATTTAGAGGCATGGAAAATGAATGGGAACATTCCCTGACTTTAATGTAGAAACTTAAACCAGAAGTCTGAAATTCTAGATGTCCTCAGGGATGATTCAGTCACACTACAATTCTGTGCATTCCTAGATTTTATTCCCAATCTGGATCGATTGCATCTCCATCTGTTCTGCATCCCTGTTGGCTCCACATGCAGACTTTCATACATAGAGTGTGAAATCTAAATTGGGAAAGTAATCAGGTACTAATTATGTGCACTTTCATTAGTCATTTATGGATTTTGTGGTGGTCAATTATGGTAAATTACTTCTTCATCTAATAGGGAAACTGAATTCAGCAGGGATGAAGGCAAATAGATTTTCAGATCTTAGTTCAACTAAGGGAAATACAGGGTTGGGCTTGCAAGGATGGACCTAGGTTTCTCCTAGTCAAGGGAATGTTGAATAAAAGCCAATTTCTGAAACAGTCAAAGATGGGGACATTACTAGACTTTTCCTCATACACATCAACTACTTTTTTCTTAAGATCAGTATAATAAGAAATATGGAAAGCTCTAAACATGTGATTTGTCTGCATGATGACAACTAGATAACATGAATAAATTATGAACAATTTGTCATGTTCATAATGCCATCTAGGCAACAATGGGACTGTGATAGAATTTAATAGTCATGATGCTAATAATTGATCTGGATTTCCTGCTCGCTCCAAGGCCACCTACTATTTTGAAAGGGCAGGATTGGATGACTTCATTCTCAGCCTGCACCTCACCTTCTGAGAAGGAAACCCTCCCTCCAAATGCTCTTGTTCTGATCCAAACAATGTTTTTCATCTTCTGTTGTTATAAGCAGGGCAGCCTTGTCCAGCTGCAATGCTTCAATTCATCTTATACAAATGCCTCCATTCCTATTGCTTTGGGTATGAAATTCCAGTCTTGCTCTTTGCTCTTTTATTCTGGATTGCTGGACTACATGCATCATCTCCTCCTCCTCCTTATAATGGAACGGTGATTTCCCTTTTTTAAAGTAGGTTGAATAGACTTTGGCCCCGCCTCCCCCTTAAATAGGTGAAATTGACAAGTTAGAAATTCAAACCTCCCCCACCTTTTTTAAAACTTGTTCTCAAAAGAGATGCCTATAGAAGGGAAAGCAATTGCTTTCTTGTCATGGCTGGGAGAGGAAAAAGCAGTAGGACAATCCACCAAAGCTAGCTGTGCTAACTGGCCCCAGAAAGACCCATTTGGCCATCACTATGGCCAAAGAAGAGAAATATTTGAAATCCAGAACCGAAATTCTTAAGTCAGCTTCATTTCCAGGTAATACATAAACAGTAGCTGAAGTGCACAGTGCAGAAAACCCCCTAAGACATAACATATGTTGAATGGGATTCCCTAGAAATAATGTCTGTATCTGTCTTGTGTAAAAAGGGAAATGGAGTCAATATACATCGTTATGCCAGTGGAGGAAAAAGAGAACTATAGCTTGAGATAGGCAAGGAGGGGGATAAGAGCCAGTTTAAACAAATTCAAATCTACAAGACCAAATGTGCTAGACCAGAGAAGGGAAGGAATTAACCGGAGGTGATTACAGAATTATTCTCAGTAATCTCATACATCCAAGCAGAAAGCTAGGCAAATATATGATATTAGTTATTTGATAAGAAGCTGGGAATGGAATATAGTTTGATTTCTCAAAGCAATCATTCCCATACAAGAGAGACAGAAGGACTGTAGATGCTGAGTAGGCATTAGAGAAAGAGTCTGAAATTACCAGAGGATCTCTAGGGAAGGGATTGAAACAAGAATTGGAAAGTGGAAGTAATGGCTAGTGACTTGAACAGACATAGACAGTCCTGCCTGTTGAAGATTTATTGTTTTAATAAAGAAAAAATGTGGGGTGGTAAATCTGAATTGGGTTAGATAATGTTTAGACTGCTGAAGGTGTTTTAGTTGGAGAATGACCTTCAGACCAGAACATGAAGAAGACATGATCCAGGTAATTATGGATGAAGATGAAGAGGAGGATGCATCATGGGACCTGTCTACTCCAGCCAGAAAGCATTTCTGGGGATAGAACTTTATAGAAGATGAAAGATTTTACCAGTCAGAAAAACCAGCTTCCAACCTGATTAACAAAGGGAAAATTGCCACCAGTATCTGTAAGCCCTTACTTAACTCTAAATTAGGAAATAGGTAGCATGTAGGGTAATGCACATATAAATTATAGAATGCATACATATTTAACTAGAAAACATTTACAACACATTAATATTAAATAGAGAGAAGAAAGCTCAGTCACTGCAATTTAGAATCTGAAGTGGCTGCTCTTATCTCAAAATGGGAATCAGGCATGGGAGAATAATGGTGCTCTGGTTGTAAATTAAGCTTGCAAAACATGGCCGGGAAATCAAAATTAAATGATACTTACTTAATAGAGGTGGAACAAAAATCAGAAATGGTGTTTTGCACTAAATTTCTGCAAAATCCAGAAGACCCACGAAAGCTCTGCTTGCAGCCCTTTCCAATCTAAACATTTCAGAACGTGGTGTTGTCTTGAGAGATCTTCTGACAGCTTCAGCGGTAGCTAAAAGAATCAGAAAGAGCTTTGCACATGCAGAGAACATTGATAGAAGCCCCCTCTGGCCTCAGCCTGTTATCATATATCCATACAGTCCTGTGGAGGGGGGAAGTAGACTCCAAATTGTATTGGACAGAGGCAATGGCCTTGAGGGACAGGAGAAAAAGGTACTGACCAAGAAAATGGTCAGATAAGAGGGGCCTGAGACTGGGACAAAAATGTAATGTGATAAACATCTCAAGCTCCCCACTGGGGTTGGGACATTCAGATTTGCAAGATTTTGTTATTAATCCTTCATAGTAAAAACAATACAGACCAATATGGTGTTGGTTTCCTAGTCTGATCCACCTTGAAACGTTGACACTGATAAGAGTGGTGCAGATCAAAACAAATTTTCTTTGGTTTTAGCAAAGAAGTTTGAACAGGTGCTTTGCAGTAATCTGTATCATGGATCTTAAGCTACTGAGAAACAGCAATTGGGTATTATTTTACAAAATGCAGAATGGTAAAAATAATGTGCAATATGTGTTTGCAACAAACCAGCATGCCAATCAGTTGCAGTTTTTGATGCAATATTTCAGAAACTGATGACACCCAGAGAATGTAGCTTCTGCACTAATTCATAGAACTCACCTTCAGTAAATTGTAGAAATAAGAAACCATAGTGACCTTTCTTGCACACGATTTCCTTAAAAAAATATTGTGATAGTAAAACACTAGAGGAAGTGTCTTTTCCTTTTATTTCAAAGTTTTTCTTCTCTCTCTTTTTTTCCCTCCAGATGCCTGTGATGTCATTTACGGAAGAAGCTGAGATGTCTAGTCATTAATTTAATTAGAAGCAGAGATCACACTAATGTTATCTTTTCATCCAACTATAAATTTAGTTGAGTATTTTATCACAGCAATGCTAATAATAGGATTGCAGAGGACTTTTGTCAGCTATGTCATATGAGAAATGCCACTAGACCAGCAGATGCAGTCACATTTTTTTCTTTTTCTTTTTTTAGGATAAATGTTCAGAAAACTCTCATCCTAATGCATAAACGAAACAGAAGAATGAAAAATAATTGCAACTAGCCTGCATGGAAGCTACTAGATGGAAAACTGCAGAGAGGTTTGGGCCATTAAACATGATCTGCCACCGCTTATGACAAACAAGAGAGTAGCTATTAAGAACCCTGGCTAAGAAACAACTGAGATATGTGTGTGTCTATTTAGGTTTTTTTGGGTGGGACGTGGGAGAGAACCTTCTATATACATGTCTGGGATGCTTTTGTAGGGATGCAAGTGAGGTTTTCCAGATTTGGTTGCTTCCCCATATGTCCATTTTCGTTCCACAAGGTGAAACAACCCTAATTGGAATACATATTCTAGCCCACTAAGGCTGTCTTTCTGTTTAGAAGAAATGGTTAGAACTAGGGCAGGTAATCCTCAGTCTATGGGCTGTTGTAATTCCCCAGTACCCTAAGATTATGGGGCTCAAGTTCAGAACAAAAATTCACTGACATATTTTGTTCTTCCTCTTCCACGTTAATGGTAAGAATGGGAGCAGACAGTGTCTAGGAAGCAAACCATTCTATTCTCATATATTTCCAAAAACTGGAAAATTACTCAACATTGCTTAAAATAAGGCCAAACAACAGGGCTTGGTAGAAAGTTTTAAGTTGGGAATGGAAGTACTTTGCATCTCAGAGACATTCCATTTCCATTCCCAACCTTAAAACCTCAGAAACAAAAGATTTTGTCACTGTTGTTTCTGGTGATATCACCACATCATTTTCTGACATCTGGAAGGTTGAAAGACGGAATTGCAGCCTCTGACCTCTCGAACAGTTTTTGTTTAAAAAAGGGGGAGCATTCATAAATAGATCTGAAGTGAAATTGCATGTTGGACTGATCCATTGGTTGTAATTCTTGAACTATAGAAGTCTCATAAAGACCTCCACTAAATTGAAGCCTCAGTACACTGGTTCTTTGTGAACCTTCCTTGGGCAAGCATCATCATTCAGCAGCAGGGTAGGAAAAGAAGAACAGCGCAGCAAGCAAACAAGAACCACAACATTGCCTTATCTTTTGCCAGAAGACTCTAGATATACTTCTATATATTAGAGGAATTAGCCATAAATTCATTATCTGCCATATGCATCACTTATATCCCCATTTAGTAAATGAGAATAGCACATCTTCACAGAACAACCAAATACGAGGATGATTAACAGTCAACAGTATAGTGTGTAAGATTTGATAGAAATGTGTATATTAATATGTATTGGAGGTGTAAACTTGTACTTTATAAGGTTTGCTTCTTGACCTTCACACAATGCAGAGTAGCATACAAGAGGTAGTTCCTTATATCACATCTTCATGAGGTAGGGTAGGCTGAGAATCAACAGTTGCTAAATAAACATCAAACCGAGCAACAAACTGGTTCCATGGGCAAAAGCATCTGAGGTCTGGGTGGGAAAAAGTGGGTACAACTGTGTAATTGGAACTCTGCCTCTTTTGATGTGTCTGAGATGCACCTAAAAAGGAAATGCACCTCACTTACGTAGTTTTACTTGCCATCTTAATATTTTTTTTTTTTTACTCTATCTTCCCAGTTGGTGCTCCGGACCACAGCCCCACATTCCAAATTAGTCTTTTCTAGAGCATTCATTTATTTGTTTGTTTGTTCATTAAATTTGTTTGCCGCCCATCTTATCACAAGACGACTCAAGCATATAAATGTTCTCTGTTCCTTCCTTGAAGCTTCAACCAAATGAACTTAATTCCATGCAAGGGTATATCAAGTGGCAAATGTAAGTCATGAATCAGAACAAACTTGGGGAAAAGAAAATATATGTAGGCTTACATTTTTATCTTAAGACATACCCTTTTGACTTCCCTTCTTTGGCTTAAATGACATAAGAGAATGGAGGGACAAATCACTCATCATCAAACTGTGTCTTCCTTAGGTTGGCATTCTGAATAAACCCAAGTGAAGCTATGAGAACAATTGGAAATTATCCCAGCACTTAAACATCACACTACTGGTCAATCAGAATATTGAGACTTTTATAAGTGTCAACAGAACGTGGGCAGGATACTGAATGAACAATATGGTTCATACTAGTTCTTACAGTATTGCAGATTGTTTTTCATGTTGGAAACATAGGCTGAGAATATTAGTATAGATTCTACTTATAATGAGAATTCCTTATGAATGGCTAGTTAAAAGTCCCTTTATAATGGATAAGTCAGAATTTTTTTTTTAGGGCTACAACATCTGGACTGAAAAATCCTGATGACCACTAGATGTCAGAAATGTTATAAAGAAAACTTTCATTGCTACTATCTAATGTTTGTCCATATTTCTGCAATCATTGTACAGTTGTCCTAGAGTTTTCAGCTTTCTTTCTTTCTATAAATAAATGGAAAACAGATGTTAGGGCAATATATTATATTACAGAATAATAAGAAGGGGCGTTGTCTTACCTGAATGCCTTTTCTCAGCATGATGATGGAGAATCCACAAATGGGTTAACTTCATCCTCCTGCCCAATGAGACTAACTCAAATGATTGCCACGCCTCCTGTTGGGCCGGATCCTGACCCAGTTTACGACGAAGGCGAAAGCACAGAAACTGTAGTTGGACGCGTTGGCTCCTCCTGCCCCTACACAGGACCTGACAGCCCTTTGAGGGGGATGGGGGTGGATTCTCCATCATCATACTGAGAAAAGGCGTTCAGGTAAGACAACGCCCCTTCTCCAGCATGAGGATGGAGAATCCACAAATGGGACATACCAAAGCCATCTGTCCCTATGGGAGGGAATCAGTCTGGGCCTGTGTCCCTGTCAATGGCACCACCTGTTGTAAAACCCGCCGGCCAAAGGAGGCGTCTGCGGAGGCATATTTGTCCATCTTGTAGTGCCTTATAAAAGGAGAAGGAAAAGACCAGGTCGCCGCTCTACAGATTTCGGTGATGGAGGCTTGCGTGGCCTGATATAGCGACGCTGCGTGTGGAATGAGTCGTGATAATGGCCAGGTGCAGGCAATGAGTGTGCTTGATAAGCCCGTGCGATGCAAACTTTGATCCATCTGCCGATTGTTGAGGCCGACACTTTCTGCCCCATGGAAGAGGGTTGAAAAGAAATAAAGAGCGCCTCTGACTTTCGAAAAGCGGATGTCTGCTGGATGTAATGTCTTAGCGCTCTTCGAACATCCAAAGTGTGCCACTTACGTTCCAAATCGTGGGACGGATTGGGACAAAAGTTAGGGAGGACCACCTCCTGGGCCCTGTGGAACAAGGTGTTAACCTTGGGAACAAATGATGGGTCTAGGCGAAGAATCACCCTGTCGTTATGAAAGATGCACAGGTCTTCCCTTACCGAGAGAGCCGCCAGTTCCGAGATGCGCCTGGCCGAAGTTACGGCTACCAGGAAGGCGACTTTCATAGACAAGAGGCGGAGTGTGCACGCCCTGATGGGTTCAAACGGGTCTGATGTAAGGGCCTGTAGGACCCTTGGTAGATCCCAAGAGGGATATCGGTGTACCACTGGTGGTCTGGTATTGGTCGCCCCTTTGATAAAGGAATGCACCATAGGATGCTGGGACAGAGGGGTTGAATTGTCGCATTGCAATACTGTTGACAGAGCTGCGACCTGTCTACAGATGGTGCTGGGCGATAGGCCCTTGTCCAATCCATCCATCAGGTACACCAAGACCTTCGGGATGGTGAGTGAGGAGAAATCCAACTGACTTTTAGCACACCAGAGACTAAAATTTCTCCAGGTGGAATCACATATCCTATTCGTGGAGGGGTGCCTGGAGGCTTGAATCATTGCTATAACCCTCGTTGAATAGGATCCCATTGTTAGCAGTTGCCGCTCAAGTGCCAGGCGGCTAGCTGAAGCCACTGACAGTCTGGGTGCTGCAGGGCTCCCTGACTCAGGGCAATGTGGTTGGGAGGGATTCTCCATGGGGGAGAGATGGAGAGATCCACGAGGTCTGCAAACCAAGGACGTCTGGGCCAGTATGGGGCAATCAGAATTACCTTCGCCTGTTCCAGCAGACCCTTGCGGATGACTGCCTGGATCAGAGGAAGAGGAGGGAAAGCGTATAGCCGTTCCCTGGGCCAAGGGCTGCGGAGCGCATCCACCCTCTCCGCCCCCCTGGGAAGGGAACCGAGAGAAGAACCTTGGGAGCTGAGCATTCAGTGGCGAGGCGAAAAGGTCCATTATCGGTCGTCCGAATCTGATCGAAACCTCCCTGAAAATGGAGGGATCCAGACGCCACTCGGAGTGGTCCACCGTCAACCTGCTTAAGGAGTCCGCCTGCCAGTTCGCTTCTCCCAAGATGTGTTCCGCCCTGAGGGAGGAGAGGTTGGACTCTGCCCAAGATGCTAGTAGCTGAGCCTCTGCCATGAGATCTCTGGACCGAGTGCCCCCCTGTCGGTTTATGTGGGTCTTGGCTGCGACATTGTCCGTAAGAATCAGGACGTGTTGCCCTGCTACACTGCTCCTGAAATGCCGGAGGTCAAGATGTATGGCCCTGAGTTCCAACCAGTTTATGTTGTGCTGCAGGTCCGGTGGAGACCACCGGCCCTGAGCCAACTGAGACTGGAGGTGAGCTCCCCAATCAAAGAGGCTGGCGTCTGTGGTTAGAGTGATCCAAGGCGGTTCCTTGAATAAGGACCCCTTTGTCAGTGCCGGAGATATCCACCAGCGAAGGGAGTGCAGAACCTGAGGAGGGACCCTGACTTTCTGGGTGGAGGAGCTCGTGCCCAGCCTCTGGGATGGTAGTAGGAACCATTGCAGGTGCCTGGAGTGCAACCTGGACCATGGGACAATGGCCATGCATGAAACCATCTTGCCTAGCAGTTGGGAGAGTGTGGCTAGGGAAACTACCCAATCCTTTTGAATCTGGAGTACCAGAGACTGAATGCTATCCTGGCGTTCCTGCGACAGGTAGACCATGCACTGCATCATGTCTGTGATCGCCCCCAGGTGCAATAGACGGGTGGATGGACAGTGTGGCTCTTCGGGAAATTTATGGAAAACCCGTGGGCCTGTAGAACCCCAATAGTGTGGTTGAGATCCCATTGAGCTGCCTGGATGGATGAGGACTGAATCAGAATGTCATCCAGGTAACACTGTATTCGCACCGGGATTAGCCTCAGGTGGGCCATCAACGCCGCCAAGATTTTCGTGAACACTCTTGGGACGGAGGAAAGGCCGAATGGTAGGGCTCTGTATTGAAAACAGTGCCCGGCAAAACAAAATCTGAGGAACCTGCGATGGCTGGGAATAATGGGGACATGCAAATAGGCCTCCATGAGGTCTATGGATGTCAAGAGGTCGCCCTACCTGATGCTGGCCAGGATTGACTGGAGCGTCTGCATCTTGAACCCCTCATATTTGAGATGGGAATTCAGACCTTTGAGGTTTAGAATGGCTCTCCATCCTCCTGAGGTTTTGGGCACCACAAAGAGGATGGAGTAGAATCCCAGCCCGCTTTGCCCAGTGGGGACTGGTTCTATGACCCTGATGTCTAGAAGATGACGAATGGCCTGCTGCATGTCCAGTCGCTGCGCCGTTGAAGCGACCCGGGGGTGTGGAGAGGAAGGTTAGAGAGAGACCCTCTCTGATAGTTCGGAGCACCCAAGAGTCTGTCGTGGTGCTCTCCCATTGACTTGTAAACTTGTAAATAGAGAGAGTCTGCCTCCTATGAGAACCTTGTCCCTGGAGTCATCTAGTCCTTCTGAACAGACGACTTCCGCCCCCTCGAAAGTGCCGCTTACTTTGGACCTGTTGTTTGGGTCTGGGGCCAGGGCACTCCCATGATGGGTCGGGTCTGGGAGGAAAGGGCCGAGCGTGCGGAGCCCATTCTGGGCCTGTGTTTGCACGAAAAGGTGCCCTTCGATAGTCTGAAGTAGAGCATCTGTCCCCACGTTTGTTAAGGTGGGACATAAGTTTGCGCTTGTCCCGGTTCTCCACTAGATATGGAGTGAGAGACTCATCAAATAACTGTCTGCCAGTGTAAGGGGCGGTAGCCAGGCGCCATTGTCCGCCATGAACTCGGATGTAGCCAGTAACTTACCCAGGGTCTGGTGGACTCGTACCTGGTCCTGGGGTATCGTGGCTTGGAGTTCACGCAACCACATTATAGAGGTTCTGGCGAAAAAGAAGTAGCCGTCGATGCCTTCACCGACCACGCCGAGGCTTGGTGAGACCTGCGAAGAGAGAACTCGGACTTTTTGTCCTCTGCCCGTAGAGTCTCAGCCATGTCACCGGATACGGTGGATGGAGAAACCAGAGGTGTAATGGCCTCATCCATCACTGGGACTTCAAGTAAGTCAGACAGAGAGAGGGCAAGGAATCTGCTTCTGAGAAACAGAAGGTTCCGTGAATAAGGGATTTGAGACCTGATTAGCAGAGGGAGGTGGGACCTCTTGTGCAGGCTCAATGTTTGCCGAGGCTGTTGCCTTATTTAAAAGGGATTTAAATAATGATGGGTCAAACAACCCAACAAACGGAGTAGGATCAGGTGCTGTTTCCTCATCCTCAGAGAGGTGTATTTCACCCGGCTCGTATTCCTCTGGATAAGTATCTATATCCTGGGAGGAATGGTCAGAGATGGTGGAATGGGCGTAATTTGCCAGCTCTGACGGGTAGTAGGTTGGAATAACAGGTGTGGCGGATTCGGCTCTGGGTCTGTGGAGAGCTGAAGCCAATCCTTGGGAGACAGCCTGGGCTATTAAGGCCTGGAATTGTTCTGGTGAGAATTCCTGAGGGACCACTGAGCGGATTCCCACTGCAGTAGGAGTGAACGTGGCCTCAGGTGCAGGCCGTGCGTTGAGCAACTGAGCTGACCATTGAGGGCATGCTGGCTGGTTCAGCATTTCTTGCCCCTGAGCGGCCTCAGCTTCGGGAGACCATGCCCTCTGGAATGGAGGGACAGAAGGGGCGATGTGAGTATCGAACGGAGACCCCACAGTCGAGGCAGAAACAGCTGGGACTACAAAGTCTGTCTGCTGTTGTTGGGCTCTGGAAAACTGCCTCTCCAAGGCCAGATGCCGCCTGTTGGCTTCCTTCTCAGCCGCTTTGGAAGGAGCCTTGTTGAAAATAGCCTTGGCCTTGGCCTTCAGCTTGCCTGCTGCCTCCAGTTTTGAGGACTTGCGCCTCTTTTTGGCTGGAGAGAACAGACCACCATGGGTGGTCAAAGGCGTCGAGTTGTCTGCCATCACTGATGAAATATCTCAGCAGAAGCCGGAGGAATGCAGACGGTATGAGACAGAGCTCTGGGATGGCTGTTGCCCAGGAACCGGCGAGGCTGGTTATGGCTCTGATTAGTGGTGGCCACTGGACCAGTGTTTGGCCATGCACACACCCGGGAGCTACCAGCGAGGCTGGTCACTGCTCCGACAATTGTTCCTGAGGCAAATTGCTTGGCCTGTCTGAGGCAGAAAATGGCGGCAGTTGTAATGATGAGGCAATTCAAAATGGTGGCCGGGGCAATTGGAGCCTTGCAAGGTAGGCCCAGTTGCCAAGGAAACGATCCGTTTGGTTCCGCCTGGGACAGTGCTCCAGAAGCTGTAGGTCTGACCTACACTTGCTTCGCAAGCCGACTAAAAGCGGCAGAAAGAAAATTGCTCTCTAAAGGAGCTTTTCAAAAGGCCAGGAAACTGTTGCAGCAGCCAAAATGGCGGCGAGCCCGCCAAATCCGCGGCATGCCTGTAAGGCCCAGCCGCTTCCAAACGCCTCAGCAAAGGCAAGAAGAAAGGAGCAGTCCCCAGAAGCCTCAGAGCTCTGTACTGAGCTCGCAGCGGCGGGCTCCAGGCAGCGAGAAAAACTTTTTTTGTTTTAAAACTTCGGCTGCTCTGAGAAGCCACGGCGGCCCCCTGCAGAGCCCACGGCTCAGCTGATCGTCGGGAGACGATCGCGCTGGCTCTGTCAGGCCCGCAGCACTTCAAGGAAGCTTGAAATTAAGTAATCAAGAAAGTAAATTACATGGGCTTCGGCCGCGCTGCAGGCAAGCGGCGGCCCCCTGCAGAGCCCGCTGCCCAGCTGATCGTCGGGAGACGATCGCAGCTTTTCCGGCTGACTGTCAGATAGACTGACAGCTCAGAAAGCTAACAATAAAAATGCTGCAAATACAGCAAGGACAGAAAATCCACAAATGGGGATACAACCTGCCTGTAGCAATGAGGAGCCAAACGAAAAGCGTCCTGATGGGCTAGAGACTAAGTCGTAAACTGGGTCAGGATCCGGCCCAGCAGGAGGCGTGGCAATCGTTTGACTTAGTCTCATTGGGCAGGAGGATGAAGTTAACCCATTTGTGGATTCTCCATCCTCATGCTGGAGAACTAATAATTTTAGATATAATGTAGGTATTGTCTGTTTGTGACCCAAAGACTGAAGATATACTTTCAAGTTCATATCTGCTTTTTCCTTCATCCTTCAATCCTCTCCTTTACTTTCTTTAATGAACTGGCTTCCTTCAGATTTTTTTTTTCTTAAGTGTATGGAATTTATAAAAATAACAGTGAAATTCTATTTGTTTGCAGTCAGCACTCCGACCTTTATACATTCAACATGAGTTCTAAAAGATATTTATGTCTCTTGTTTGTTCACACCCCTGAGAACCTTGCATAATTAGGCTCTAGCATGAAAAACCTATGAACTGTTTCAAACAGCATCATAAGCTATATTGTAATTAGACACATCATTGTTGGTTATGATTTATTAAATAAATTAAAATTAGCTGAGATCCATTACACACAAAACCACAAAACACTGATTGTGTACACACAACATGCTAAGCTATCATACAGTTTTCTTAATTTTGCCTTAGTTGTGTGAATTCAATCTTTTTGCACACAAGCATAGCCACATCACTCTATTGATATTTAGAGAAATCTGTTCCAGACTTAAAACTTCTTAAGCTGTCATAAAATAAATTTATAGAAGGGGGATAAGGGATGTTGTCTTACCTGAACGCCTTTTCTCAGCATGATGATGGAGAATCCACGAATGGGTTAACTCTGTCCTCCTGCCCAATCAGACTAAGTCAGTCAAAGTTACCATGCCCATCCTTAACCGGGACCTCCCAGTCTCAACGAAGGTGAAGCTATTGACGACAGTCCAACGTGTTGACTCCTCCCAAAAAAGGAAAATAAACCCCTGACACAGGACCTGATGGACACTTGAAGGGGTGGGTGTGGATTCTCCGTCATCATGCTGAGAAAAGGCGTTCAGGTAAGACAACGCCTCTTCTCCAGCATGATGGATGGAGAATCCACGAATCCATGATGGATGGAGAATCCACGACATACCAAAGCCGCTCTATCCCTATGGGAGGGAATCAGTCTGGGCCTGTGTCCCTGTCGATGGCACCACCTGTTGTAAAACCCGCCGGCCAAAGGAGGCAAACTTATCCAGTTTGTAATGCCTCACAAAAGGGGAAGGCGAAGACCATGTCGCCGCCCTACAATGTCTTCGATAGACGCCTGTGTTGCCCACGCTGTGGAGGTGGCAGCACTGCGAGTGGAATGCGCCGTCACACGACTTGGAACCGACAGGGAGTGCGACAGATACGCTCCTGAGATACAAGCCCTGATCCACCTGCCTATGGTAGAGGCAGACATCTTCTGTCCCATAGAAGAAGATTGGAATGAAACAAAGAGGGCTTCTGACCTGCGAAAGTCCACCGTCCGCTTGATATAATAGCGTAACGCCCTGCGGACGTCCAGTGTGTGCAATTGTCGTTCCAAGTCATGAGACGGGTGAGGGCAAAAGTCTGGCAGTATGACGTCCTGTGTTCTGTAAAACACAGTGTTGACCTTGGGAATAAAGGAGGGGTCCAATCGGAGGACCACTCTGTCTTCGTGAAAGACGCATAAGTCCTCTCTTGATAGAGAGAGCTGCCAGTTCCGAAATGCATCTAGCCGAGGTAACGGCGATCAGGAAGGCAACCTTGAGAGACAAGGATCGCAGAGTACAGGTTCTAATGGGTTCGAAGGGTGGCACGGTGAGGGCCTGTAAGACCTGCGGCAACTCCCAAGAGGGATATCTATGAACCACGGGCGGTTTAGTGTTGGTGACCCCCTTGATAAAGGAGCGTACCATGGGGTGCTGAGCCAATGGCTCTGAGTTCTCCCAGGCAAGCACCGTGGATAGAGCCGCCACCTGTCTGCGGATAGTATTGGGCGCCAAGCCCTTATTTATGCCTTCCATTAAATAATCTAAGATTCTTGGAATAGTCACATCCGAAAAAATCAGGTGGTTCTTTTCACACCAGTGGCAGAAATTCTTCCATGTGGAGTCATAAATTTGGTTCGTCGCCGGCCTGCGGGAGGCCTGAATCATGGCAATTACGCCTGACGAGTAGGACTCCTGTGTCAGGATCCGGCGTTCAAGTGCCAGGCGGTTAACTGGAGCCACTGGGGTTCTGGATGTTGCAGAGCTCCCTGGATGAGTACTATGCGACCTGGAGGTATCCTCCATGGAGGAGCCGTGGAAAGGCTCACGACGTCGGCAAACCACGGCCATCTTGGCCAGTGTGGAGCAATGAATATTACCTCTGCCCGCTCTTGCAGTATGGGAGTTCAGACCTTTGAGGTCGAGTATTGCCCTCCATCTCCCCAAGGCCTTTGGGACTACGAAGAGGATGGAATAAAATCCCCTTCCCAGTTGGCCGGCTGGTACTGCCTCTATGGCTCTTATATCCAAAAGGTGTTGAATGGCCTCCTTCATGAGACCCTTTTTTACCGGGCTCTTTGCCGGCAGACAGGAAATAAAGTGTTCTGGAGGTTTGGTTACAAACTCCAGAGACAGGCCGTCTCTGATAGTGCTGAGCACCCAAGAGTCCGTAGTTGTGGCCTCCCATTGGTGGGCAAAGTAGGTTAGTCTGCCACCTATGGGAGATGCCTCCCCCGAGTCACTTGGGCCGACGAAAGGGATGGCCTCCCGTGCCTCGAAAGGGCCGCTTACCCTGGGTCTGTTGTCTGGGTCTGTCCCTGTAACTGGACCGGTCAAATGAGTGGTCCGGTCTGGTAGGAAAGGGCCGGGATGTTTGACCTGAATCTGAGTCCGGTCCCTTCCGAAAGGACTGACGGCGGGCATACGGGAACAACCGTCTGCCCGTCCTCTTGGTAAGGTGGGAAATCACCTTCTGCTTCTCCCTGTTTTCTACCAAATAGGGAGTCAGGGCCTCCCCAAAGAGTCGCCCGCCGCGGTATGGGGCAGCAGCCAAGCACCATTTGTATTTGGTATCTGCTCTCCAGTTCTTGACCCACAGCAACCGACGAGCGGCAACGTTGGAGGCTATGTCTCGAGATGAGAATCTGGTGGCATGTAGGGATGCGTCTGCCATATACTCAGACGTCGCCACCAACTTGCTCAAGTCCTGGTGGACTCGTACCTCCTCCAGAGGAATTCTGGCCTGGAGTTGACGGAGCCAGATGAGAGAGATTCTGGCGAAGAATGAGGTGGAGGTGGCCGCTCTTACCACCCAAGCCGAAGCCTGGTGCATCCTGCGGAAAGAAACCTCGGATTTTTTATCGTCGGCCTTCAATGCCTCAGCCATATCCCCTGGCACCTTGGAGGATGAGAACAAGGGAGTTAAAGATTCGTCCACCACAGGCATCTCCAACGCCTCAGTCAAAGCTGGCTCTGTGTCAAATAATTTCCGGTCTATCCCCCCCTGGGAGGGAAAGGTGCCGGGCGATTCCCATTGCCTCTGTACCGTGTTCAGGAACAGAGGGGGGCAGGGAATATGCTGGTGTCTGACAACCGGTTCGGAGAACAACGGGTCTGTGTCCTGGTTAGAGGACGGTTCAGGGATAGGAGTCTGATCCGGACCGATCTTACCAGCAGCACAGGCCTTGCGGAGTAGGGATGAAAAGAGCATAGGATTGAATAGTCCTACAAGGGGAGGAAGGTCCTGAGGAGGCTCCTCATCATCCGACCACTGCCCATCCATGTAGCCATACTCCATGGAGTCCGATACGCCGCTCCCAAGTGATTGTGGGGGTGAAATGGAATCCGGGTAGTCAGGAACACCGGATTGCGATAGGCCAGATGGAACCAACGAAGCCATTGAGGCGGAGGCGGATCGCTGACGCCTTGTGGACGCCATCCCTTGAGCTACCGCCTGGGAAATCATGGCCTGCAGTTGATCTGTGAAGGATGGTCCTTCTAGGGCCCTTAGCCCAGCTGCTGTGGGAGTAAATGTGGCTGCTGCTATCAGAGGAGGCCCTTGAGGCCTGAGTTCCTCGCCGAAGAGGGATAGGTTCTCCTGACAGATCCCAGGTGAAAGGCATTGGCCAGAGTCCCTTTCTGGAGACCATGCCGATGTGGGAGGCTCAAGTCGTGGGCCAAAGTTTAAAGCCTCAGTTGTGGTAAGGGGCGGTTTGTCCGTCTCCCCTATGGCTAGCTTTTGTGCACGGGAGAATTGTTTCTCCAAGGCACGATGCCTGCGGCTGGCCTGTTTCTCGGCAGACTTGGATGTTCTTTTGCCGAAACTGGCCTTAGTTTTAGCCTTGATCTTAGCAGCACCCTCCTGATTGGAGGACTTACGCTTTGTTTGGCCAGCCGAGGTGGAAGCCTGTGGCACGGTGTTATCTGCCATGATAAATCGAGAAGTTTCAGTGGGGTGCTGAAAGAATCTCAGTCTGCAAGAGATACGGCTGTGGCCCACCTATGGTGGGAGTGGCCTGCATGTGGATCTGTGATAGTCCGGCCCACCGGCAAGCCCGGAGTCACACTTAGCGATGGGATGATACGCGTCTCACTTAGTGGTAGCAAAAAAGGCGCGAGTGGCGACAGCCAGCGCACTCCGCGATGCTCGGACCTACCGACAAGGTCGAGTTCACGTTTAGTGACGGGATCACACGTGTCTCAATTAATGGCGGCAAACTCCGAATGGTGACGGCCGGCCCACTAGATGCAGAGTATGGCATACAGGCTAGAGCTGGCGAGGCCTGAAAAGTCGTAGTTTTCAGCCAGTGATGACTTGCCAGCTGAGAAAGGTCTGGCTGGGGCCTGGCACCAATCCTGTGTCAGGCCTGCTGGAGTGAGGCCTGCTGGATGCGGCCTACTGACCCTTTTGTATGCAAAAGTCCGGACCCCCCTAGTTGTCCCCGAGGTCTGTCAATCGGACAATCTTCGGAGGGGGGAATACTCAGAGTCCTCTGTCTGGGCCGCTGTCCGAGGCTGGGCAGAGCCGTTGCGGCCGGCAGCGTGACTGGACATCAAAATGGCGTCCGCCGAAGTTCGCCTCAGTTAGTAGCTAACGGTCCCGTGTCAGAGTCCTCCGCTGGAATTAAGGACAAAAGGCCGACGCAGGAACAAAGTGACAAACTTTTATTCAAGTTAGTAAAAGTCGGCGCTGGGCGTAAACATTACCCAGCGCCGCATATATACACCCACAACCACACCCACAGCCAACACCCTAATGCACCCGTAACACACGCCCATAATCCACCACGCCCTAGTCACCACCGCAGCTGCGCCAGCCTCGAGCACCACTGCCCCTCACATGCTGGCCGGCAGGGGAACGGGGATCTGGCACCGCACATCCGGCCCCAGAAAAGACAGTCCACAGTCGCGGACCGGTCACGGGAGTCCCGACTGGGACACTGCCGCCATGTCCGGCAGGCCCCCGGGCGGCAAGCAGCATCCTCAGGCGGTAGGTTGATCGGCGTGAGTCACAGGCATCTCGGGGCTAGCAATGTTCACCGTGCCTTCTGGCCCCCACCAATGTGTGTCGAGCCTGTGGGGCTTGACAGGCGGCTTCCCCTACCAGGTCTCTCCCTGGAAGGGAAGGAAAAACAGGTAAAACAATGTCCGCCCCAGCAGACTGCTAAGACGGTCCACCCCCCGCCTTCCCAGGATGTCTACGATGGAACGCCTTTACTAACCGGGGAGCCTCCACATCCTCCCTCCCCACCCATGATGCCTCCGAAAGAGGATATCCCTTCCAACTGACCAAATATTGCAACCGCCCATATCGAACACCGGAGTCCAAGATGGATTGGATCTCGAACCGGTCACCTGCAACAGGCCCAGGTGGCGTCCCCACTTGCCCCCCTGGGGGATTCCCCACCGGTTTCAGTAAACTACAATGAAACACCGGGTGGATCCTCCCCATGAACCGAGGCAGTTGCAACCGCATCGTCACAGGGTTGATCACCTTGACCACCTGGACGGGCCCCATGTACTTTGGGCCCAACTTCCTACCGAGAGCTGCTGTACGCAGGTACTTCATTGACAGGTACACCCAATCACCCACCTGGAATGGTTTAGGGACCCCTCTCTTTTTGTCAGCCTGCGTCTTCATATCCGCCTCCGCTTTTGTGAGGGCATTCTTAACCTGCCCCCATAACCCCTGTATGCGAGTTATCCAATCCTGGACCGAGCCCCCACTAGGGCAGGTCTTAGGGCATTCGGGAATAGGCACAAAATCCACCCCATTCACCACCCGAAATGTGGCAAACTTGGTGCTACTGTGCACCACGTTATTATAGGCCACCTCCGCAAACGGTAACAGATGAACCCAATCCGTTTGCCGGTCCAATACATAGCTACGCAGATAGCGCTCCACCATGGCGTTTGCCCTCTCGGCCGCTCCATTGGTACTCGGATGGTATGCTGTACTAAGGCTCTGAGATGATCCAATATGCCGGAGAAATTCACGCCAGAAGCGGGCTGTGAACTGTACCCCCCAGTCTGAGACAATCCGTTTGGGTACCCCATGAAGATGATATATTTGTTCGATAAACAGCCGGACCAACCGCTTAGCTGACGGTAGCCCTCTACATGGAATAAAATAGGCCTGCTTGGAGAAGAGATCAATAACCGTCCATATAACAGAGTAACCATGTCTCTCTGGCAGATTAACCACAAAATCCATTGCAATCTCCTCCCACGGCCGGGTTGGATCTGCCACTTTTTGTAACAACCCTAAGGGCTTCCTTGTGCGAGGTTTTGACACAGCACGAACATGACAGTTTCTAATATAGGTTTCCACGTCCTTCTTCACCCGGGGCCACCAGAATTGCCTCCTCACCAAGTGAAGGGTCTTTAGAAATCCAAAATGGCCGGCTGCTTTGGCATCGTGACAACGTTGTAATACAGCCAGCCTCAGGGTCTCGGGGACGTATACTTTGTCTCCTTTCCATGCTAATCCATCCCAATTTGTCAGAAGATGTGGATGGGTTCTCAACCACGGGTCATCCACCACTGCTGTATGCAACTCCTGGACCAGATCGTCTCCCACACTGCGAGGATGGACCCGGGCAACAGCTTGATGATAAGGGGGCATTAGGGCTTGCACAACCACCTCCCGTTCGCTGTTATATTGAGGTAAACGTGAGAGGGCATCTGCCAGAAAGTTCCTATCTCCTGGTACATATTTCAATACAAAACGGAAGCGGCGGAAATACTGAGCCCACCGAATGTGTTTCGGCGACAAACGCCTCGGGGTCTGTAGTACCTCTAAGTTTTTATGGTCCGTCCACACCTCGAACATTTCCTTCGCCCCCTCCAGGAAATGCCGCCATGTCGAGAGTGCCCATCGTACAGCAAACACCTCCTTTTCCCATATAGCCCATGCCCTCTCAGTTGCTGTGAACTTACGGGATGTATAAGCACAAGGTTGCAAAATGCCCTTGTTGTTTCTTTGGAGAAGCACAGCTCCTACTGCTACGTCGCTAGCATCAGCCTGCACCACGAATGGAACCTTCGGATTTGGATGGAGTAACACCGGCTCTTGGGCAAACAATGCTTTCAAGTTCTCAAAGGCTGTTTGGCAGGGCATGGTCCACTCTAATGGCAGACCAGGACGTGGCTTAATGGCCATATGCCGTGTACGTAATAAATCCGTTAAGGGGAGAGCTACTGTAGCAAAAGAGGGGATAAACTGCCTTTAAAAGTTAGCAAACCCCAAAAAGCTCTGCAATTGCCGCCGGGTTCGAGGGGGCTGCCATTCCAGCACCGCCTTTACCTTATTGGGGTCCATTTCTATCCCATCCCCCGATATTCTGAACCCCAGGTAATCCAAACGGGGTCGATGGAACTCACACTTGGAAAGCTTAACAAACAACTGGGCCTCCAACAGTTTAGTTAACACCCACCGCACCAGGCGCACATGTTCTTCCAGGGTGGTGGTATAGATCAAAATATCATCCAAATACACCAACACCCCACGATATAAATATTTGTGCAAAACCTCATTAATTAGCTGCATAAACACAGCAGGAGCCCCTTGCAAGCCGAATGGCATGACCCAAAATTGATAACTGCCAAGTGGACAATTAAAGGCAGTTTTCCACTCATCCCCTTGCTTAACCCGGACCCTATAATAGGCCTCTCGCAGATCTAACTTCATAAAAACATGTCCTTTAGCCAAATGGGCCAGGAGGTCCTTCATAAGTGGCAGAGGGTACATATGCTCCACACAAACACCGTTAATACCCCGAAAATCTACGCAAAGACGGAGTGAGCCATCTTTCTTTTCTTTAAACAGTACAGGTGTAGCAACCCGTGAACGGACAGGTTGAATAAAACCCCTAGCCAAATTCCGATCAATGTAATGACGTAGCTCCTCCATCTCCCCAGGCGTCATTGCATACATCCGGGGCTTAGGTAACTTAGCCCCCGGAATGATATCAATGGCACAATCAGTTGCCCGGTGTGGAGGCATTCCTTTTCACATTCCTTTTCACTGAATACTTCCCTAAGATCGGTATACACCACAGGGAAGGAATCCATCCCCCTAACAGTATCCCGATCAAGTCCCCCTTCCCGACACTCTGCCCCCTGCTCCTCTGTCACTTGACCGGGCGGTTGGGGACCTACTCCGAAACGCATCTTCCGGTAACTTCCCTCCCACCATATAGTAGGACCCCACTTATCCAACCAGGCCAAGCTGAGGATCAAAGCCTCGGTCATGTTACGCACTACGATGAACCGTAAGACCTCCCAATGTGCTCCCATCTCCAACCGAATGGGATCCGTAACATGGGTAATCGGAGCCCCCCCAACAGAGACCCGTCCACCTGCTCGAACCGTATGGGTTGCGCTAACCATCGAACCTGGATGCCCACCTCAGTGGCTACCTGTCTACTTATCAGACAGCGGGTGCACCCGGAATCTATCAGGGCCCGATATTCCCTCTGTCGCTCTGCCTGGGGGTTTCTAAGGATGACAGGTAATATAAATGGCCGAATAGGTTTACTCACCATAGGGTCATCCACAGCATCACCACCCTTACTCTCCTTCTCCTGACGGCATCGCACCACGGAATACGTCTCCTCCTCCTCCTCCTGCACGAATGACCCAGCCGGCTGCTGCACAGCCCTTGACTTCTCGGACATCTTCCATGGTGGTTGTATAGTCTTCCCAGGTGACAACCCGGCAGGCTGCAGACTCAATGCGGGACACTCCGCCGCCCGATGCCCCGGTTGGCTGCACCGAAAACAGCGTAATGTCATCCGGGCTACAGGACCGGACAGCCCTGGATCCACTACCTGCAGCCCCCGGCCTCTTCCTCCCTCTTGTTGCCTATCAGGGGGTTTTCCTGGTGCAGCCGATAACTCATGTCGTCCCCGAAATTCTGTCATTCCTACATCCAAATCAACTGCTACTCGAAACCACTCTGACAAATGGTTGGGTACACCATGCACCGTACATACCCGACGTAACTCTCGATCCAATCCTGCCCGGAAGTGATGGATCAATAAGCGTTCTGGCCAGGAACGCAAACGGCCGGCTGCCCTCCAGTACTCCCGGACGTATTCTGTCGCAGGTTGACCCCGTTGCCGCAGCGCCAGGGGATCAGCTTCAGCCCGTTGGTATCGGGAGGTGTCATCGAACCAGGAACGCAAAGCCTCCAAAAACAGGCCAGCATGTGCCAATTCCCTGGCATGCTCACTGTATAGGTCGGCAGCCCAAGCAGCTGCCTCACCATGCAATTTCGCTGTAATTGCGGTGACCATTGCCCACTGTGATGGATAAAGGTGGGCATAGCGATCCAAATGACTGATGGTATGACTCAAAAACATGGCAAGGCAATCTGAATCTCCATCATAGGACACTGGGATAGGGGGTGGACCCCAACTCCCACCTGGGCCCCACAAACCGAGTGGATGGCCCATTCCTCTATTTGCAGCAGCAGCCTGAGGGGGATCTTGTGCATCCCAGCCCCACTCAGGGGGAAGAAGCCCCTGCCCAGCTGGAATCCCCGAATCAAGTATTGTAGCACTTAGGCCCATAGGCCGGGGCTGGATGTATTGCACCCCTAAGGCACGGGACCCTGCCGGTGGTGCCCCTGGCTGAGAAGTTGTAGTTAGGCTCTGGCCTGCCAATCGAAAGCGGGATGGCTCTGCACGACCCCCAGATGCCTCATTCCAATACCAGGAAGCCGTCTCCTGCGCCGAGCCCCGCTGGGGCCATGGGAGGGTCTCCTAATAACCCACCTCACCGAACTGGCCTCTTAAGGCATCCATCGTCTGCTGACCAGGCACTGCGGAGCACCCCCACTCCTCCTCAGGCGTTTCCGTGAACCGTCTCTCCCTCCAGTCCGCTAGGCCACCTCCACCAGCCGGCGTATCCGGGCTTCACCACCGTTCACCAAACACCCCCAGGGCCGCGGTGCCAGCGGAGGCTTTCACAGGCCCCTCCAACGGGGTGTCCAGCGCTTTAGGTCTAACCCCCAGCAGCCCCTCCTGGCTCTGTAAGGTGGACGATGGGTTAGACCCAACTGGCCCCAGACCGCTCTCGCTTGCAGGGACGTCCTGCTTCCCTTTGGCCATTCCGACCCTGTCGCAAAACCGCCGAACAGGGAAAAGAAAAAATAGGCAGTGCCTATTACTTACTGTCAGAGTCCTCCACTGGGATTAAGGACAAAAGGCCGACGCAGGAACAAAGTGACAAACTTTGTGTGTCGAGCCTGTGGGGCTTGACATCCCGATCTGGGGAAGTAAATCCCTTGGCAGGGATACGAGCGGCGAAACGTCTGTTAGAAATGAAGCCCAGGCAGCGCTGAATCTGTATCAGTGAGATCGCCAGCCGTGCGGCACGCAAAATGGCGCCCGCGACGATCGGGCTGAGGCGATTTGACAGTTACTGCCTCAGCCGATCTGAGAAGAATAAGGCGAAATGGTTGTTAGGAATGAAGCCCAGGCAGCGCTGAGTCTGTATCGGCGAGATCATCAGCCGCGCGGCATGCAAAATGGTGCCCGCGACAATCGGGCTGAGACGATTTGACAGTTACTGCCTCAGCCGATCTGAGAAGAATAAGGAAGGAATAGGGGAGTGGAAAAGCTATTTCCACTCCGCGGGACGGCTAGAGACTGTCAGTCCCAGCGCCGTCCAGATGGAGTAAAATCCACGAATGGCCTAAATGACTTAAATCTGACCTGCTTGATAAGTGATCAATTTGGGAGTCAAATTTACCACGTCCGTCTGGGCATGCAGACTAAGTCGAGACTGGGAGGTCCCGGTTAAGGACGGGTGTGGCAACTTTGACTGACTTAGTCTGATTGGGCAGGAGGACAGAGTTAACCCATTCGTGGATTCTCCATCCAGCATGCTGGAGAAAGACTAGTGCAAATCCTCCACCCCGAATAGGGAGAGGAACTTATAATTAAGTAACTTCTTGGGGGCAATACCTTGTAGCAGCTCTTGCCTTCTTCCTAGGGATGCTGGAGATAATTTGGTCATAAATATCTAAGGGTTACAGGTCATCAGTCTTTGCTCCTGACATTCTGTTTTGAAAGAGAAAGTATATAGTGAGGTTGTGACCATATCATAATCTTAATGGGATCAGCATTTTTCTTTCTCTTCAATAATATGAACACAGATCTCTCTGCCTCTCTCTCTCTCTCTCACGCACGCACGCGCACACACACACACACACAAAAGAAAGGGAAATTGTCCAGTCTGATTGTGCCTATGTACTTTAATTGAGCCATCTGGAATATATTGGACCATGTATCGCCTTTAGATACTGAGTGGAATCTTCAAAATTCAGTTTCCTGGGGGTCTTTGAGATTTTCTTTACAGATAATCCTGTCAAATAATAGTTGATTGCTGGACTGGGGGGGGGGAGGAAGCTCTTTCTAATTAAGTAGAACCAAAAAAAATGCCTTGTTTCAAGAGAGCTGGTGACACAGTCAGAATAATGGTAGTGCCTAGAGAAGATACTGCCATTATGGGAACATGGAAGGAAAGAAAAGAAGACCAGCTAGGTAGATGGACTTTATTATTGTGGCAATGCGTATAACCATTGGAAGTCTTGAATGACCAGGCTGGTTCTATTTTACTTGGTAAGTAGACTCTGTCACTGTCATTGCAATGATGAATGGCATGATTCATTGTCATTAGTATTTTTCTGCTCTTCTTGCCCATGGCTTTTAGTTCTGCTTGAGTTCAGTCCACTATTCCATCTGTGTATCTAATGCAGTAGGGCAATTTTCTTTCTACTTAGGTGGAAAGAGCTTGTTTTCAAGTAGACGGTGTTGGACTGCATCAGCTACCACACCAGTTAGCAATTTGAAAGTTGTTGGTAAGCAGGTTTATTATTTATTTAGAATACGGTGTTTGTACATTGAGTGCCACGGAGTCTACTGTGTTATTACAGAGTAGTTTGGCTGCCTAAAATTGTTAGTTCGTTTAGTTCAGGCTCACGTGCTATCCAGGGTGCATTGCAGAGAATGAACTAGCTCCACAGGCAGACTGGCTAATGTCATTCTGTAGGAACATTGGTGTCATCCGGGACTTTTTCTCCACTGATTTTGCCTCACATTTGGGCACGTCTGGCATCGGTTGGTTTCTTGCTGCCACATGAACTGTCATTAGCTTCCCACTGGAGTGCTACCTATTTATCTGCTTGCATTTTGCATGCTTTTGAACTGCTAGGTTTGCAGAAGCTGAGGCGAGTGATGGGACCCCACTCCATCACTCAGTGCTAGGGCCTGAACTGCTGGAGTACAGAGAGCCAACCATTTCTGGATGGAAAATCCAGTGTCTTTAAGCCACTGAGCCACCATAAGCAGGTAATTGGCCTGTAGTTGCCTGGTGCTGCCCCTTTTGCTGGATATTTCATTATCAGGTAGGTTTTGCCATATGGTAGCCACTTTTCAATTTCACCTCCTTGCAATATATGGTTAAACTGCTTGGCAAGCCAGTGAGTTAGACCAGTCAGATGTTTCAATTGAAAACCATGCAGTTCATCTTTGCCTGGTGCCGACCAATTCTTGATCATCTTTGCTTTTTTCTCCACTATTTCTACTGCTATTACACATTCTTTCATTTCAGCTTCTTTTTTATTCTTATCAACCTTCTTTAGCCAAGCTGTGTTCTTATAGTATTTCTTTGGGTTATCCCATATTTGCACCCAGAACTGCATCTTCCTTGTCAAGTGTTGACTGATTCACTGCAGTCTCTCAATTGATGAATTGGTAGGAATGTTTCTGATTGGATTGAAATTGGAGATTCTGCCTGTAGTGTGGAATTTGAACTTCATGTCTGCTGATCTTCTTGGTTATAGCTATTATTTGCTGCTTTATTATTTTCAATGCTTCCACCTTGTTTCTAGGTGGTGTTTCTTGATCCAGTATTTGATGCTGTTGTTGTTAAATGAAGTATAAAATGTAATGTCACATGACTGCATCTGTTAGTCACAGCAATTCAACCAGTTCTGGTTGTTCCTGGTTGGGTTAAGCAGAAAACAACCTAATTTAGATTAACTAATTGACCAAAAGATAGACCAAGTAATTAAAAGGTGGAGTTTGTTTACAGTGTTCAGAATCACAAAAATATTGACCATAATTCAGAATGAAACAAAAATATATCATAATACTTATTTCCACTTCTATCCATGGGTTGGATTCCTCGTTTTTGTCACTGTGATAAAATGATACCTTTTGGCTTCTGATACCTAGGTGCTGTAAAACAATTAACATTGGGTTGCAAAATTGATTTTATTTTTACTACTGAATTTTGTATGATAACTTTCCTACAGAATAAAAATGCGTAATGTCTTAAAAACTATATTATTCACTGTTTCAACACATTCATAGTTTCTATCTGGGTTTGCTGCAGAATCTGAAAAGAGTTAAACAAATATTTTAGAACAGTATTATCTGGATATTTCATTGTTGCTATGCTATGTCACATTAAGAAAAATGGCATTTTATTAAGGTTGCATTTACCTATAATATATTGTATCAAATAATACAAAAGAACTGGATTTGTATGAGAACTATTTTTTATGTATTGCTTGGGCTATAAAGCCACATTTTGAAAAGGAAGGTAACTACATCAATCTATTATCAATCTTACATTGTAACATCTGCATGTCCTAGTTTTCAAAATAATTTATATATACCTTCTCTAAGCAAAATGTTGATATTTGTACTTGGGACAAAGTATGATGAATTTAGATTTTTAGCAGCGATCCTTAAAGAGACTGAATACAAATGAAGCTGCTGAGAATAATCATTTTGCTGTCCTTCCCTGTATTTGTAAAAATCTGTAAGGAATAAAAATCAAATCCTCTAGCTCTAAATAGATTTTTAAAAACAATATTAATCTTGCATATAATCCATATAATTCTTCAAAGAAACCATTTTATCTCAAAAATGGGACCTGGAAGGAACTGTATTAAAATTTGATTTGAATTCTTAATATACATCAATTTCTGGAAATAATTATAGGACAGATCAACAAAATCTGCTTGGGTTTTTCACATTAGTGAAATGGGTTCATTTTTACCTACTCTGCCTCTGCAGCTAGCAGCACGTAACGGGTTGTTTTCTGTAGAGTTAAATCAGGCTGATATGATATGAGCTGAAATTGAATATGCTTGGGATTTTATTTATTTATTGGAGGGGGTGTCTGTGTTGAAGTTGGTGTGAGAGAAAAAACCAGCAGAATTCCATAGGCTACACAATTTGCCAGATTGTAACTATATTTTTTTAAAATAGCATGAAGACTATCATTAACCACTGTTAATCACTGTTAAGCAACAATCCTCATGACATCACCTGAATTTTGCCTCTAGCCAACTGCAGGGACACCTGAAGTTGCTTTTAGTTGTCCCGCTCATGTGCCCATATACACACCACAGGTGTTAGGCATCTTTATTAAGGCTTCCAAGCCTGAATTAGTATTCCCTAGCAATTCCCTGTGCCAGCACCAGTTCAACCCCAATAAGTTCCACAGGCTACTCAAATGAAGTCAACACTAATCCTCAAGGCAAAGCAAGTCCATTCCACTAGGTAAAAACAAGTCCCCAAGGCAAAGGCAAGTCCATAGGCAAAGGCAAATCCACAAGGCAAGGCCACAGTTGAAGAGTTATGATCCAAATTTCAAAGCAAGAACACACAGTAAAGAAATGGACACTTTGTTCCCAGCATCATTTCACTCCCCTTGCTGAGCTAAATAACTGCTTCCTGGTGCAGCTCATCAAGAGGGGTGAGGCTACCTCTTCGTGTGTAGCCTGGCTGACCTTCTTTGTGCCTGCCTCTTTTCAGCCCTATGTGCTCTTGGATATGGAGGAGGAGGTAGTTCTTCTTCTCCACTGACCAGCTGCAGCTGTGTGCCCTCTACACTCAAAGCCTCTGGGCTTCCCAGCTGCAACTGAGTCTCTCTTATTTCTCACTCAGCTGGCTACTCATCTGATTGCTCCCCTATGCTCATCCCCTCCAAACCTAGCTCGTAGCCCTCGGCTGCCCGCTCATACTCCTCTGAATTAGCATCTGGAGGGGTGTCTGGGGAAGTGTCCAGTGAAGTCATCACATCTACTGTTAGTGATGTTATAATGCCACTCTTTTTCCAATATAAGCCTTGCTGTACAAACAATTGAATAGTGTTGATGATAGCATGGTCAGAGGCTAGGATTCTCCCATCTCTAGTTTAGTGTAAGGTGACTATCTATTAATTGCATGGATTTTATGCAGCTGTTTATAAATTGTCAAGAATTCATATAGAGTCAGCTGTACAAAAATATTATTAAATCAGTCAATCTGTACCAGTTTCTATCCATTTTTCCTCTGATGGTTCTGGACTGATTATCATAGAAGACATTGGTACATGTACTCTTCTGGTTCCACTGTTGTGTGTAGTGAAGTTAAATTGAGATATATTTTTCTTTGACAAACAACATAGGATTCAATCTCAGCTTGTTCACTTAGAACCTAACAGCCCCCAAATACTAGATCAGGAGTTTCACCATATCCCTGGCACATCCCAGGGATATGCAATTGGTTATCATTAGTATATCGTATATTGGTTATCATTAGTATATCTATCCCAAACTGATAGATGACTTTTCCTTCCTTATTTCCATCAACTGGACTCTCCACTCAGGAAGTAGTAGAATCACTACTTGCACCCAACTTCCAACCCTTGTAAGCAGTTCAGGATACTTTGCTTAATAATATTAAAGGCCCCAAGAAATGTAAAAGAACCAAGAAGGGTGCACTTCCCCAAGTGAGTCCTGAGACTGTCATCCACCGGGGAAACCAATGCAGTTTCTGCACAAGTCTTGAGCCCCACCACTGTTCCAACAATTTCCCTAAAAACATGCCAAAGAAGCAGATAGAGAAGGTGTCTAGCTTACAGATGGTAGAACTGATATAATGCTCTCATAAGCACATAACATCATAAGATAACTATCTCAATCACTTCCTCTTGACTCCATGCAGGTAGTAGATGTGCTGTGCTGCATGACCATGGGATCAACCTCACGGTTGCTAATATTTGTCTCTGGCATTTTCCTTCCCTGTTCAAAAGCCCTTTTGCAACCCATAGTCAATTCTTATGGACTGAGAGTCTGCCTTTTTGAAAGTTGCTTTTTCTTCTTGGGTGTTTTGTTTGTGCAGAGGGGGCTGTATCCTTTAGTGCAGGGATCAGTGATGTAAACAAATGGGTTGTTTGTCATGGGAGCAGGTATATGGTGGAAGGGAGAGCATCTATGCATTGCAGCAGATTGTCTCCACCTGTCACAGCCAAAAACAGTAGGAAGGGGTGTGGGGGGGACTCTCTTCCCTGCCCCACTACTTTGGGCCATCCACCTGGGGAATTGAAAAAAGGGTGAAGGACACACTGAACCTTCTCCAATGCTAAAAAGGGACATGGGATAATGAAGCAACAATGTCCACTATTGTCTGCTGGATGCTTCACCCCTATGGCCCTTAGCCACAACTAGTGGTCAGTGCAGTTTAGCGTATCATGAGAATAGAACATACACTATTTGTTTACTTACCATATTTAAGAACTGCCCATCTCCCTATAGGACTATAGGAGTTGTACAAATGAAATAAAAACATAAGCACCATAGATAAAATTTAAAGAAGGCAAGCAATGTTAAAAAATAATTAGGAAGAGGGATTTGAGAGCTCTAGCCAGCCTCATGACTCCGTGCTTCTCTGTGCACCCCAAGCAAGGCCACAGAGTCATGTTTCCCAACCTTTCTGGAAGATTGTCCTATGGATGTGTTTAAATTGAAGATATTAACACAATTCACCAATAAAGGGCCTGAAAGAAGATGTGCAATTTTTTAAAAAAAAAAATATTCAGGTTCAAAAGTTATTTTAAAAATTATTCTAAAACAATTGTGCTTGTTCCTAGATTTTTTTGATTTCTGTTTTATTTCATTATTATTATTTATGTCATGTTACCCCTTTGAATCCTAAATGCTAGAGTCAGACAGGCAAGTTGAGAAGTAAATAAATAAATAAATAAAACAGAGGATCTCTTACCTGAAAGAGGGTGTGGGAAGTCAGCCCCCCCATTTTGTTTATTCCTAGCTTGGACTGGACCCTGATGAAGATTTTTCTTTCAACAAGGGCTTTCCCTGCATAATACAAGAAGGTCTCATGATGGATGGATGAACTAATCCTAACTAAAGAAACAAATATATTAAATATGATGAATAAATAATAATGATAATAATAATAGTAATAATAATAATATAGTATGTGTAAATAGATATGATATTAAGTAAATAAATGAATAAACAAATACTGTAAAATAAACCAAACCTAAGTAAATACAGTTAAATAAAAACAAAACCAAATATAAGCAACCAATCCCGAGTAAGCACCCACACAAGAGATAAAACTCTGAGTGAATAACTTTCAGTCAGCCCAGCAAAAAGTTTTATTTACTTCTCCTTTGTGAGCTCATGTCCCTGTCAGCACCATTATGAGGCATCACCTCACAAAGGAAAAGCAAAGCAAACTGAATGGCTGAATGAATGATACTTGAAGAGTTTTAGCTATTTTCAATATTGGTAGAAATGCAAATACAAAATCCTGCTGATGTGTTTGGTGTAATCTGAGGATGAGTTAACAAGAAAAATGCCAGAGAAAAATTGGTGCCACTGAGGAAAGCAGGGAGATGTCTGGAGAAATATGCACAATTGAGAGTGAAAAAGTGGTGCAGGGGTGAATGAGCAGAACTGGAGAGACTTCTATGCTTGGGAGAGTAAATTGCAGTATGGCTCTTGCTCCACCAAACTTCAGGACAAACCCAGTATTTGAACTTAACCATTCAGCAACAGTCCTTTATTTTCTGTCCTGAGCTGTCGGTATACATATTGCAATTATGTTCCATGACCATTATTATTTGGACACAGTGTACTTTTTCTTACTGTTTTTCTTTCCACAGCAGGGCCTTTGTAATGTTCAGAATAAATGACCGAAAAATTATTACATTTAGGGAGCATGTGTGCATTGAGCATTTAAACAGAAAGCACAAATTCATGGCATGGGACCCGGTTATTTGAGGGACCACTTTTTCCCACTTATACCAGCCCGCCCCCATCAATATCACAGAGAAGATGTGCTGTGAGTAACTTTGGCTACGGATCTATGTTTGATGGGTCCTGGAACACATGCCTTTTCTGTTGTGGTACCTGCCTTATGGAATAATTTCCCCAAAATTAAGTCGGCCCCATCCCTTTTGATTTTCCAAACAGCCCTTAAGAAGACGAGGTCCCAGTGCGATGGAATGTGCACCTGAAGGAGCAGTGGAGAAGAATTTGGGCAACACAGAGTTTTCCCAGAAAGAAACCTGGATCAAGAGACTTGATGCATCAGAATTGATGCATTTGTTTCAGATATCCCCTTCTTGTTGTAATAACAACTCATTATTTCTTTGTTTTCTATCTCTGCATATTTGGGATGAGTACACACCTTTTCTTCCAGTAGTTCTGCAATTGCTTGTCCTAGTTGTTCAGCCAACAGCCCTGAATCCTATAGCTCATTTTTCACCAAATGTCCAGGAACTCCAACACCTAGCATGATCCCTGTAACCCAGGTGATAACCAAGCCGGTATGAGTTTCTGTAATTAATGTCTCGCCATACTTTTAATGGTAAAGACTCTTTTAATCTTAATTTCCTCTGGTGAGACCTGTCCAGTATGATTTAATCTCTGGCATAGCTCTCATCTTCCTCAGAGCACAGAAGCCACACAACCTAACATATCTACAAAGATACACACAGAAAGCTTCACCCATTTATATCATAAGTATCTGAATGGGGGAATTGTTTACTATAAGCCAATTCATCTCTCTCTCTCTCTCTCTCTCAACCGAACACACTGACAACATAGTTGTTATGGGGAAAAAATTAAGAAAGAGCACCATATATACTGCTTTGGGTTCCCCAAGGAAAAGGCAGGATATATAGCTAACTAACTAACTTAAGATGTTCAGCTGCAGATGCAATAGCACTCAAGAGATCAGGAATCCAATACAATCAAGGTCCCACATTATACTACAGATGTATGCTATGTGCAGAAGTTTTATTTTTCAAGCTCTGAACTGCATGGCAGATACTGGACCCAGGAAGTACTCAAATTCAGGAGCTTCTCTACCACTGGGGAGCACAAAAGGAAATGATATGTGGAGGTTGCAGCAAATTCTCTGTTCCTCTGGTCAGATCTGTGAGTTAAGAAGGAATGGGAAAAAACTGAAATGTTACAGCAATGGAGGTGAATGGCATTGGGACTCTCTATAAAATCCAATGAATAAAGTGATGCCGTGGTATAACAACACCTACATGATATACAGTAGATCTTGTTGTCAAGGCATAGACTTGTTTTTAACTTGCTGTCTAAATGCTGTCATTTTTAAAATATTTTAGAATCTTTTAATTTCAACCCCTTCTACTTTTACTGCTTATCTATGTCCCTTGTGGGACAGATCATGTGGTAAATTGCCATCTCACCAAAGATGCATATAAATGACTGTAGTTTCATTTATTCATCTCTGAGTTAAACTGGACAGGATTAATGAGACCCCTGTAGTAAAACAAGAGAGCTCAGAATCTGGTGCCCTTAAAGCTTCATAATTTTGATGTTAGTAATAGTAATATAATACATTATATCAATGAAACACTTTGCAAGTAGTAATTAATTGTCACAACACTCCTCTGGATTCTTTAATAGTTATAAATGCCACTATTCACTGTCCCTAATTAATAGCCTGGATAAAGAAAGCTAATGACTTATTTCTTAAGTCTGCCCCGTGCAACCCGGCAAATGTCTCTCCTGTGGCCTCCTTAAAAATAAAGAGCTGTAAGTGTTCAGATTACTTCAGATGGAACATAGCAAAAGAGACTTGACCCATCATAAAATGACAAGTGATTCTTAAAAGAAAACCTCTCAATAAAGACTAAACTTAAATCAGGTTTACCTTTCAAACAAACAATGCAATTAGGCTAATTTCAATCCTTGAAACCTCTTAATGTGGATCTTCAGATTCTTCCCAAGATCTGTTTCTTCAATTCTCAAATCCAGATTTGTGTTATTATTTACTCAACTTGACCTGCTGTTACAAAGCTAAAATGGGCAGCTTTACACAAGTTGGGAATATGTTCTTTTCTTCTTTATATAAGGGAGATGTGTCATATCTGGGAATGAGCACCTCCCTACGCTTTGGATGCTTCTGGATTGAAAGGATTAGCCAGCTATAAACTGTTGCACAGGAGACATCTAATGTGTTAACAGCATTCATTCTTCGGGCTGGCTCCTATCATGTCCCCGGTGGCTTCTGCTCTTTGTGATTGTGGTGACATGCAGACAACAACACATTTATACCTTTGTGTCCCAATCTGTGGACACTTGAGGACCTCATGGCAGCATGACAGAACACAATGTTGCTAGTTTCTGGGCAAGATCTGTTTAATTTGTACATATTTTAATCTTGTATTTTATATTTTAAATTTATGTCATATAGCATGCCTTATTTTAATTGTGAGGTTTCTGACACAAATAAACAAACATAGAGATAAGTAACTATTACATTGGTAACATTTTGAATTGTGGTTAGACATGGGTTGGAAGTGTAAACCTAGTAGATCTAGATTGAGATACTGCGGACCTTAAGAGAAAAATGTGGTATTTCCAGCTTTTAAATTATTTGGATTGTAAACATCCATTTCACCTCAGGTTTACTTTTAGTTTTCACAGAGTGTTCCCCAAAAGTACATATGTACAAAAAGTACTAAAAGCTCATCCTAAAGAAACAGTCCTATGTACATTTGGGACATAACTCCTGCCTTGTAGAATATCTTATTCCCTGAAGTGAGATTCCTTCCCCCTATCTGACTTTCTATAAGAGCGTGAAGACCTGGCCCTGCCAGATAACTTGGGACCCCAGTGGGGGAGCTTCAAACTGGAGCTGGTTGATTAAGTAAGATGAATCCCCTCTCCCCCTGTGCATCCAGCTGCCTCCTCCTCCATCTTGTGTCAATTATTTTATTCTGTTTGTATTGTGATTTTATTTGAGTATATTTATATTTGATTGTTGTTATGTTGTAAGACACACAGAGTCTCTTTGAAATGAGATGGGCGGCAAATTTCAAAATAAATAGACAAACAAATAAATAACAGCACTGCCATGTTGCCACATCATCAGTGTGGGCCATCAACATTTTCTAGAGGGCAGGAACAGACTTCACTATCCTCTATTCATCCCTAATTCACCATGAATGTAACCGATGTGCAAATTTTTGTGTTCTGCATTAAAAGTATTGTTTTTCCAGTTTTTATAAGTTTGGGCATTGCTGCCCTTTTTGCCTGTTTCATTCTCTACTAAGAAGACGAGGAGGTGTGCCCTACACATGGTCAGGGGTCACCATCCTGCATTTCTCTTGCAGTTACTGTTACCAATATATTGTTTCAGTTAGCACAGTGGTTATAATGTTTGCTTGATATATAGAGGGTCACTAAGAGAAATTTGTTTTTTTTTTTACATTGCTTTCCCCCCCTTTCCTTGAGCTAACTAATTTTCCACTAACTCAGGGGTGTCAAACTTGCAACATCACGTGACGTGTTGCGACATATCACAACTTTTTTCCCATTGCCGGCAATGGGATGGTCGTGGTTTCACCATGACGCATCTGGTCCATGGGCCTGCAGTTTGACACCCCTGCACTAACTTCTCTAATACCTTCCCCAAAGCACCACTGAAACACTGAGGTTTTCTCTGCTTAAAGTTGTTACCAACATGTCCCAAACCAACAGACTTTTTAAAACCATTTTAGAATTCAGCTCACAATAACACAGGATAGGAACATTTTAAAAGTATAACACAGATGTGTTTTTATCCAATAATTTATTGAAGCCATTAATCTTTATTTCTGAACCCATAGACATAAAAGTGTTTTTTCCCCTCCGTGCTTCAAAATCTTAAGTGTCATTAGTCTTTTAGTTATTCAGTGTCATTAGTCTATTTTCTGCTTTTATAAAAGTATGTATGCAAGTGTGTTCTCTGCCACTATTATATAGCACAGATAGAAGAAGCTGCCATACTAAGAGTGATAATAAATAATCAATTTATAAAACAGTTACTTTGTTCTCCACCATTTTTTTATGCTGTTGTTAACTTGGTTTTTTTTGGTAATATTGTTTAGTTGTCTGGTTGGGTAAAGTATCCAGAGCACTATACAAATGCTAAAATGGTAAAATATTAATGGAAAAAATATAAACTGTATATTTATATTATACAGGCCTAGGAATTAAACCTCAAATAAAGTGATCTTGTTGATATTTATGGAAGTGAATTCCTCTCATCCACTCAATTATGTCATGTTCCAGGAGTCATTTCTTTAGATTAGAATTTTAAACTATTAATAACAGAATTTAAAGCTGTTAATAATTCCAGGAATAGGAGGATTTATAATCCCAGATTTTTCTATTTTTTTATGTTTTGCAAAATGAAATAAAGGGTTAGATCAGAGCTGCAGATAGTTGTTTACCCCTTTGGCAAGCTCAGTTAAACAACTACCTCTGTGCTCATAAATAATCCTCTATATTCATCTGACAGACTATTGCAAAATTAGTCAGGGCAAAAACCAGGACTATTCCATCTAACACAAACCCCTGGCAATCTGAGAACCTTGCCAGATCTTAGTTCTCAGATCTCTCCCATTTGTCATTAATTCCACAATTTTTGTATCAATCACTTGTGGCTTCTTTGAAATTGCACTCTGCATTCCCTGTGATAGCTTCTACCGTCTTTTCCCCAATGCCTGTTTATTTCCTCACTTTAGTCGATGGATTTCCTCCTTAGGCTGTTCAAGTCTCATGAATACTCAGGTTTGTCCTCTATTTTAGTAACTTTTCCTTGACCTCTAAACTTGATATCTTTCCTTCAAGCTATCTAGACTGTTCCATGTTTCTACTTCAGTTTATAACTACTTTCTTGGTCTCCGTCTCACATTTTATTGATGCGTACCAGACATTTCTCTGATTTGCTCCCAGTAAATTCTGCCTTTGTTCCTCACTGTGTTTTATACACTGTTTTTCAGTGTATAAAATAAAGACAAAGTTCCAGAGTAAAAAGTTCAGTTCAAAAACTCAAGAAACATTTTGCATGCAATACAATATTCTTGAATGCATTGTACCAAGGGTAAGAATTTGAAATATTCCACATATAAAACAGTTCATTTTATGATAAGCAACCGTAAATGTTACAATGTTGAGTGACAAAATCTACACAACCTATCTCACTTCATCCCCATTTTGTCCCATGCTTATGTAAACTGAGATTTAATGGCAGCCAAACTCATACTCTTGATATTTCTTTGTTATTGTAGCTCATAGACCAAATGGATGCAATGACAAAATGACATAATTAGCAGATGAATGTGATCGTTGAGTGGAAAAATTATCAGAGAAACATTTGTTAAAAATTAAATTAAATTCATTATTAAAATGAATCTGGGTTTTTGAAATAACTCAAAATAATTATTTGTAAAATTTTAGGATACAGATTTTTATTATTCAAAGATTAATAAAATATGTTGAATCCATATTTTTTCCCATTCAACCATTAAGATACCTAGATGATAAGTAAAGAGTTAGGGTTATATTGCCACAAAACCAATCACAATGCATTATGGTGTAAACATTCTAAAATTTCAGCGTTTTAGTCTTTAATCTTAAACAACACTGGTGTCATTGCTGCTATGCTTCAATGTGGGACTTTCCAGAGAATTAGATACTAGGAAATTCTTTTACATAGATAAGACAGTTATAGACCACTAACATCCTGTCTTAGAGAACATATTAAATCAAAAGAGAGATGTTCTGAATGCCCTGAACTAATCACATATTCAGATCAGGCCTTCAATATTGTGGCAGACATTATATTTTAATTTTGGCCCTGCACAAAGTATCCCTAAAGGAAATGCAATTGCTACCGTGTTCCCCCGAAAATAAGACCCGGTCTTATTTTTTTGGCGGGGGTGTCTTTTCAACTCACCTCGTGGTGGCAACATCGACAGCCCCGCCTAGCTGGCCCACTTCTGTGGCCAAAGGAGCAACTTCATTCTGCAGCTGAGAATGGAGTTGGGCCTGCATTTCGCCATCAGAGGCCTTTCTGGAAAGGCCTCTGATGGTGAAATGCAGCCCGAGCTCTGCCTTTTCTGTTCTGAAGTTATGTATTGTTTGGAAGGGAATAGGAAAGGCTTTTAAAAAGAAGTCCTAAGTTTGCATCACAATCCCAAAAATGGCAGAAGAGTGAAATGTGTGGGAGACAAAAATGATTTGCGGACCACATATTACTATGCTACAGAAGAAAGACATGTTCAAATAACAGAAATATAGTACAGTGTCATTGTACATTGTACATGAATTGAACACAGCCTTCATATACTTACTTTCCCCGAAAGTAAGACCTACCCCGAAAATAAGCCCTAGTTTTGAGCTGAGGCACACCTAAAAATCAAGCTGGGCTGGGGGTGTGGAGCTGCCCCATGCGCCTCGCATCCACTTACCTTGCAACCAGGCCTCTCCTCATTGCCCCACTTCTTCTGCAGTGTCCCCAGGCCTGCATTTTGCAGTCAAAGTCCTTTCCGGAAAGGCCTTTGACTGCAAAATGCAGGCCTGAGCTCCATTCTCAGCTGCAGAATGAAGCTGCTCCTTTGGCCACAGAAGTGGGCCAGCGGGGCAGTGCTGTCGGTGCTGGAAGTGAGTGGAAAAGACACCCCCCCAAACATAAGATTGGTGCCTCTTGGGGGCAAAAAACAATAAGGCTGGGTCTTATTTTCTGGGAAACGTATGTATATTGATTCTATGATGTACTGACAATCAAGATTTCATTTTTCAGACAAGATGTGCTAAAATAGAAGAAGCAGACTCGTTTTATTGTTTACAATGCTGTGTATAAATGTTTGTGGTCCATATGGTTAATAAAGCTTGTGATCTAACGTGTCATATAGTAATTAAATAACATTACAATTATGCCATCCACCTACAAAGGTTAATCAATTCTTATAAAGAAAGACGCTGCTGTTCTTTTTTAAAAAATGAACTATCTGTGGAATTTTTAATTTGACTTTTTTCCATATGCACACAAATAATTAGAAGAGTTAAATCATGCTCCCATGAAAGTTACAAGAGAAGCTTCTTATCAACTGTGGTTATGCTACAATTATTATTATTATTATGAAATGTGACTGAGAGCTCAATGGTTATTTATCTAGTGTATGGCATATAATGTCAGGGAAATCTATGCATGCTAGACACACAATGCAGTCCCGACAGCCAGAATGCTAGTTCATTCTGTTCAGTGCTTAAGTGCACATCCATGGTGCACCACGAGGGGCTAACTAGCTTTACACCAGCTGGTGGTGCACAGATTGCTGGCTCTTCCAGGCTTCTCTGCCAGTCTTGTCTTGCCTCATGGCATGATGCCTTGTGTCCACCCAGGTCCAATGCCAACTTCCGTTCTCTGCACAAAGAAATGCAGCTAGGTTTGTCCCACCAAAGTGGTACCGTTTTATCTACTTGCAATATTGCATACTTTTGAACTTCTGGGTGGACAGCTAGGGATCGAGTGATGGGAGTTCATTCATTCATTGAGCCGGGCTCAAACCTCTGGAGTGCAGACCCCTTTTGGCTAGCAGTCCCAGCTGCCTTAAGCCTCTGTGCCATCATTTCCCCAGCTTAACGGTAATTCTGTCCAAAAATAAAAAGAAAGGCTGCAGTGTAATCAGTAGGATTCTTTATGATAAATATATAAAACAGAGTTTCAACATGATAAAAGGGGGATCTTACTTATGTTTATATACAAAAAATATGTTTAATTGATCTTATGAAATTTCTTTCCACTTAAATACAGTTTAGACTGCAGCCAAAGCTACATCTCAATTTCAGTTACAAAGCCATTTATTAATAAATGTACTGCTAAATACTGATATTTTT
This sequence comes from Azemiops feae, assembly GCA_023970755.1. Lineage (NCBI taxonomy): Eukaryota > Metazoa > Chordata > Lepidosauria > Squamata > Viperidae > Azemiops > Azemiops feae. The sequence goes on from JALGBA010000250.1 coordinate 167,216, forward strand.
GTTTCAAATCTAACTTGACATACAGTGTAGTGAACACACGAATCTGCACAAAAGAGTAGATATGGCTGCATGTCACCCTTAGAAGCTACATGGAAAAAAGGAAGACCATGTCCTTAAAATTTAGCTGTTCTTTCCAACCTTTAGTCTCCAAGGAAAGTTCTACAAAAAGAAGTGAACTATAAAAGACAGTGGCACCTGCTCAAAGTGGAAGTGTTCCATTCAACAAGAAGAAAAAACGGAAAGTTACTTTGTAGGTGGTTCCCTCTTGAAAGGCACTGACACTCCCGTTTGTTGACCAGATCTTTCATCTTGACCTTTATGCTGTCTCCCCTGTATTAGAAATGTGACAGAGAGACTGATACAACTCACTGACTTGCTGATCACAGACTATTCATACTCAACCATATAGGTGTAAATAATACTGTACAGTATGCTCTCCAGTGTTATGGTTCCGACTAATGAAGCACTTCAAAGAACTTCCAGGCATTGTTTATCCTAAAAAGTCTTTATTCTTTGTGTGACATAGTGTCGGCATGGCATGGATGAATGCCAAGATCTGAATTTCCCTTTCTTTGCACATAACATTCCAGGCTATTCCCCTCCCCTATTTTGCAGTCATAAATCACATTTTCCAATCAGCCTGAAGGGCAAAGATTCACTTCCGTTCCGTATCCCGCACATTCCTTATCTTTCTCCTCCCCTCCCAGCATCATCTAAATTAACTCTAAAAATATCAGACAGTTCTGCATATCTTGTCAAAGCAATAATATCCAATATTAGCAGCGTTGACATCCAGCATATTAAAAATAACTTCATAGCTTTGTGAAGGATCTTTCATAACACACAGCTTTGTCATCAATACTTCTGGTTGAAGGCAGTAGTCCAGTAAGAAAAAATAACTTTTTTTTTTTCAAGTGAACTCCTTGTTGCAACATTGGTGCAACCAACTGAGCTTTAGATTTTTCAGTAATGGTACAAAATTCAGGTAGGAAACATTGATGGAATTCATTTCATTAATGAAGAAAATACATCTTCAGATGATGGCTAGTTAAAATGGGCAGAAGTGCTTTAAACTATAATACAAAGTGCAGGAGTTGTTAAGACCATCAACGAGTAGCAAATGGATGGTTATAAGACTTATCAGCAAATACTAATGGATTAAATTCAGCAGGGAAGCAAAGTGTAGTGGGAATTACTAGTTTAGGTAAGATAAAATAACATAAAAAGGAAGGTGCTTTAATGCACAAAGTTTAGGAGATAAGCAAAATGAACTAAGATATCATAAGGCATCAAAACAAGTATGACATAATAGAAATTATAGAAACATGATAGAAAAATCCGACCAGTGGAACATTGGGCTTGTTGGTTACATCTTGTTTCAAAGGAACAGGAGACATAACAGAGGAGAGAGTGTAGTGTTATATGTTAGGAATACATTTGTGCATATAGAAGTCCATTGGCACAATGGTAATATAAGGGTTTCTATTTAGGTAATATAAAAGGGTAACCTAATAACGGAAATGTCTTAGTAGTGGTCTGCTACAAATGAAAAACCAGTCAGAAGAGGCAGGGGTATTAAAGTAAGTGGATTTACCTAGATTTCATTTACATATAAGGAGAAACTTCCTGAGGCAGTATGGTGGCCCAAAGGTAGAGCTCTCACCTCATAATCAGGAGGATATGAGTTCGATCCTAGGTAGCAGTAGATATTTCTCTGGGTGCAAAGAGAAAATATCTGCTGCGAACTTTGCATGGGTGTCTGGAAGGGCATCCAGCCAATAAATGCTCAGCTCCATTCAGTCGCCTGACTCCACTCTGATGCAAGAGATTACAGGGTTGTTAAAAGAAAAAGAAAAAAATGAGGAACTTCCTGAGAATAAAATCTGTAACATTACAGCTATCTATTCTATGGAGAATGTGGGGATCTCTATCTCTGTAGATTTTTAAGCGAGTTGGGCAGTTACTGGTTTAATCGGTTTTCCAACATATTGCAGGGAATCATACTAGATTAACTTTGTGACTCTTTCCAACTGTACAATTCTAAGATTCCATGACATATTTTTTTTCATAGATCTGCAATAGTTGCATGGAATAGGAAACATATCTTCTTGAAGAAGGCATGTATTAATAAGAAGACATGTATTGTTCCATGCTTAAATTATAGCAACTTGTGTCCTCTATAGATTAAGGTCAGTGGATTTCTTCTGAAATCACTTGTTGCAAAACATTTTCTTTTAATGAAATAAACAGGTACTTCCATACAATTGTTATGCTCCTGAAAATTGCATTTATAATTTTGTGGGATTTTTTTGGTGACATTTTTACTGAAATTTCTTCACTGGATAAACATTGCATGAAGCAACCTGAAATACTGTCCATCTCTTGAATCAAATGGTCTTCACACTAAATGGCTTTTGAAAGTACGAGGTCTTAGTTACAAAGCTGAACAATGACAACAAGAAGAAAAACAGGATCTATTATTTTTCGAGATTTTCTTTTACCCATCTTATGTGTGAGGGTTTCCTTCCCTCTCCTTGCTTGCAATTAGCAGCACCAGCCACCACCACCTCAGCAGTTGGTAAAACTCATTCCAAGCTGTAATACACAAAGTAACAAATGTTAAGACTAAGCCATGAATCATTTGCATTTATGACAGATGTTTACCCAGTTTGCACACTGGGCCGTGAACATGGTTAATAAAAACTGAAAGCAGAGCAAAGTGAAATTATGATTTCAGACAGAAATTAGAGCAATGAGAACATTACTGTGAACAGATGCAAAAAAAGAAAAAAAAACTGATGATTCAAGAAAACCTTTGGGAAATGGAGTTGCAGATCTTGGTGATGTGTTAAAAATATATTTGGGAAAAATAACCTGTTAGTATTGTGGAAACATATTGGAATTAAGTAATGATGGAAATGCAATGCAAATGTAAATAGATTAGCGCATTGAACTCCTGGTTCTGTGACATCACTGTTAAGAGAAAAGTATGCTTGAGACTGAGTAATAACTCTTGGGAGGACAATTCAACATGCCTCATCTTGGTTTCTAAAACATGCATTTCTAATATTCCTCTAAAGGCTAAAATATGTTTCCCAGTGGAATACAGCATGATTTTCCTGACTTGATTTTATGTTCCCAATCTCCTGCTCCATAGATTGTTCAGAACGGGAAAGATTTTGCCTATATACAGTAGGTCTGGCAATGCTAATGCAATATTGTTTTGATTTTTGGTAAAGTAATTGCTATATGACTCTGATGATCTGCTTTTGTTTCTCTGACTAATTCAAATATTATTGAAACAGTTTCCAAGTTTTTAAATGTGGCCATTACTATACAACCAACTTGTTCAATTGTGTTTACTTTGTAAACTATCAAAATGCATTGAGAACAATAGTGTGGCATTTTGTTATGCTTATAGAAAAGTCGATAAATTTATTCTGAAGTTCACATTTTTTTTAGCATTTAGTGCTTATTTCTTTACCAGGATTCTATGATATTTGATATTCATTCATGCTTTGATGGCTTCCTTCACATAGCTAGTTTATTAAAATTGCAGGTGAGTGAAGTCATTAATTGCCACACTATTGTTCTCAATGCATTTTGATAGTTTTTCCTTTGAGGAGGAAAATATTTGTAATAGAATAGTAGATTTTTGTTTTGTTTATTCTTTCAAGAATAGTTTCTTAGACATCATAGTTGGAAAACGGGTAGGAGAAGAAATATATTGTTTGAGAACTATGGAACTCAAAGGATAATTATATTTTGATCTGCCTTGGAAATTATGGACCAGGTTCGTTTGCACTGGAATTCCTAAAACTACTTTTTCTCAAACAAGTCTATTTTATTAAACGCTATTCAAACAATCAATTCAGTCTCTATTACAATAGTCAACCTGGATACAAAGTAAACACAATTGAACAAGTTGGTTGTATAGTAATGGCCACATTTAAAAACTTGGAAACTGTTTCAATAATATTTGAATTAGTCAGAGAAACAAAAGCAGATCATCAGAGTCATATAGCAATTACTTTACCAAAAATCAAAACAATATTGCATTAGCATTGCCAGACCTACTGTATATAGGCAAAATCTTTACAATAATGTAATATCTTTAAAGTGTCTTATTACTGTAATACTGCACACAGTGTTAAGCCTTGCCCATGAAAAAGCCATGTTCTAGGCAAATACAACCATTTCGTTGTACTTCCATTCTATGCTGGATAGCATCGTACTAACAGTCTCATTGTTCTAATATATATTTTGGCAGAATCAGTAAGCTTACAAAAGAATAAAAGTATGAAAAATAATAAAATTAGTTCCCTAATTTATGAAACTCAAACTCAATTCTGACAGCAATGCCATATACTATGAGATCTTCATCTAGCGGTTGATCTCAGTTGCCTTGTATAAGCATAAATGTTATAATATTTATGTTGAAATTCAATGATGTAATGCTGTTTTCTATAGCACTAGCTTTGGGTTCTAGATTTGTAGGAAAGGCCTTGACATAGAAGCTCCAGAGTTTAAGGACTTAGCTCTTTTTTAGATTCAGACTCTATTGCCATCTGTCTTTAAATATTTTTCATCTCAAAAACTATCTACAAACACGTGTCTATTTGAAAAAAGTTGATGCAAAAATGTGTATATTTCCGCAAGCTTATGTACAAGGACTGTACAAGGAAAAGGTATGCATAAGTGAATGTGAATTTTCTTGCTTTTTCTATAAGGCAGCTGTCCGATGGAACAAGTTAATAACTAGATCTATGTGAGCATGACCTGCGTTAGACATGAAGCATTTCCTACTCTTATGTGATTCAAGAAAGTCTGCCTTATAATTGCATTAAAATCTCTCCCCTCTCAATCTCCAAGAATTCTACCTTTTCTCACTTTTCTACTTTTATGCCAAGAGCTCTCTAATTTGATGCCAGCTGTCAGGCAGAAGCTAAGATTGTTTAGCTTGAGAGGGAAGAAGTTATAATGAGCCATCTTACTTTGCCCCAGTGGTGTTCCCCAAGCTCTCAATAGGTCCTAACAGTGCAATGTGTATGCTTGGCATTAATAACAGTGATTTTGCATCTGCGGAGTAAATCTCCCATACTTCTGTGTTGTCTTTTAAAATACAATCAAAAGTGTGAGAAATTAATAATAATAATAATAATAATAATAATAATAATAATAATAATAATAATAATAATAATAATAATAATAATAATAATAATAATAATAATAATAATAATAATAATAATAAAGTTGGAAGTGACCTTGGAGGTCATCAAGTCCAACCCCCTGCTCAGGCAGGAAACGCTACACCATTTCGGACAAATGGCTGTCCAGTCTCTTCTTAAAAACTTCCAGTGTTGGAGCATTCACCGCTTCTGGAGGCAGGTTGTTCCACTGGTTAATTGTGCTAACTGTCAGGAAGTTTCTCCTCAGTTCCAGGTTGCTTCTCTCCTTGACTAGTTTCCATCCGTTGCTTCTTGTCCTGCCCTCAGGCACCTTGGAGAATAGCTTGATTCCCTCTTCTTTGTGGCAACCCCTGAGATATTGGAATACTGCTTTTTACCCCTAGTCCTTCTTTTCATTAAACTAGACATACCCAATTCCAGCAACCGTTCCTTATATGTTTTAGCCTCCAGTCCCCTAATCATCTTTGTTGCCCTTCTCTGCACTCTTTCTAGAGTCTTAAAAATCTTTTTTACATCGTGGTGACCAAAACTGGATGCAGTATTCCAAGTGTGGCCTTACCACTTTACATTGTAAAGTGGTATTAATACTTCACATGATCTTGATTCTATCCCTCTGTTAATACAGCCCAGCACTGTGTTGGCTTTTTTGGCAGCTGCAGCACACTGCTGGCTCATATTTAAGTGATTGTCCACTAGGACTCCAAGATCCCTCTCACAGTTACTACTATTGAGCAAGGTACTCCCTATACTATACCTGTACATTTGGTTTTTCTTGCCTAAATGTAGAACCTTGGTTTTTTCACCATTGAATTTCATTTTGTTAGATAGTGCCCAGTGTTCAAGTCTGTCCAGATCCTTCTGTATGTTAAGCCTGTCTTCTGGAGTGTTGGCTATTCCTGCCAGCTTGGTGTCGTCTGCAAATTTGATGAGCTCCCCATCTATCCCCTCGTCCAAATCGTTGATGAAGATGTTGAAGAGCACTGGGCTCAGAACAGAGCCCTGGGGCACCCCAATGCACACTTCCCTCCATGTAGATGCGGTTCCATTGAGGACCACACGCTGAGTACGGCCGGTCAGCCAGCTACGAATCCATCTGGTGGTGATGCTGTCTAACCCACATTTTTTTATCTTATCGAGTAGTAGGTTGTGATCTACTTTATCAAATGCCTTACTGAAGTCCAAGTAAATTATATCCACAGCATTCCTCTGATCCACTAATTTTGTCACTTGGTCAAAGAATGCAATAAGGTTTGTCTGGCATGATCTGGTTTTGACAAACCCATGTTGGCTTTTAGTAGTGATTTTGTTTGCCTCTAGGTGTTCGCTGATTCGTTGTTTGATTATCTTTTCCAGAATCTTCCCAGGTATTGAGGTCAGGCTGATAGGTCTGTAATTTCCTGGGTCCATTTTTTCCCTTTTTTGAAGATGGGAACTACATCAGCTCTTTTCCAGTCCTCCGGTAATTCCCCAGTGCTCCAGGATCTTTGAAAATATAGTTCAATGGTTCTGAGATCACATCTGCCAGTTCCTTGAGAACCCTGGGGTGTAATCCATCTGGTCCTGGTGATTTGAACTCGTCTAGGCTGGACAGGTGCTCACTTACCGTTTTCTTGCCTATCTTAACTTGCATTTCTATTCTGTTTTTTATGGCACTATTTTTGGTAGGTTGGTCTGTTTTTTCCCTTTGTGTAAAGACAGATGCAAAAAATGAGTTAAATAGTTCTGCTTTCTCCCTGTTGCTTGTCACCTTTTTGCCACTTTCACCCACTAGTGGACCAATCATTTCCTTCACTTTTTTCTTGTTTTTTACATGCTGAAAGAAGCTTTTTTTGTTAATTTTGACTTTGGTCACAAGCCTTAGTTCATTATGAGCCTTAGCTTTCCTCACGTCATCTTTGCAGGCTCGGGCTATTTGCTGATATTCTGACTTTGTTATGTGCCCCTCTTTCCACTTTCTATACTTGTCCTTTTTATCTTTCAATTTATCAGAGAGTTCTTTATGCAGCCATGCTGGTCTCCATGCAGAAAAGCGGGCACTGAGTGACTGAGTTTCTGCTCAAGCCAACTTGTCCCTTACTCTTCAGCAGATTAATTCTACCAAATAGATAACATAGATCTCTTCCAATAGATCTTTATTACAGTTTCATGCTCCAGAATAAAGAGCAAGCTACAGCAGTTGTTCAACCCTTCCTAAACTGCTATTTCCAAATAGCAGTGGGGAAAAATATATATATATGGTCAGTTTCTTTCTACATAAAAACAATAGATGTGATCCTGGACTATCTCTGGAATGTGTATGAAAAACTGGTGCTAGATTGGAGACTGTTTCTTGGTTATTATTAGGAATTTATTTTGTGATTCTTCTTCATCTGTCTTTATGCCTATTTTTCTGAGATTTGCTAATCTCAGAATCTGTCTCCCACCTTTTTCTTTCCTGATCACTTGCTCTTTGACTCTACATAATAAAATGTAGCTAAGTATGTCTGGGAATGTATAAGGACTCCTGATTTGGGCAGGGGGTTGGGTTAGAAGACCTCCATGGTCCCTTCCATCCCTGTGGTTCTATGATTCTATGAGTAATTCTACAATTCTGTGATTCTATCAGCTAGCTTTGGATTTCTCTCACTCTTGCCCCAACTGCCACATGTTTCTTGTAAGAATCATTTCTGTTTTAAGCTCTAAAGATCTGCCTCATAAATCATTGTTCAGGTTAGAGTTTCCTTGTCTAAGAACACACATGGAACACTGTCCCTGTGGTTAGTGCTTCTTTTTACTCTGGATGTTTTAGGATAGCTTTCCTGCTCAACCCTTCTGAGTCCACTTACATCTTCCCATATTCTGTTCCACCGAAAGACAAATATGTATGTGAAAATTTTTGCTCATATTAATTAAACTGTAATAGGTTATGTTTGTCAGAGTATTATTGATTCATGGCTTTTGCCTGCTTTGCAGTTTGTCTGCTATGTTCTCAACTGTACAGTTCCTGAAATACCAATTGGGTATTCCTCTTATGCAAAATTAGTCCACATTCCTGGCTGAAATGAGATCTGAATCAAAGGACTTATTGTCTGAGCTCACCCTAGGGTATAGTTTCTTCTAACCACACATCACTGGTTCTTACATAATGCAAAACCGTAAGTGATGGTTTATAGAGCACACTGCTAGGTAATCACATAATGCTAAGCTAAAATCATAAAATTATTGATGACCTATAACTAAAACTATCTTACCAAATAAAGGGATATTGATATTGCAAAATTAATTTATTAACCAAGAGATAAGGCTAAAATATATTTAATTTGATGCAGAACAATGCTGTGCTTAAGCAGAGAGCAAAACCTGATGTTGAAAAAGGCTATATAAAGTCAGAATTGTTTAACTATTGATTGGGGGGGGGGGGGAAGTCCCAGAGTTGTAGACCAGTCTGGGAAGTTGGAAATGATTCCCCAGGAAAGGCAGGGGCAAACCACAAAAGACTACCTCTCTGTTTTCACTAAGAAAGATACATAGATCTCTCTTATTACCAGGAGTCTAAGAAAGAAGCTTTTACTTCATAATCACATGCAAAAACGTGTTCTTTGGATCTGGGAAATGCTTCAATCCATGCAAAATTCTTGGTTTTGCCTGTTTCATAGGAAATATTTTTTAAAAGAAAATTATTGGGAGGGAGGCAGGAGTGATGGCCTTGTTATATGCAGAAGGTGGCCAAGGGGTTGGTCTCTATTATTTATTTCACTCCCCTTTTAGTGTAAAGGTTTCTGGCATATACATACTGATGTGTATAGGGCTCTCCTATTTCCTACAGCTGCACTTCGAAGGCATGAAATAATTGGGTAACTATGCTTGAATTTATGGTCTCCTGATCTTTGTAGCAACTGGAATTTAAGCTGTAAGAAATGAGGGAGCTCTGTGCTTTGAGGATGAGTACATCATACATAAGGGTAGGCATGAGTGGATAAGGTGAAGATGAAGATAGGTAGGTAGATACGTAGGTAGATAGATAAATAGGTAGGTAGACACACTTTCAGAGTAGAGGGAATTCTAAAGACTATTTCATAATCATAACGTGTAAATCACAGAAGTCACAGGAGACTGCTGGTTTAAAGAGTATTGATCATAACAATCACAATGTTTAATTTAGTCAGAAATAAAAAAATGGGTTAATCACCCCAATTGCCTAGTTGTTTTGAAACACCAATACAAAGAACCACCTCCAAAGGGTAAAGGGCAGGGGCTAAAATCTCAGTTATTGAAACTCATGTGATAGAGCAGACCAAGCTCTAATTTGGGGGTTAAAAACCAGCAATTTGGTTGCAAATTTAGAATGAAATGGGATTTCTATCGCATTTAGCAACACTTTGTGCTAAACAAATATTCTTTTCCTCTCCTGCTACCATATCTCATCAAAGTCCTTTTTTTCCTTTGTTCTTCTGCCAGTGTATTACTATTACATCAGTAAATATCTCTCTTTTTTAGAGACCTTGCATTTTTATTGCCTCTATAGATTCTTTAACTCAGCTATTTTGCTGTGTTCCTCTCACTTATCAATCCCATTGATTTCCTGCATGCTCTCCATTAGAGTTTTATGCTTATAAATCCTGATGCATATTCTTTAAAACTACTTTTCTTGAAGAATGCATTTGTTTATATTTTTTAATTGAGAGTTTAAGGAATCCAGCTCGCATCTATAGTGATTAATCTTTGTCTCCATTTGCCCTATTTTATTATGTTTTTAATTAAGCTTCAGAACAAATCTTTATTTTTGGCAAACTTCCTCATCCTGATGCTTCTGCTGTTTTTTTTCTTCTTCTTCTTAGCAGTGGCCAATGTGAAAAACAGGACAGGAATTAAGGAGTTACAAACATGGCAATTAGCAGCTAACTTCAGAAAGCGGAAAAAACATTGCCTACAAATTATTGGTTATAGCTAACATAAGGGTTTTGATGCAACATTGAGCTTAAATCTGTATACTGTAGATCAGACATGTCAAACTCGCGATGTCACGTGACGTTGCGCAACGTATTGGACCTTTTTCACCATTGCTGGCAATGGGGCGGGCATGGTTTCCCGATGATGTGTCCGGCCCGTGGGCCGGCAGTTTGACACCCCTGCTGTAGATTGTCATCTTTCCTAACTTCCTATAATTTTTCTACATCCAAAGTAATCATGTTACATTAGCTAGGAGATGAGTCCACACGCATCCAAGATGGGTTGGGTAATGAGGTCTGATGCCCCTGTTCTTACAGGTCCTACTATTGCTTCCACCACAAGTGCTGAAAAAGTCCTAGGGGTAGTCAGATTGCTGTCAAATCTATTTTTACCTCATTTAATGTAAATAAAAGGGCCAATTATCTAAAAGCTGTGCATTCTTCTTCTTTCCTGAGAGGGAGTTTCCATCACTCAAAAAATGACTTTAAATACCACTAGAGAAGACCACTGGGTTCATTCTTGTTTCCATAGAATATATAATGTAGGCTGACATCATTTTCCCTCCCCTCACAACCTTCAACAGAATCCTGTTGGATCTCCTCCTCCTCCTCCTCCTCCTCCTCCTCCTCCGGAATGCTTGCCACTTTCCTGGGGGGAGGAGGAACAAAGGATAATTGCAGTCCACAAGGAGAACTGCACTCCTGCTCCCTATCCTAGCATCTCCCCAAAGCTCCCAACCGAGGGATAAAGAGGTCTAACCCATCAACATAAGGGTAACAACACAAAAATGTAAACATGGCTTTCAGGCTATGTACATGTCATGGCTAGACAGACTTGAGGGTGAGCCCTAGATTTGGCTTCTATTACATTTAGCAGGAAAATCGTGGTTTACTTTTCATTGATTTTTTTTTCCTGATAGTAAATTTCAATTTTGTGGATAGCAGGCCTCACTGCCACGTGTGCAAAATAAAATGACCTCTTTTAAATTTGTTTTTCTCTTTCTCTTTTTCATCTCTTCCATAATGTATACCCATGCCTATTTTCCTAAATTATTCCGGCAGTTTGCAAGTCATAAAAGAAGGAAATAGCTCAACTGTGAAGTTGCAGTTTCTCCATCCCCACTTCAAAAGGGAGAGGTGGTGAAAAGAGATGGAATCTCCTAGCTAGCATCTCCTAGCCAAGTCAAAAATCAATATATCCCCCCCTCCCCTACAAATAAGAAAAATCTGTTAAAAACTGCTCTGGCTATTTGTAAGCTAAGCTCCTTTTCTTGCTTCTCAGAAGGCCTTGCCCTGATGCTTCTTCTGCAGTTTTTCAGACAAGGCCTGCCCGCCAGGAGGGAGACTTTTGGCTTTTCTTTCATTGGCTTCACGCTTTTGCTAGCAGCAGGAGACAGCAGGGCTAGGAACAGAAGGCCATTTAGAGATGATATGAACAGCAAACTATTCCACTGAGGCAATAAAGCTACGTGGACTGTATCGCTGGAGAACGCACATGGAGGAATCACAGGAAATGCTCTTTGCACAAAACAAACAGGCCAAAACAAAAGAGCTTCTCCAGAGAAAACAAAGGCTGCAGCAAAATTCATCCCCTGACATCTAATTATCTCTGTTGAGGGAATGTTCATTTATTTATTTATTTTTATTTTTTGCTTGTTTGCTTGTTTCTTAATTCAGGCAGCATTGACTCCTGAGGACCTTGATATTGCAGCAGCTCAAATTGGAGGATTTTTTTTCAGTAAATGCAACCATTTTGGGTATTCCACATTAAGATATGTATGAAGATGACAGTGGAGCTTTTATGAGGGAGGGCCAGGCAGATTTCCTTTTGATGAGCATGAAGCTCTGAGATTTCTGAAAATGTTCAGCTGAATACTGGCAGAAGCTTCCTGGATAATAAGGGCCGCTAATACTTGACAGAGGTGAAAATTTTTAAAAGTCTGAACGCTACAATATATTACATTTATACACAATTCTCATTGGTATTAGCATTTTGATAAACTTTCTATTACTAGCAAGAGTATAGTGCAAAACTGAGGAAAGTGTGCATTTGTAGGATAATTGTATTTCAGTTTCTATAGGGGTAACAATGTGGAAAAAAATAATCCTCTCCTCTTTGAAAGCTCCAATCCAATTTCTTATTCACCTTACAGATGCCTTTTCTACCTACACGAAACTTGTCTCTTGTATATTTGTACTTTACTAATTTGCACTGGACTGATAAAAGCATATTGTCTGCCAGACTAAGGTTTTTTCCTGCACTGTAGTCTTAAGATACCAATCTCTCATACGTAAATTGACTGAATTTGAAACCATTTGAGGAAACCCCTCTTTTTTGTATAAAAAAATACTTTATGATTAAAGCAGAATAACAGAGTGAAAGGGACCTTGGAAATCTTCTAATCTGCATATATAATAACATACATTTGAAAAAAAGATAATAAATGTGAAAGAAAAAAAAAGAAAGGAAAGGAAGGGACAAATAAATGTGGAAGAGAGAAAAAAAGGAAAGGAAGAGACAAAAAAAAAGGAGATAGAAAAAAGAAAATATAGGAGTTCACCCCGGATGTCATGGCGACACGGATGAAAGAAACCGGAGCTCCGGTTTCCTAGTCTCATTTCGCTTTGTTTGGAGACCCAAAGAGGTCAGAAAGTCGCCCTGGAGAGGCAACGAGGAGGAAGGGAAACCTTGGAGTTCGGAGCCAACGGCGGTTGGCCCAAACAGACCGAGGAAACTCTTTAAACAGGTGGGTGAAAGGCTGTCGGCAAGTATGCAGACAGCTCAAGCCACAGACAGCCGGGGAAGAAGCAAAGAGCCAAGGCAGCGCCTCTGAACAGCTGACTGTCAACAACGTGTTTGATCTGGGTGAGATTCTTCTTTATTTCTCTTCCGTAGAGACTTTTAAAATATAATTCCCTGAATTGGATAACTTTTAAAAGTAAAAAACTCCAGGAAGACTTGGGAAGAAGAGAGTTAAAAGCGGCGAGAAATCTGGAATGGGGAAACAAAATTGAGGAATATAAAAAATATGCAGAAAAGATTCGAGACTGATTGAAAGGAAAAAAAAATGATAATCTGTTGTTGGCTAATTTTTTTGATTTGGGAAGATTTTTTTACTTTGTTGTGAAAGAGCATTTTAAATAAAAGTTTTACTACTGGATAGAGACACTATAACTAATGAGGACATCTAGTGGTGAAGGAAGATACTACAATAATACAGAAAAAATCAGAAGAGTGATGACCTTGAAACAACACCTGTGCTAAACAAAGAACATCCTGTGTTTCTACAAAAGAAAAAACAAAGATTTTTTTTAACTACATCTTTCAACTTTAGACATAACTATTATAGAAACTATTTAGAGACAAGGGTTTTTTTTTTCTTTTCTTTTTTCTTTTTTTCTCTAATATCTTTGAACTGACAGAAATATTTGGATTAGACTTATGCGGCTGGTGTTTTTTATTTTGCTGGATTACAGCTTAAAGTAGTTGGCTTTTTTAAAAAAAAACTTGGATTAGCCTAAAGCAGTTACGTTAAGGTTGAAAGAAAAAGAAGAAACAGAATATTTTCAAACTTGGGACCTATTTTATCAATGGTTAGAGAAAAGATTTAGGGATTAGGAATTTAATTTGTATTAGTGAATAAGATACTCAGACAGCACGTTTTTGTTGAATAATTATTATTGAACTGTTAAAAAAATAATAAAACTTAAAAAAAAAGATAATATAAAAAAATGTCTTCCAATCTTTTTCTTGGCAATTTTACATACAATTCTAATCAAACCTTTCTCTTAAGATTAATTCCCTTCTTTCCATAATATATTTTTTCTAATCATTGAACCCATAAGTCATGAAATCATTTTCTTTTTTATGCAAAAATGTCTGTAAGGAGTTTCCAGCCATTGATGAAATATCAATAATGATGTTTCTCTAATCAAAGAAGTGAATTCGACATTTCTGCAAGTTCAGTCAATTTCACCAACCACGATGGGTAGTGTTGAATATTTCCATCTTTGAGTATATAATAAGCCTGCTAGAGTAATCATATACTGAAATAATCTTCCATGAGTCTTTTCTAACTGTGTATCCACCAATCCTAAAATATATGTTCCCTATTGTGTGGGCAGAATTGTGTTACTCATGACGCAGAATGAATCCTATGGTTCAGAAGTGGTCCAGACTGAAAAGAAATGGATCGTGACCAACTCTCCCAATTCTAACCCACTATGATAGCTCAGACACAGGAATCACCTTCTGAGGATGCCTGCACTGAAGAGTATATTTTGGGGGGCTGACTCTGATTCAACTGGAAATAGGCGACCATGGGTTTTTTTTGGAAAGTATAATAAAGAACATGCTGATTATGTAGGAGTGCATTGATTCTTCACCACCTTATCTACTGGCCACAAGACAGTAGTAGAATGTAGACAGAGAGTTAAGGATTTACTAAATGTCTCTTCTTTGTCTATCTGTCTATCAATTTTTCATTTAATAGATTGCTAATTTCTTCTCAGGCCAGGTATACATACAAGGAAAACACGAAGGTAGAATTCTGCTACGATTTGTCCATCTGTATAATGCATTCTTGTAAATAAATCTCCTGCTATACAGTAGCTGTTAAACCTGCTTCACTAATACTTGTTTGGGTCAGATTCATGCTCTTAGAACTGCTCTCAGGCACACATAAATGCTTCAAACTATTCATATATTTCTGGATTCAAAGGACTTTGCATTATAACTCTAATATATTTCTAATATAATTGAAAAAGCAATTTTAAAATTCTCCTATGTTCAATTGCCATTTCTTAAAACTCCCATCCCTTTGATTTTCATGCTCTGAATCATCAAGTGTTAATATGAGATAAGTCTACTAATAACTAAATATCACTAAAAGCAGCGTCACACACATTGATAATAACAAGCAATGTCTGAAATTATAGGTTTCCAAAGTTTGTGTGCAGCAACTATTTAAAATGAAAAATTGCTTTGCAGCAAAATAGGGAGCAAACAAATTTAATAAACAAACAAACAAACAATAGTATGACACCATCCTCCCACCTCATCAGAGTTTATTTATTAAACAAATTTATATAGCTGCACAACTTACAGGTAACTCCAAGTTGAGGTTGAAATTAGGGTTGGGAAGAGATAAATACACCAATTTCCTTTAATAATTAAATTGCAATCTATATAGCAAAAATTCTTAATAGCCACTTCCATTTCTCATTCCATATTTGCTTTGGGGAAATATTTGCTGCTTAGAGCAGGAACTGTAAAAAAAATTCTGAGGTACACAAATAGAATGCTGCAAATGGAAGTAATGTCTCTTCATTCTTTCTACCTGTTCTTCCCATTGATCCAAAATTCAAGGAAATATTTCATTGGGAGTTTTAATTTCAAAAAAGAATCAGAAGATATTTCAGTGAACTGTTCCTTTTTGGTAGTGATCAGTGTGCCAGTTATTGGATCAGCACTGAAAGGATTTCTGAAAATGTATTTCACAGAAAGTGACTTAAAAGATCTTCATGTCTTCAGTAATTGGCTTGCTATTGTCTCAGATTATTGTTTATATTTTTTATATTTCTATTTTCATTTTCCACAGTTCAATTTTTCTAAAAAG
The DNA here is from genome assembly GCA_023970755.1 of Azemiops feae. Lineage (NCBI taxonomy): Eukaryota > Metazoa > Chordata > Lepidosauria > Squamata > Viperidae > Azemiops > Azemiops feae. The sequence goes on from JALGBA010000250.1 coordinate 182,951, forward strand.
TTATTTTAATTTGTCACTGAATTAAAAAAAAATATTTTCACCTCCTTTCAGTGAGGTAGTGTGAATGTTCAGTTTACATTACCTAAATATGCTAACTGCATATTGAAATTACACTTGATGTGTAAAATTTCATCTGTCTTTAAATGGTGAGAAAGTTCATTTCTCAGTTTTAAAATGCTAGTCAAAATGTTGCTCTTAGACTGCAATCTTCACTCCCAGTTTAATACTAAAGGAGGGTGTTCATCTTTTCACAAAACCTTGCAAACATATTTGAGTTCCGGACCTGATTTTTGCATAGTTCTAAATGTTTATAATTGGGTCCAACTCTTTCAAAAAAACAGCTTATCTGCATTATAGAGTAGCATTCCCCAACCTTTCTACCTGGTGGTCCGGCCTGATGGGGGGGCATGTAAGTGGCAGGCACACGTGCGCATGTGCACATCTCCATTAGTGTGAGTGGCGTGTGTGTATGCCCTCCACTCACACAAATGGAGATTCACATGCGAGCAGAGGGCACTTGTGCTCACGTGCGAAACTCCACTCATACGAGTAGAGAGTGCTTGCGCGACTTTCGGGAAGATGGCCAACTGGGTGTCATGCCTGGGGAGAGATCTCTGAAGGATTTCTTTCTGGGGTGCAGCTCTTCAACCTTTTAACTGAAGGGACTGATATTCCTTCAGTTTTTAAGACCCACCCGGTCAGGTTATCGATTACATAGATTTGCTGTTATAGAAATGGTGTGTAATGATGTGTAAAAACAAAAAGTTGAGGCTAGACTGCTTTTACTTTGTACTGTGCTAAAAAGAGTCGGAAGTCAACACCTTTTTTTTCTTTTCTCTTGTACCTCACACCTTCTCTTCCCCTTTCCTTTTCCCTCCCTTAATCCCCTATTTCTATTTTTTCTTTGTATTTTATATTTTATATGCTAAATAAAAAAAATATAAAAAATAAATAAAAATTAAAAAAGAGAGTGCTTGTGCAAGTGGAGCTTCGTGCGTGAACACAAGCCCCCTCTGCTCCACTCATGCGAGTAGAACTTTACGTGCGAGTGCAAGATCCCACTGCTCGTGTGAGTGGAACTTCGGCACACATGCTTGCCCATCACTTGTGTGGCCCGGTTTCGAACAGGCCGTGGCCCAGGGATTGGGGACCACTGTTCTAGAGTGTGTCCAAACAACTTCTGGAAATCACTTATGAAAATGAGAAGTTCTATCACAGAACGTGCTACAAGAATATCCCTACACAATTTGAGCATTTTAAAAATTATGCATTAAAAAAAATTATGCATCAATCAAAAGAGAGCTGGAAGGGACCTTGGAGATCTTGTAGTCCAACCTCCTGCTCAAGCTGGAGACCCCATACCATGTCAGATAAGTGGTTGTCCAGTTTTTTCTTAAAAACCTCCAGTGATGAAGCACCCACGATTTCTGATGGCAAGCTGTTCCACTGGTTAATTGTCCTCACTGTTAGAAAGTTCTTCCTTAATCCCAGGTTGCTTTTCTCCTTGATTAGTTTCCATCCATTGACAATTGTCTTGCCCTCTGGTGCTTTGGAAAATAAGTTGACTCCCTCTTCTTTGTGGCAGCCCCTCAACTACTGGAATACTACTATCATATCCCCCTCCCAGTCCTTCTTTTCTCTACACTGGCCATACCCAATTCCTGCAACCGTTCTTCGTATGTTTTAGTCTCCAGATGCTTAATCATCTTAGATACTCTTTTTTGCACTTTTTCCAAAGTCTGAACATCTTTTTTGCAATGTGGTGACCAAAACTGGATGCAGTATTCCAAGTCTGGTTTTACTAAGGCTTTGTAAAGCAGTACTAATACTTCATGTGATTTTGATTCTATGCCTCTGTTTATACAACCAAGGATTGTATTAGCTTTTTTGGCTGCTGGCGCACATTGCTGGCTCATAGTTAAGTATTCGTCCACTAGGACTCCAAGGTCCCTCTCATAGTTACTGTTTTTGAGCGAGGTTTTGCCTAATCTGTACTTGTATCTTTGATTTTTCCTGCCTAGGTGTAAAACCTTTTCTCTATATTAAATTTCATGTTGTTGGATAGGGCCCATTGTATCTATTAAGAATATTGATAATTATGTTTTATTCATTCCTGTAATTTTAATTTTTACAGAAAAATACAGTATATCCTCATTTATTGTATCCTCATCAGCTGATTTAGCAGGTTATTTTTAAATGAATTCCTTAACGCGATCTGTTGCCTCATCTTTTCAAATGGCACATGGTTTGTTCCTTAACATTTCAATGTTGATCATTTAATTCTCCAAATATATATTTGATTGTACAGAAAGTAAAGTCAGTGTCTAAAAGCTGTTTGGCATGAAATATCTCTAACATATTGTAGCCATATCAGTAACTTCCAGAAGAATTTTTTTTCTTCAATTGTTTTGTTTTGCTTTGCCTTTTTGTACCGGGCAATTTTTTATGCAAACAGATAAGATTATTTTGAAGAATAGTCATATTTAAATAGCTTTATGTTTTTGTTGCTTAATTTCATTTATTCTTTACATGATAAAATCTTGCCGTTTGTTAACAAAATGTGCATGATTTGTTTGCAAATGTCTTTTTAGTTTGGTTGACTTCATGCCCTCAGGAGACAGGGTTCCCCCCCCAAAAAAGAATAACAGATTAAGGATGTTTTGCTTCAGTAACAAAAATACTTGTGAAACCAACTGATATGTAACTTTTATCAAACTTTCTTGATTTAGACTTACTTTTATCAGTGCTGCCAGTACATTGGACATCTTTCAGCTTGTCTTTTACCATCCCACAGAATTCTTCTTGATTTGTAAAGGTTACAAACCTAAAACTAATGGACAAACAGTGACTGTCATGAGTACTAAACTTCATTTCCATAATCATTTCAACAATTGCTAGTATAGTAGATACCACCCCAGAGTTTACTAAGAGAAAAAATTTTCCCCAGTCACAGTGTTCGTGTGATTGACACTTGATTTTGATAGATGACAAGGCCATAGGTTTTGCTGCCTGGGGAAGTTCAGATTCAGCAGGAATCTGTTTTGATGGCACCATAGCTTTGCAAGCCATCGGGATAGTCCATTCAAAGTAATAGTCATGCCAAACTAACTTTTTATCCCACAGAATAGGTGCGGGTTCTGATAGCACTCCAGTTTTACAGAACTACTGATCCATGTGGATTGTGTATACAAAGCTGGGACACTACTAGACTGTGCTCTGGACGTTACTCTCTGCTTTGCTTGGACAAACTGTTGACTCTTCAGGTAGAATGACAGTTAGTTCTAACTAACTCCTTTCCATGTACAAGCCCTAAAAGAGCTGTGATTCATCCTTAAATGCTGTACAGTAATAATAAAAAAAATCCTTCTCATCCCTGTGGGTGCACCTTCCTCACTCTCAAGTCCTCTACCAGAAGCCTGGGAGTTTGACAATTCAGCGCAGTCTCTTAGCATTGCACTCTTCTGGATAGAGAGTCTGATATTGTTTTTGAGATCAGATAGAGACACATTCCCAGCTTAGGAATCACAGTCTATCACCCTAACCCTAATCACACATAAAATATTACCATGCCACGGCACTTCCTCTGCTTGATCTTCCTGCAGGTTGGCTGCAACCTCAGACAATTTCTTGGCAATTCATTTTTGGTTGTCATCTTACTGATGCATTCCTGAATGCTCTGGGTTTCATCCAGGACAGTAGCTTTGACACTCACCGGACTCCAACTGTCCTCTTTCCAGCTGCTGTTCAGTCTTTGGGTGTTTTGGGGTGCAAATCTCCATACATTGTGAAAAGCATCCAAGTCTTTATATCAGCAAGCTCCATGCCCTCTTTTGGCCCATTCACTATACTGGTAGGGTATCTGATGACTGGCAGGCATATGTATTGATGGCATTGATCTTGTTCTTCCCATTGATCTGGCTCTTTAGGACCTGCCTTATCCTTTGATGGTACTTGGATGTTGCTGCTTTTTTTGCCTCCTCTCTGTGGTTCTCCTGCGTCTATGGGATACCAAGGTGCTTGTAGGCAGTCTGTATCTCAGTTCATCAGTCTTAAATACATTTCCTATACATTTACTATTATGTGGCCATCCTTCTCCAGTTTGAATGACATCCCAATGTCCTCACTATAGATCTATGTTATGTGGATCAGCTAGTCGATAGATCATTCACTCTTAGCATATAGCTTGATATCATCCATGTAGAAAAGGTGGATGATGGTAGCTGTAGTCTTGAACCTATATCTGTATCCAGTCCTTGTGATTATCTGGCTGAGGGGTTCAAGTCTTCATAGAACAGCAGTGGGGACAGTGCATAACCTTGGTATACGCTGCACTTGATGGCCACTTTTGTAAGCTGTCTTGAATTGACTTCCATTGTAATCTTCCAGTCACCCTGAGTTCTTGAGTCCTTAGTGGCCTATTGACTTCATATAGTGCCTGTCATGGTTCCGATAGATGAAACCCAATAAACAACTTCAAGGCAAAGATTCTTCCTCAAAGAACATTTTATTCAGGAGACAAAGTATTGGCACTACATAGTTGGACTCAAAATTAGTTTCCCTTCCCCCCCCCCGATACAAAATAACAAGTTGCAATTCCCTCCCCTAATGAGCAGTCATAAATCACGTTCTCCAATTAGCCTGAAATGTGGGCTTTCACTCCAGCTCTTCAGCCCGCCAAAACTTTATCAAGTTGTCCTTGGGTTCCCATAAGCAGCAGTTATTATTATGGCTAGCTGAACTCAAGCATTCACCCCAAACCCCCCCCCCCCATTCTATACTTGTTTCTAAGTAAGAGAAAGATCATGAAAAAGTAAAATAGAGAAAATGGCTGTGATTTCCACTAGTTGTCAGCGCTGGAACATCCAATGTTAGCAGTGTTGACAGTGCCAGGCATTTACAGATCCATGGGTGTGACTTTGAATTGTAGGTTTTCCAGTAAAGTGTGTCAGACACATAATACAGGAAAACCTACAATTCAATGTAACACCCATGGATCTGTAAATGTCTGCAACTCTACAAAGTCAATAGGTCACTAAGGACTCAAGAACTCAGGGGGACTGGAAGACTAAATTGGAAGTCAATTCAAGGCTCTGTGTATATTTGTGTGTATACATACAGACACATAGACACACACAGACTCATACATACATACTTTCTCTAATATAATGTATAAAATAATATTGCATACCATGTGCAGTAATGGGGGAAATGGACTCCTGAAACATCACCAAAGGTTTCTTGTTCATTTCTTCTTTGGCATTTATTGAGCAATTAAGCCTTTGCTGCTCACAAGAGATTTAATTTAGGATGAGCTCAGAACTGCTTTTCTAAACAGCAAAACAAAACAACTATAACTCTTGAAAGCATGAATAATCGTTTAGGGGAAATTGTCTTTAAATATGTACTTTTGGATGATTAATTTACAACTTTTTGCCCAGTAATTAATCATGCTTCCATTTGTGTGCTTTCATTATAGTATGTAATGTTAGAAGGAGAACTTGCATGCCACCACCAGATGAAAATTTATCCAACTGGCAGCTATCTCTGCATTTTCAGTGCTCCGTGCAATTGGAACACTATATTAAAAATGAATATATTATGGAAAATAATGCACTCAGGTGTCTTGCATTATGGAAAACTGCTATATTAGAAAAAGAACAAATGAAATGTGTATATGAAGACAAATATGCACTAAAATTAATATGAATTTTTGTATGTCATCTTTGAAATACCACAAACATGTAAATGAGATAAAATGCATTTGAGTAAGAAAAATTTAAAATTGAAGTGAAGATGAATATGAATATATGTTCATTTCTAGACCTGAAGAAAAGTGTAAGCAGACTGGGAAAATATTTATTCTTCCAAGGAAAAAAATTGCATATTTGGAGGCCACATTTTCTATAAAACAGAGAGATCTTCTACCCCATGTAGATAATAATAATAATTATAATAATAGGCAATTCTACCAAAGTATAATTTGCAATAAATATTCTGAAAATGGAAAACAAAACAAAAAGGAAACAATCCAGTTTTGGAAAGCAGAAGAGCAAAAAAGTGTTAATAAAAACTCACATTTGTTTCATATGGATGATCCGAAGCTTTATGGAAAAATCAGAAATTGAAATCCACTCATTGGGGAAAAAAAACTATAAGAATTCTTAGTACAAATATAGAATTAGACTTAGAGAAATGTACCACAGAAGCAGTTCATTGGGATAAAATCACAAAGAGTAATGAATTAAAATTCTGAATGCCCAAAACTTGAGGAGCCATCAGGATGAAGTCTACAAGTATCTGGGCATTATACAGGCATGCAAAATTTAAAAATGTGATTAGTAAAGTATATACGCAAACAGTGAGGAAAACGCTACAGAAAAACTGAATGGTTGAAACACCATCAAAGCCAACAATATCTGGCCATACCTGTGATATAATATACTGGTGGAATTATTAACTGTACATAAGCTGAACTAGACAGCTGAGACTAAAAACAAGAAAGTATATCTCCATAGTGATATTAATAAATCATACTTGCCCCACAGAATTGGAGATAAGGTTTACTTAAAGCCAAACAAACTGTTGAAGAAGAAAAGCATGAATTGACTGATTGCATAAAAGACAGCCAAAGGCAAGCATTGAATTAAGTTAAAAACTGGAACTTAATGAATGTACAGAAAGCAAAACAAAACAAAAAATATCAAAATAATGTAAAAAAAAAAAACCAACAGGAACAGAATGCTGCCAAGGAAAAACATTACATGGTCGACTTCTACAAATCATCAAGGGGAAATTGGATAAAGATAAAACTTGGCAATGGCTTACACCTGAAACATTAAAAAAAAAAGAAACTGGAGTTTGATATTGGCTGCTCAAGAGCAACCCATTCACACTAATGCAACTGAGGCCAGATTTTTTTTTTTTTAAATGTCAAATGATTCCAAGTGCAGATCATCCAAAGACAAAATAGATCATGTACTCAACTTGTGCAATATCATGTGCCAGTAAGGAAAACTTGTTGGGAACACAAGTTAAAATATTGTGGGATTTCTGAATAGAAATTGATAAAATCTTGGCTGAAAACACACCAGATTTAACTGTGGTTGAAAAGAAGAAAATTTGGATAATTTATGTGACAATACCAGGAAATAGAATAGAAGACAAGGAATTGAAGAAGATAATAAAATAATAAGATCTGAAAATAGAAATTGACAGATTATCATTATGGCATAAATGAGCTGTGGTGGTTCCAGTGGTTACTGGTACCCTAAGTGCCATGCCAAAAAATGTTGGATGGTACTTAGGAAAGTTGTGCTTTAACAAAATGTCTATCAATTACAAAAGGTCACACAGCTTGGATCTGCACATAAACTATGCTGATAACATTATGACATCCTAGGTTTTTGGTAAGAATTTGATGTGTATGAAGACCAAGACTAGTTAAAGAACAGCCAGCCATGACTTCACATTCTTATGAACAAATAATAATAATAATAATAATAATAATAATAATAATAATAATAATAATAATAATAATAATAATAATAATAAGAAGAAGAAGAAGAAGAAGAAGAAGAAGAAGAAGAAGAAGAAGAAGAAGAAGAAGAAGAAGAAGAAGAAGAAGAAGAAGAACAACAACAACAACAACAACAACAACAACAACAACAACAACAACAACAACAACAACAACAACAAAGACCATTGGCATTGACAAAATAATCATCAGTCAATTGCAAAAAGCAGCTTTACCTGGAACAGGTTACAGTTTGCAATTATATCTCTATCACTATCAACATCTGCCTATCCCAGATCTTGAAAATAATTTAATAGATGAATAAAAATGCCAAAGCTGATCTAAACATCTGGCTGAATTTATGATTAACCATAATAATCATAAATAAAGGGTGACTGGCAAAATAAAACAAAGGTAATACCAATCGTAATAGGTACCTAGGATGCAATTCTAAAACTTCTGCATCACTACTTGAACATCACTGATCTTGACAAAATCACCATCAGTCAATTACAAAAGGTAGCTTTACTTGGAACAGCTTACATCTTGCAACTATCCCTTTAATATTATTAAACAAAAACATTTGCCTATCCCAAGTCTTTGGGAAGGACTCCATAGGTGGAGAATAATACCAAATCTAGTCTAAACATCTGGCTGTCTGCGCGACCAATTATAACAATATTATGTCATAATTGGTAGGATTACATTTTCTGTGTGGCTTGTTATATGAAGCCAGTTACTATAATTAGTATGCCATGGTTTATGGCAATGTTGTATAAACGAAACCAAAAGTAGTTTAATTTGGTAAAGCATGGTAAAACAAACCATGTCTTATTTTAATGGATGAACCCAACAATATTTGACAATATCTGTACCATAAAATCAGGAACAGGATCCACTTCATAGGCATACCATATAAAGAGAGATTACTACTATTGTCATTGACAGGCAGCAGTGGTCCTTTATGGAATTGAAAGAACCAAGGAATACAGAACATAAAGAGAAATGGAATTACTAGGGAATTAGAATTGATTTAAAGTATAGCAAAAGGCCTAACTAAAATTTTACTCAATAATTAATGCATTCCTGAAAGTTTAGTGATATGTAAAACACATCCTAGGGTTGCAAATTATTAGGCTCATGTATTTTCTAAGTGTGCCGCTTTTCTCATATTGTTGGATCAGCTTGCTGACGCTAATTGTGTGGTATGGATTTCCTTGGTATTTCAAGATAGCCTAGGAAGGACTTAATTCTCTGTATGGCAGCTTTTCTGAAAATAGTGTAATAGGAATAACCATATCACCAAACATTAACTATTTACCACCGACAGTCCTAATTGTCTGAGGAAAATAAGCACTGTTGTGTAAGTTATTTAATAAAAAAATCCTTGAGCAGAGCAGCCCCCAAATAGTTTGTTCTTTCTATCAATGAAGCTTTGTTTGGAAAATATCAATTGTCTACCTGAAGATCAACTATTATTCAGAGTGATGCTTTTAAAAAGTGCATCTTTCCTATTTCTGGATTTTGCATCTAGCATAGTGAAGAGCAAAGGATTGAGGGGTTTTAGTCTGTTACATTTAAGAAGCATAAGGTTGACTGTTCTCATTATAGACACAAGAGAAAGCCCCTGCTCTTTGATCATTTTTCCCTTGTGGTTGGAATGTGCAGGTTACTTACTGCATCATAAATAGAATTAACCCTTACTTCCTTTTGTAACTGGATCTCTCTTTCTTGATTATACAGTATGTTAAACCTTAAAGCTGATGAATCACATCTTCCATCAAAATTTCAGTATTATGAAAAACAAATCATCTGTCTGTCTTCTTTTCTATTGTTCTGTAAAAGCCCTCAGATAAAACTGGATCAACTGCTGCACAGATAACATCTCAACCATTACACAGTTTAGAAATGCTAATAATAAGACCTAATTTGCTAACAGCTTGGATGAGAGTGAACAAGATGAAATCCAGCCTAGGCAAAATGGAGTTACTGTTGGTAGAAAATCAGTTCTCTAGAGTAGGAAATTTGGAAAGAATTACATTCCAACAGAAAGAGAATTGTTGAACTGTTTTCTCTCTGGAAAGATTCCTATATTTTTTGGTAATGATGAAGTCAAGGAATAGATATGCTCAATTATTTATAGTCACCTCTGAGTATTAATGGGTCAAGGATTATCCATTACTGTCACAATCCCCCTAAGGAAATCTTCCCCTAACCTTCCAGAGTCACCAAACAAGGAAAATTGGTTTCACCTTTGTAGGAAAACAGGATGGCATTCAACTCCAATGGTACAGTAAGAGTGAAGCTTGCCAATTCCACGAAGATGCAGGATCTGAGGTATATGTGAAGAGGTGCTAGACTAAAAATGCTTTAAAATAATCTTGGTGTATTACAGTATTAAAGGCTGAAGGAAAACAAAAACTTGATAGCACATAGTGTTGGAACAATATAAAAAGACATAGCCCTTGTTCATGGCCAAGGTTTTTGATAAGCCTGCATATTGAATCTCTTATACCCAATAAAATCTTTTCAGATATCAGGTTGGATCTTTTCTTTCTTTTGACACCTCAAATTAGGAGTGTTATAATATAATTACAGGTTATTGCAATGCACTTTACATAATATGAATTCTGAAAGCATTAGTGCTATAAAATATTGCAGCTAAGGAAGAATAATGCAGTACAGCTTTTCCAGAAGGACAGGCTTCAGGCCATCAACTGGAACTATTTCTGTTTGTGAAGCATGGAATCTATAGTGAATGCATGGCAGTAAATATCCCATGCATATTCAGTATTGCTGGTGGATAGATTCTGCATTTGTAAAAACTGAATTTGTACAAACTGAATGAGGCCAATTAACACATTTATTCAATGTATTTACTACTTATTTCCTTTATTTATTCAGCCAAGTGTGGTTAGACCCACAAGGAATTTGTCCCTGGTACAGAAGCACTCGCTGTGCTTGCAAAACAAGAGAATATAATAATGATGATGACGAGGATGATAATAATGCATTCAGCCAATAAAGGGGGAAGTAAAAAATAATGAAAGGGATAAATAATAATATTGCAACCACACCCTATGGGTTAATATACATACACATTAGACAAAAAAAAACAACACTTAGAAATCACTACGTTTTGTCAACTTGAGAATTAGTTGACAATTAATGAGCAACGTGATGGCATGAGAGAGAAAAAAACCCTATCCCTATGTCTACATGTTTTGGCCATCCCGAGGGGAGGAGTTAAAACAGTTTATGTCCAGGATATGAGGGTCTGCAGATATCTTCTCAGCCTTTCTTCTCAGCCCTTCTATATAACTGTGCAATATACAGATTTTCTATGGAATAGAGGCTGGTTGCAATTATTATTTTTTGCAATCTTAACTGTGTAAAAGAGATCTACATTTTCTGTCTATGTAAGAGTGTTTCAAGGCTGATTCTTAAGGAGTCACGCAGTCACCTCCTCTACAGTCTTTTTTTTCTTCCAATGGCTCAATCCTGTTGATGCCTTTAGAAGTGTAGAATTCTTGTAGATCTTGGGGATCTTAGGAGTTCTGGCTTGTGATGCCTCAGTTTCCTCTTCTGAATCTGTTGTTAAGGTGGCTGCCTACTCCCTCTTGACTATTCTTCTGAATATATTGTTAAGGTAACTTTGTGGCACACAGTAAAGATCTGGCCATTCCCTACCCCTTTAGGCTTACAGAAGGCCCTAAAAAGCTGCCTCTTGCCTTAGGATCTAGGATAGGGTGATATGAGAGCCCTGTGGATGATTCTGTTGTTTGCAACTGAGGAGAGTGGCTGAGGCATTTTTTGTTTATACTGTTGTAATTATTTTCTGATTTTTAATGTTGTAAGCTACCCAGAATTGTGTTCTTAGGATGGGTGACCATATACATCTTTTAAATAAACAAGCAGCTGGTGGTCTCTAGCTGCTGTATGTCTATGTAATACTAACTCACTGAGGGAGATGGGCAGTTTAGAAATAGGATGGATAAATAAATTAATAATAAATTAATAAATAAAGTCAAAAGTCCTAGCAGGTTCTCTTCTCTACTGTAGAACCCAATTTTATGAATGTCTAGTCAGGAGTCCTGTTGAGTTCATTGAGGTCATCTCAAATTATCAGGAGAAATGGCTGGGTTCATCCTGTACATCTTTCCTCCAAGTTTCAAAAGATCCTAAGCAAATTAGCAGTTATTAGATGAGAGTCCTCTTCTACACTGGAAATTAGCTAAGGAACAGAAAATGAAGAGTACTAGATCAGAGGTCCCCAACCTTTTGGGCACCAGGGACCTGTTCCATGGAGAGACGGTTTTCCGCAGACCGGAGGGTGCGTGGTTTTGTGTGCTGCCTGCATCTTGCGCATGGGGAACTGGGAAACAGCTCTTAGAGTGATGGTGGAGAACAAAATAAAGAAGTTGGAACAGGAAACTGTTATAAATCCAGATTACACGCTGGAAATAGTTAGGGAAAGTATGGAAAATACAATTAAATTTCAGTAATCTTTCCCAGATCTTGCAGCAGGGGACTGAACCTGAAACACTTTGTGTTAACAGGAAGCATACTATTTCCAAGCTAAGGATGTTTGCTCCTTTGATGCTGTGGATCTGGAAGAAATGTTAAATTCTATGATAAGGTTATTATTACAAAGTCATTAGAAATGAAGTGTGAAAAATTGATTTATTTTCCTGATTAAACACAGACACACATGGATACCAAATCTGTTGTGCCCCAGCATATAATTTGTGTATATACTGTTGTTGCTCTCTATCCCCATCTAGTGGCCAGAGGCCAAATACGAATCTGTATTGTTTGGAAGCTGACCCAACCCTTTTACCCATCAACCCTCACGCCCAAAACAAGTGGATGCTGGGAAGCCAGACTCCATTTCCTTTAGCATTTGGAAGGAAACAGAAGCACCAGGACGAATCCAGCCTAATCTGTGGCACATGTTCATCTGAGGACAAAATCCACATCCCATGCACACAGCATCGCTGGTGAGATTTATATTTATCTACATTTGTTAATTGTTATGTTCACCAGCAACTCAGAGAATAGAATAGAACTGAAATGGACCTTGGAGGTCTTCTAGGCCAGCCCCCTGCTCAAGCAGGAGAACCTATACCATCTCAGACAGGTGATTGTGTAGTCTCTTCTTAAAAATCTCCAGTGATGGAGCGCCCACGATTTCTGGAGACAAGCTGTTCCACTGGTTGATTGTCCCCATTGTTAGGAAGTTTCTGCTTAATTCCAGGTTGCTTCTCTCTTTGATCAGTTTCCAACCATTGTTTCTCGTCCTGCCTTCTGGTGCTCTGGTGAACAAAGTGACCCCCTCTTCCTTGTGGCAGCCCCTCCAATACTGGAATACTGCTATCATGTCTCCCCTATTTCTTCTTTTCTTTAGACTAGCCAAATCCAAGTCCCGCAGCCATTCTTCATATGTTTTAGTTTCCAGGCCTTTGATCATCTTAGTTGCTCTTCTCTGAATTTTTTCCAGACTCTCAACATCTTTTTTTGTGATATGATGACCAAAATTGGCTGCAGTATTCTAGGTGTGGTCTTACTAGGGTTTTATAAAGCGATATTAATACTTTGGATGATCTTGATTCTGTGCCTCTGTTTATACAATCCAGGATTGTATCAGCTTTTTTGGTTGCTGCTGCACACTGCTGGCTCATAGTCAAGTGATCGTCCACTAGGACTCCAAGGTCCCTCTCACAGTTACCGTTTTTAAGCCAGGTCTCGCCCAATCTGTACTTGTACCTTTGATTTTTCCTGCCTAAATGTAAAACTTTGCTTTTCTCCACATTGAAACTCATTTTATTGGATAGGGCCCATTGTTCAAGTCTGTCTAGATCTTTTTGCATCCTGATTTTGTCTTCTGGGGTGTTGGCTACTCCTGTCAGTTTGGTGTCATCTGCAAATTTGATGAGTTCCCCTTCAATTCCCTCATCTAAGTCATTTATATGAGACTCAATACTGCTTCTTTTGTATTTGGGTTCTTATTGTATGCATTTCTATTTTTCCAGTTCTCACCCATCCTGTTCTTTTAATAAAGCATCCAGAAGCTCAGGAAGGACCCTCCCTAGTATCTCAGGAGATTTGTACTTTCAGATTTGCAAGATTCCTTTAATGTAGTTGACAATAAAGTAGAATTAGCTTATCAGGTTGTGTTTCCTATCTGATTTATCTGATAAAGTTGACAACATGCAGTCCATGGGCCAAATCCATCCCACCAGCTGTTTTTGTACAGCCTGCAAGTTGAGAATGGATGACAGATTGGAGGATAACAGATTGCCAGGCCCCAAACAAGAATTAGGGAAAGGGATAGGGTGTCATATCGGTGGCCCCCGTGCTGGTGGGTTAGTGCCATCCAATGGCTGCCACACTCCATGGTCTGCAGACCTGGTGGCAAATTGGGGGCTGGATCTGGCCCTTTATAGGAAAAGTGCTAGCCACTAACATAGAGGGTTCCATCTTACATCATGGAGGGGGGAATGAGTTTAAATCACAGAATTCCCAACCTTCAAAATGTCTATTTTTCAATCTCATGAATCCAAGATTACTTGAGACTTTTCCATTCTGTGTCAGGTGATGGCTTCTTCTTTCTCCTTCACTTTATCTATGTCAGGTTGATTCATGGTCTAAGGAAGCATTTGCTTGTATAAACTGTAAAGTCTTGAAAATGCTTGGAGACTTGGTTGTTTTTGCTACAACTACAGTTTTCCAAGGCTAGCCCTCTGGAATTATTTAAGACATTAATCTATAATGCATTGGCTCTGGCTACTTCTGAAAGTCATTTCCAGCACTAATGATATACTTTTGCCAAACTGCAAGACACCAGTAATTTCTTCTTCTATAATAATAAACCCATAATTCATCCCTGTAACCCTTTTTCCTTTTACCACCTAGTATATTGACAGAATCAGCTAATGGCCGTACATTGACCTTCCCTACCCCAGTATGAAGCCTAAAAATCAAGCTCTGTGGAGCACAAAGGAGATTATATAGAATTTGGCTGATCAATATTTTCAATATAAGATTTAAGTGGATCATTTTTTAAAGAACCTCAGACTCATATTGTGTCTATGGTTGTTATTTTTTTAAGATAGTAATGGAGTCTTTGGGAGTTTTAGACATTTTTGGAAATTGAAGATTTAGAGTTCAAGAAAATAGTCTCATGTACAGTTACTTATATTTCTCAATTAGCTCTTTTCTCATAATATACAGTTATAAAATGGCATTTGTTTGCTTGTTTTATCTAGCAGCAATTCTATTTGGACCATTATTTTGTTTCAGGTTGTGAGAATATTCTCCAAAAAAGCACTAGCTATTAAAATTAACAAGTTGACTCATCTGTGGAGTTTGTCATTAAATTAATCAATAGGAAACGATTGTCTGTAGACTTCAAAGAGAAGAATAATTTGCTAGAAAGTTCTAAGAGAGTTGTTTGATCATTGTCCATATTGTGCTCTGAATTCAGAACAATCAAGCACACAATAAATATTCTTGATTTGGCTCTGGGAAAAACAATGTCCCCAAACGGTTCCAGTCATGATAAATTTGAAAAGCAGTGAAAATTGGTAAGCCTTCGAAGTAGGACAAGCTCCCACTACCACATCACCCCATCGTATACAAGCATGTGCTTCTGCAGTATTCCAGAACTGGCTGGCTGAGGAATTCTGGGAGTCGAAGTCCATGAGTCATAAAAGGTCCGAGTTTGAAGACCTCTGCTTTGGGGATTGTGTGGAAAATTGTGGAAAATTGTTTTTGAAAAATCCACAACTTCTAAACAAAAAATGTAAAGGTTTCCCTGTCCAGTCATGTGCAATTCTAGGGGGCAGGACTCATCTCCGCTTTCTTGGCTGAGGGAGCTACCATTGTCTGAAGACATTTCTGTGGCAGAAATAAGGAAACAAGGAGCTACAGAACAGCATTTGCAAGGCCTGAGATCAAATGGGGATTAGAGGGCAAATAACTATATTTCTGTGTGCAGTTTTAGAAATATGCACAGCCTTGCATTTTGAATCCAAATAGGAGTTTTGTGCTGATTTTTTTTTTTTTGAACTCTGTCAATGCTGCCACAGATCCTATTACAGAATACATTTTTTCATTGTCCAATCTTCTCTATGCTTCTCTATGCTGGATATTTTTTTTTAAAAAAAAATGTTTTATTTTGGCAGTCAAACAATAATTTACAAGGCAACCTGAATATTTTGATCTTTGATTTTTTTTTTTTTTTAAATCACCTGCCTCCCATGAAGATAAGGCAAAGTGGCCTTAAAGCCATCTCTGCTGGAATATCATTCAGAACCTGAAAGAGTAACCAAACTGAACAGCAAAGTGCTCAAGCCAGCCAGTGAGAGCTATATACCCCATCCTTCTGATGCTTGCCACAGTAGCCTATTATTACTTCCCGCACCATATTACCACCAAATAAGCAGCAGGCGGCTAAATCTCCTCCATGACTCAGAAGGTACAATAGGCTAAAAGAACAGCAAACATTTGACATCTGGGATGCTAATGCAAGTAGAGAAAGAAGAAAGACCAAAAAAACCCAAGTAATAAAAAGTAAACGTGAAAAGCTGTAATGGATACCCCTTAGTTTTAATGATCATTCTTTCAAAATACAATTCTATTTATTTATTCATTTTTTACAGTTATTTGTATGCAGCCTATCCAAATGGTTCTTGGTAGCTTACAAAAGTTACATTCATTAAATCCACACATCTTAAAATCTCCTGTGGTCTTCCATTCTGCCCCCTTAAAATTCTGCAGGAGAGGATTGTTTTTTACCTGTGTCCTGAAGAGTAAATGGATTGGGATCCACAGCATCCTCTGCTTGGCCCAATTGTCTAGGGTAGGCAGATTCTGCCTGGTGAAGATAGTCCTGAAGGCAACAAGGGCATAATAAGCCATATAGAGCTTTATAAGTAATAATTAGGTCCAGAAGCCTGCTGGCAAAAATTGCAGTGTTACTCAAGCCGACTTAAACATGTAATAAAAGTAACAATTGTCTGATATTTCAAAGGACAATCTAGCTTGATATCTATTTTAAATATTATTATTATGGAATTATCCAACTAGCTTTGTGCCTAGGGACTAGAACTCTCAGTTTACAGTTTCTAGCCTAATATCTTAGCCACTACACCAAACTGGCTCTCTTCCTTGTAGCTCATTCAATGACTATTCAAAGTCATGATGGTGCTGAACAAGTGGCACTTACAACTGGTCCTCAAAGTTGTGGCTATCACATAACTCCCGTAATCATATGATAGCAGGCATGGAAAACCAGGTCCACACGTGAACATTCAGTTTAATTTATTTATTGCTAAAGTTTATGTACGGGAATATTCTCAACTAACAATAAGTGCTTGGTTAGAGTTAGATAAGGATCAACAAGAAAAAAGGTGGGTTGGACCTAGTTCATTTTTGACTATGTAACAATTCTAGGCTGATTTCTCTTTTTACCCCTCCACCTAGCTCTGCTATTTTTTCTCCTGCACATGCTCTTGATTGGCAATCATCTCACACTTACAATGGTTGTAGCATTCCAGGATCATGTGATTTGCTATTGTGATTTTTCCTGCCAGTGTAATGGTATGTAAGAATGACCTTGAGGAATGAAAGGAAAAATGATGCTTAGGAAACAGACAAGAGAGGAGGGAGCCCCAATGATTTGATTGTCAGAGAAAAAAACTCTGGAAGGACCCACCCTAATTGGTTAGTTGGTGAAAAGTGATGGTGAGAGATTTGTACTTTCAGACCCGCAAGATTCTGTTAATGTAATCTTAAAATAAAGTAGAATTAGCTCATCTGGTCATGTTTATTGTCTGGTTTACCTGGGAGGGCAGGTACAGTAACTAGCTTCCCATAAGCAAGGTCAAAGGGGAAGCTACCAAGTAAGATTTCAAGTTGGTCCTGCTCATATTGCTTTTTCTCCTGAGAAATCCCGGGAATCTGATATTCTGTAGTGTGTGCATGCTTGCAGCATGACTCACAACTCTGCAATGCATGCCCACCTGGCCAAGGTCATGCCATGGTGTAGCAATCCTGCCCTTTTGTATTGCATTGTAGCACCCATCTGTACTCCTGCTGGCACCACATAGTGCTCATCTTACCCACGGGGCCATGTTGGACCAGTCCACAGCACCCACGTCCCACCCACCAGCAGTTGCTTCATGGTGCTGCAACCTCCTGCCCACCCAACTACACTCTGTAACACTCACCCAACTGCCGGCTTGCTTACAAATTACTACATAAAGACCTGTCCTGATCAGGCTTGCAACTTCCTGTTAGCTTCTCTACTGATATTGCTTGTTAGAAGCTGGCAGAAAGTTGCAAGTCACGGTCCTGTGAGGTCCTCACATGCAATCAGTTGAAAGAAAAATCAGGTCCAGTTCCAAACCAGGAATAAAATGGAGGCTGCTTAAGAAAGAAGGTTTATCGATGAGCAGAACCAACAACAGTATGCAGTTCTGGGACAGCTGACAAAATGGAGTTGAGAGTAGGTGGGTTTTTGTACATTCTTTGGGACTTTGTGTTTGAGATAGCTGTTGTGAAATGTACTTTGACCCATGTTTGAGTGTGCCCTTTTGGTATTTTAATTATTGTTGCCTGACTCCCATTGTGGCTTGGAGGTCATGTCCTGTCCTTAGAGCTGGGTGGGGAATGTTGATTTTAAGAGTCTTTGTTTTTCTACTTTTTCTAATCCCATCAGCTTTGACCTTCTGTGGGAGCTGTGGCTGAAGGCATTTTGTGTAGGAATAGGTGGGCCTAGTCTTTGAATGGATTACAAAATCTCCATTTCTAAAGATTGCCTTCTCAGGTTGTGCTTGAGGCAGGGAGACTGGGGCTGTTTCTGCCTTTGTTAAGATTTTTTTCTCCATTTCTCCTTCAGGGGAAATATTCTATCCTGCCTTTTTTTTTTAATATTCCCCAAAATATTTCATTCTTTTGAGGGGGGGGGTGCTGACTTCCTACAAATCCTTACTTAACAATTGCACAACTAAGCAATGCAGTCATGTGACATTCTTTACAACAGAAATTGCAGTTCCAATTGCCATTGTTAAGTGAGGACTTGCGTTTGACATGATGCCACATTGTGTCTTTGGAGATGAATGTGCTACAATTAGTGGGGCTTATGCCTGGAAATTGCCCACTGAACTCTAGCTATAATTGCTTTCCCAGATGTACAATATATATTATACATATAAGTCATACGAGCACTCAAAAGTTTATTCCCCCTCTTTTTTTTTACAAGCATTTTAATTTTGCACTGTCAGGAATGTAAGCAGAAATAATTTAGGACTTAAAAGTAGATGGACACCACCAGTATTTGGAAAAAGATGTTTTTTGTTGAATGTAATTGATGTAGTAAACTTAGGTGATTGAATGAGAGCCTTTCAAACAAAAGTAGCAGCTTTGTCTGAAAAAAATATATTCTGCCATGGAAGAATATATTTGTGAGTCAAACACACACTGAAAAAAACTGGATTACGGTTTTAGGCTAATTGGGAGAAAAATACCTGTCGTTTTAAAATATGTTGAGAAGATGAAAAGTTCATTGGGTTTGACCTCCAGTTTCCAACAGTAGCCAACTAAGTTTTTCTTGCAAAAATTGAAGCCGGTTGTTCCTCCCTATTGTTTATCCCCAGCATCTGATTATCTAGTGGTATATTGATTCTAAACACATAAATTCCAATTAGCTATATTGTCTCAGTGGACCTACTCTTTATGTGTAAGTCCCAATTAAAAATATTTATACCAACGCTATCATTGCAAATTGTGTCAGTAGATTTAGCAAGTTAATTATGCATTATGTGAAGATGTAGTATCTATGTTAGTCTTCATTCTGCTGCTAATCAATTTCATTGAGTGCCTCTGGTTGCGGTATCACAGGACAGCTCCAGAAATGTAGATTTATTCTGCATGAAGCCAGGGCATAGAATTATATACGTGGAATTTGATTCAAAATGGAAAAAATAAAGTTATTCCATCCACCCACTGCTGCCTTTCATATCCTTAATGTCAGTAATATAAAGCTGAGGGATTCCCCAGAAGATAGAGGCAAGTCAAAAAATGCAAAGGGGGAATTATTGTTACATGAGAAGCCTTCTTGCACCCTTTATTTTCAATAATCAGTCTCTAATTCATCTTCAATCTCTTAATAATTGCTGCCATGCAATTTGTATTTTTTATTGCCATCGCACACTAAAAAAAAATATTTTATACAATTATCCACAAGAATACAGATGGGTTTTTCCAGGGTAATCCAAAGAAGCTTTATTTTGATTGCCTCTGATAGCAATCTATCAGAGAGCCAGTTTAGTGCAATGGTTAAGATGCTGGCCTAGAGATTAGGAGACCGTGAGTTCTAGTCCTACTTTAAGCATAAAAGCTGGCTGGGTGATTTTGAGCCAGTCATCTCTTTCAGCCAAACCAATCTCATAGGATTGTTGTGGTGGGGAAAATAGGAAGAGGAAGGACTGTTATGTGTGTTTGCCACCTTGATTTATTTGTAAAGTAAATAGGGTCTGGATAAAAATGAAATAAATACATATACCTGGAGGGTTTGAAGTAATGTTATGCCACCTAGTTTGATCATCCTAACGAATATCCCAGTAATCAGTGAATGGTTCTTATAATCTGTAGGCATGTACATGGATAACAGTTTCTATCAGTATCCATCTAATTTGAGAACAATATGTTCTGACTTATTGATCTATGGGAAGTAGACATGTGTTTCTGAATGCTGTCAGTTTTGTCCATTTCTATTACTTGACAAGCTTAGACTATCTTATGTGGTTTTTGGTGCAGCAATCACTGGAGCCATCTTTGTTTACTTGGGTGCATTTGTTCTTTGTTTTTTTAAAAAAAAATCAAATGGTTTTGATATAAATTCATCCAGTCCTGCACACTTCGAATGCCAGAATCCCTGTTCTCTGTCCTGAATATTAATAGCTCACTTGGCAGCATGGAGAATGGCTGCCATGCCAACCAGTTAGTTAGCATTTCATTTTCAATTGAGAGCATTTTCCATTCTTTTGACTTTCCATCTTTTTCTATGAGAACAATTAGAAAGCAATATAGCAATTAAAGCTGAACCTTTCTTAGGCCCTACAACCTTCTTTTTAAAATTATTTTTTGCAGAAACTTTTTCCTCCTGTCTACATATTTATAGCATCAGACTAAAGTATGGTTTTGCCTTTAAATATTCCTGTGAGGTACAAAGCTTGAGCTGCTTATATAAGATAAATGGAATTGTAAACATATAAGCACATGCTCCATTACATCTAGTCTGTCTTGTTTCTTAATTTACATGTTGCCTTGGGCTACAGGGAGGTTAGGTTATTCAGAAATGTTGACCCAGAGAATCCCAATTGTTTATTATTTTCCAGATTGCCTTTATTTTCCTGATTTAAAAACGATTCACTGGTGTAAATCTTTGACCATACATTTACTTAGAGGATAAGATAAATATAATTGGATGGGTTAAGAAAAACATGAAGATACAGACTTTGAAGGTACATAAAGCATTAGAAGTACAGCAAATACAAGTTGTTTCAGAGTCAATACTTGTCAAATTGGTATTATGCTGTTCAGCCCTTAGATGGGTGCCGTAACAATTTAATGATGCTGTTAAGTAAAAAATGTTTGCAGCAGTTATGTATATGTTAAGAGGTAAGCAGTTCAGGAAGAAGCTTGAAGAGTTCAAAGGCTGTTTATCAGGCGTGAATCAACTCTGATTTGATATACATTGGAGATTTAAATTGATTGAGTTTGAGTCAGAAGAGCAAAATGATTCAGTCTGAGCTGTTTCAAGATTTGATTAAACATAAAAAAAAGAAAATTTCCATTGGCTATGATGAGAAAATGGCAAAATATACCAATTTGGGAGGTTGAATTGGGGTGGAAATACCAGGGATAAAGATAATTTAGAGGACACTTGTCTTGCCAAGATTGAATTGGATACTTGCAGGGATTTTAATGCAAGATAACAACAACAACAACAACAACAACAAATAATAATAATAATAATAATAATAATAATAATAATAATAATAATAATAATAATAATAATAATAATAATAATAATAATAATAATAATAATAATAATAATAATAATAATAATAAATGTTAACAGAATAACAGAGTTGGAAGGGACCTTGGAGGTCTTCTAGTCCAACCCCCTGCTCAGGGAGGAAACCCTATACCATTTCAGACAAATGGTTGTCCAGTCTCTTCTTAAAAACTTCCAGTGTTGGAGTATTCACAGCTTCTGGAGGCAGGTTGTTCCACTGGTTAATTGTTCTAACTGTCAGGAAATTTCTCCTTAGTTCTAGGGTGCTTCTCTTCTTGATTAGTTTCCATCCATTGCTTCTTGTCCTGCCTTCAGGTGGTTTGGAGAATAGGTTGACTCTCTTCTCCATAGAAGGCTTCACAGCTGACAATGCATACTATAGTAGCAAAGAATGCATACTGTAGCAAACAAAAAGCCATGAGGTCAAAGGAACTGCCTTCAGAGACAGGATTATTGCAAGGCAAAGATCTGGGGAAGGCTATAATAAAGTTTCTGCTGCACTGAAGCTTCCTAACAGCACAGTGGCCTCCATAATTTTCAAATGGATGAAGTTTGGCACAACCAGGACTCTTCCAAGAGCTGGTTGCCCGGTCAAACTGAGCAATTGGGCCTTAGGTGACCAAGGTGACCAAGAACCTGATGGTCACTCTGAGCTCCAGAGATCCTGTGTGGAGATAGGACAGAGTTCCAAAAGGACAACGATCACTGCAACCCTCCACTGATCTGGGCTTTATGGCAGAGTGGCTAGATGGAAGCCTCTCCTCAGTTCAAAACACATAAAAACCCACTTGGAGTTGCAAAAAAGCACCTGAGGGACTCTCAGACTGTGGAAAACAGGATTTTCTGCTCTGATGAAACCAAGATTGAATTGTTTGGTCTCAATTCTAAATGTTATGTCTGGAGGAAAATAGGCACTGCTTATCACCTGCCCAATATTATCCCAACAGTAAAGCATGGTGGTGGTAGCATCATGCTGTGGGGGTGTTTTTCAGCAGCAGGACTGGAAGCCTGGTCAGGGTTGAGGGAAAGCTGAATGGAGCAAAGTACAGGGATATCCTCAATGAAAACCTGTTCCACAGCACTCAGGATCCCAGGCTGGGCTGAAGGTTCGCTTTTCAACATGACAACAATCCCAAGCACATAGCCAAGACAACACAGGAGTAGCTTCAGGGCAACTCTGTGAATATCCTAGAGTGGCCCAGCAAGAGCCCTGACTTGAACCCGACTGAATATCTTTGGAGGGACCTGAAAATGGCTGTCCACCAACGGTCTCCATCCAGCCTGGCTGAGCTTAAGAGGATTTGCAAGGACGAATGGCAGAAATTCCTTCAATCCTTGTTGTGTCATAACCAAAAAGACTCAAAGCTGTAATAGCTGCCAAAGCTGCTTCAACAAAGTACTGAATGAAGGGTCTGAATACTTATGCCAATGTTAATGTTAAAAAATGAATTTCAACAACTGTAGAATCAGGCTGCAGCATAACAAAATTGACAAAAGGGAAGGGGGTTTGAATACTTTCTGAATTCCGAGATCCCTCTCACAGTTACTACTATTGAGCAAGGTACCCCCTATACTATACCTGTACATTTGGTTTTTCTTGCCTAAATGTAGAACCTTACTTTTTTCACCACTGTGAATTTCATTTTGTTACATAGCGCCCAGTGTTCAAGTCTGTCCAGGTCCTCCTGTATCTTAAACCTGTCTTCTGGAGTGTTGGCTATTCCTGCCAGCTTGGTGTCATCCGCAAATTAGATGAGTTCCCCATCTATCCCCTCGTCCAAATCATTGATGAAGATGTTGAAGAGCACTGGGCCTAGAACAGAGCCCTGGGGCACCCCAGTAAACACTTCCCTCCATGTAGATGCAGTTCCATTGAGGACCATACACTGAGTACGGCCGGTCAGTCAGCTACGAATCCATCTGGTGGTGATGCTGTCTAACCCACATTTTTCTATCTTATCGAGTAGTAGGTTGTGATCTACTTTATCAAATGCCTTACTGAAGTCCAAGTAAATTATATCCACAGCATTCCTCTGATCCACTAATTTTGTCACTTGGTCAAAGAATGCAGTAAGGTTTGTCTGGCATGATCTGTTTTTGACAAACCCATGTTGGCTTTTAGTAGTGATTTTGTTTGCCTCTAGGTGTTCGCTGATTCGTTGTTTGATTATCTTTTCCAGAATCTTCCCAGGTATTGAGGTCAGGCTGATAGGTCTGTAATTTCCTGGATCCATTTTTTTTTCCTTTTTTGAAGATGGGAACTACATCAGCTCTTTTCCAGTCCTCTGGTAGTTCCCCGGTGCTCGAAGATCTTTGAAAAATATAGTTCAGTGGTTCTGAGATCACATCTGCCAGTTCCTTGAGAACCTTGGGGTGTAATCCATCTGGTCCTGGTGATTTGAACTCGTCTAGGCTGGACAGGTGCTCACTTATCATTTTCTTGCCTATCTTAACTTGTGTTTCTATACTGTTTTTTATTACACTATTTTTGATAGGTTGGTCTGTTTTTTCCCTTTGTGTAAAGACAGATGCAAAAAACGAGTTAAATAGTTCTGCTTTCTCCCTATTGCTTGTCACCTTCTTGCCACTTTCACCCACTAATGGACCAATCCTTTCCTTCACTTTTTTCTTGTTTTTTACATGCTGAAAGAAGCTTTTTTTGTTATTTTTTACTTTGGTCGCAAGCCTTAGTTCATTATGAGCCTTAGCTTTCCTCACGTCATCTTTGCAGGCTTGGGCTATTTGTTGGTATTCTGATTTAGTTATGTGCCCCTCTTTCCACTTTCTATACTTGTCCTTTTTATCTTTCAGTTTATCAGAGAGTTCTTTATGCAGCCATGCTGGTTTCTTTTGAGAGCTGTTATTTTTCCTCTTTGTTGGTATTGTGCTAGACTGAGCTTCTATTATCTCGCTTTTCAAAATTTCCCAAGCTTCTTCAATTGTTTTCCCCTGGAGGATTCTCATCCATGGAATCCTTCCCAAGCCCTCTCTAAGTTTATTGAAATTAGCTCTCTTGAAATCCAAGACTCTAGTTTGACTATGTTCTATTGCTTGTGCTATCATAATGTTGAATTCCAATATTGCATGATCACTACCTCCCAAGGTTCCTGTGGCTTCAACACCTTCTATCATTTCATCCCTGTTAGTGAGAATTAGATCCAAAATGGCTAATCCCCTAGTTCCCTTCTCTACTTTTTGGGAGACAAAGTTGTCTGCTAGGATTGTCAGGAATCTGTTTGATCTTCTACTTGGTGCAGAGTTTGTCTCCCAGTTGATGTCAGGGTAGTTAAAGTCCCCCATTACTATTGTGATTTGCTTCCTACATACCTTAGTTAGCTGACTAGCAAAAAGTTCATCTATTTCCTATGTTTGGTTGGGTGGCCTATAGTATACACCTATGGCAATGTCATTTTTTCTCCCTTTTATATTGACCCAAATGCATTCAAGACAGTTTTCATCATTGTTGTGCTCTATTTCTGTAGAGATGTAGTTATTTCTTATATAGAGAGCAACTCCACCTCCTCTTTTATTTGGTCTGTTTCTTTTAAATAATTTAAATCCCTCTAGCTGTGTGTTCCATTTGTGGGTTTCATCCCACCATGTTTCTGTAATGGCAACAATATCATATCTGCCCTCATTAACCTGAATTTCTAGTTCACCCTGTTTGCTGTTCATACTCTGTGCATTGGTGTATAGACATTTGAGTCCTTTATGACCGACCCTGTGTTTACTTTCTACATAACCTGTGTGGTGCCTGAGTTCCCCTATTGTCTTACCACCTATTTGGTTAGTGCACTTTGTGTGGCACTCGTTATTGAAAGCTTGATTTTGCTTGACAGCAAGGTTGGTATTCTTGTCCACACACACATCTATGTTACATGCACTGATAGCCCTATAGTTTTTAGATTGCCGGGGACAGGGATGTTCTGTATCAATTAACTCACTGTCCCCGCTGTTTAGTTTAAATATTCCTCCAGAAAATCTGTGAATTTATAGCTGAGTAACTCAGTCCCTTTCTTTGATGGATGCAAACCATCTCTTTTGTACATTTTGTTTCATTGGACCAGCTACTGACATTGTGACTAATATATCCAAAGCCTTCCCCTTTAAACCACTCCTTTAGCCACATATTGAATTGTGCTATATGCTGGCCTTTTCCATTTTGCTCTTTATACACTGGTAAAACCTCTGAAAACGTTAGCCTACAGCCTATTTTGCTAAGTTCCTGCCCCAAGCTCTGGAAATCATTCTGCACAGAGAGTACATCTTTTTGGGACAAATCGTTAGTGCCAAGATGTACAATAGCCTCCACATCACAGTCCTTGCTGGCATTCTTGATTATTTTAGAAATATGCTTCTTGTCCCTACTGGCAGTAGCACCTGGGAGACATCTGACCTCTTTTGAAACCTTTGTGTTCTTTCCTAAATTTACATCCCTTATAATTGAATCACCAACCAGAAGGTTGCTTCTCTTTTCGGATGCCTTTCTGTTCTTGCATGAGTGATGTGTAATACCTGATTCGCACTTCTCCCTGTCGAAAACAAGTTCTTCATCTCGGTCCACGATCCCCTGCTTATTTGAGTTATCATCACAAATACCTTTACCTGTCTCCTTAATTTCCCTATTAAGGTCAGCAAGGACACTGTATCTGTTGTGCAGGGACACAGCAAAAGCTTTGTGTTTATGGTTCACAGCTCTCACCCTGCCAGATCCCACGGTTGTCCACACTGCCCTTCTCCTGCAGGATCTTTGTGGTAGAAGGGGCTGATAGCGCGGAGGCTCAATAGAGTAGAAGGGCTGAACTGGACACCTAATTTCTGCCTGAAGAGCACAGATTACAGACCCTAGATAGATAATCTGTCCTTGTAGACAGTGATTTGTTTACAGATAGGACAGTTTCCAAGTTTGCAGAGGGTATTGCGAAAAACAGCTTCAAAGCAAGTGTTGCACTGTACTAAGCCAGACATTCTTAGATACAAGGAATCTCAGATGCACTTGCCCTGAATGTACCACTGCTGTTTATGAAACAGCGTGCGGGCCGCTACTTTGGTCCTCCCCCCTTCTTTTCAACTCACAGTTTGTAGCAATTCCAAGCAAGCAATTCCCAGCAAACTCTGGGCAGTTTAAATGCAATGAAGTATCCAATCAGTAGGGCCTTAGCTACTTTGGTCCTCCCCCTTTCTTTTCAACTCACAGTTTGTAGCAATTCCCAGCAAGCAATTCCCAGCAAACTCTGGGCAGTTTAAATGCAATGAAGTATCCAATCAGTAGGGCCTTAGATACTTTGGTCCTCCCCCCTTCTTTTCAACTCACAGTTTGTAGCAATTCCAAGCAAGCAATTCCCAGCAAGCAATTCCCAGCAAACTCTGGGCAGTTTAAATGCAATGAAGTATCCAATCATTGCATTTAAACTCTTAAGAGTTAACATGGTACAAAGCTATTACAGAATCTAGAATCTAGAATTCAGAGAAGAGCAACTAAGATGATCAAAGGCCTGGAGACTAAAACATACAAAGAACGGCTGCAGGACTTGGGTTTGGCTAGTCTAAAGAAAAGAAGAAATAGGGGAGACATGATATTCCAGTATCTGAGGGGCTGCCACAAGGAAGAGGGGGTCACATTGTTCACCAGAATACCAGAGGGAAGGATGAGAAACACTTGTTGGAAACTGATCAAAGAGAGAAGCAACCTGGAATTAAGGAGAAAATTCCTGACAGTGAGGACAATCAACCAGTGGAACAGCTTGCCTCCAGAAATTCCTGGCCTCCTCAAAGGGCCACAATGTATGTCCTCCACAGTGACACCAAGGGCTGCAAATTTCTCCTCTCTTGCCTTTCCTTTTAAGAGCTGGTGGTGGGGAAGGACTCTCAATGGGATCTGATGCAGAAATTTAACATTTCCTTAATTAGAAAAAAATAATGTTTGTCATATAAGGCTCTGTTCCATCTTGCAGTCAGAATCAGATAGCCAGCAAAGCACAGATCTAGATGGGAAGAATAGATCCAGGAGTAAGCCAGTTAGAGCCCTAACTAGTCACTGATACTGTGGGCTGCGGGTTGGCTTCCGAATGTTTTGTTACCAGGCTAGGTAACATCTTCAGTGGCATTTAGGGGATGAACGCCACTGAAGATGTTCCCTAACCTGGTAATGAAACGTTTGGAAGCCAACCCACAAGCTCAGAGAATGAACCTTCACCCTCATCCTACACCCGACCTACAGATATTCACCACTATTGCAAACTCTGAACTGCCTCATCTATGTGACATAATATAATAGCTGTATTTGAATGACACCAAAGGATGAGAGAATCTCTTTAAGATAAGAACACTGATCTCCTCCCATTGTGAGCCCCAGGATAGAAATCATTTTAGACCAGCTTCACATCATGAACAAGTCTCTTGAGCCACTCATGTTACAATCTTCTAATTGACCCCATTCCCCAATAGCAGCAAGAGAATACTGGAGAAATGTCCATAGGGGGTGAAAAGGGGAAAATATGTTGATTGATATAGCCTTGGGTGGGTTGGAGGGAGGGGAAGGATTATTGAATTGCATCTTCAGTTTTGAAAAGGTATTATAATAGTTTGTTACTGAAATAAAATGTGTTGTGACAAGAGCATTCGATTAGAAACCATTAAAATGTCATTTAATAATGCAGATGTATATGTGTAGGGGGGCTGTATGTGTGTAGGTGGGTGTGTGGTGTCTAAGTGTATTTTAGTTGATCTTAAAAAGTTGGGATATTCAGCTATGGGAACAAAAGAATGAAACCAGGGTCTTCAGTGATTGACCAATGAGAATAATCATTTCTGCTTTCATAAAGTTGAAAGCACAATCCTGC
This sequence comes from Azemiops feae, assembly GCA_023970755.1. Lineage (NCBI taxonomy): Eukaryota > Metazoa > Chordata > Lepidosauria > Squamata > Viperidae > Azemiops > Azemiops feae. Next base: position 211,392 of record JALGBA010000250.1, read on the forward strand.
TGGGTCTTTACTATATGGGGAAAAAAGCAGGGACATTCTAAGAATTAAAATTGTTTTCCTTTCCAGTCGTACGCTACTAGAAAAGAAGCATGTAATAAGATATCACCTTTCATAATGTATCAGCTACTCTGGCACCAGAAGAGTTCAATACACAGTGCTTAGGAGAATATATCTATTATACTTAGCATGGCTTAAGAATTATGCAGACCATCCTATATAGAATACTTGCAATGGCCTTCAAGGACATATTACAAGTACTTCTTTTTTTTTTTTCAAATGCTGTTATGTGGATAAAAGCAAAAGAACCCTTAAAAATAATAGACAGAATGCTACAATAAGCTTTTAGTCAAAGCTTCTCCTGAATCCTCTTTAAATCTGAATCTATATCAAAAATGTTTTCCCCTAGTGCTGTTTCCTTTACCTTTCTTCTGCTACTGGGCGATTTGTTACAGATAATGTCATAAAGTGTTTATTACCTCAAGCTTATTTAACAGCAAAAATAGTGCGAATCATATCTGGATTGACCAATGTCCTGATAACTGATGCTAGATTTAGCTAGAACGTGGTTCTCTGCGTTCTCTGATTTGTCTTTGCACTTTGTCGATGTCCAATATTTCTGGTACAAAATAACTATTATTAATGATTTGCATAGAGTTCGAGAAAATCATAGAAACCACATCAGGGCTCTTATACCAAGTAAGCAGTTTCCTTTGGGATTTGTATTTTCAATAGCTTCCTTGAATGATCCATTTACATACAAAGTTCATTATAAAATCAAAGTATTTAATCCTGAAACTTAGTGTTTTCAGTTTGCAAATCCACCTTTCTCTCTGGAATTGGGAAGGTCTGAATTACTTACAGTGCTGCATTCCTTTTTTGTATTTATGGGCTTTGTCATGACCACTGCATGCATGCCAATTTCATGCAGTTTGAAGTGTGCATTCTTTTTTCCCTTACTGTTTAGGTGCAATCCTTCCTTCCTTCCTTCCTTCCTTCCTTCCTTCCTTCCTTCCTTCCTTCCTTCCTTCCTTCCTTCCTTCCTCCCTCCCTCCCTCCCTCCCTCCCTCCCTCTTTCTTTCTTTCTTTCTTTCTTTCTTTCTTTCTTTCTTTCTTTCTTTCTTTCTTTCTTTCTTTCTTTCTTTCTTTCTTTCTTTCTTTCTTTCTTTCTTTCTTTCTTTCTTTCTTTCTCTCTCTCTCTCTCTCCTGCAAGGATTTGCTGCAATTTTCTGCTCATCCAGAGAAAGCTTACTAAGCTATTTAGAACTAGCAAGATAAGGTGGTTGACTTACCATTGATCCACATGATGAATGAGGCTTATTCCCCAAAGACATCTGCAAATCCCAGAAATAATGGAATGGCTGCCTCTCTTCCTCCGAACATAATTGTGCTAATAACTGGATCTGCCTCAACTAAGGCTGAGGTATGGCATGCCAAGAAATGGCATCAGAGCTGTCTGAAATCCAGAGGGGGGTATGACCCAGACATCATTTGATATGGACAAACAAACTAGGTACTAGGAAGTATATTGGCATTCCGAGGGGTGAAGGATTGGCAAATCCAAGTAACTTCTGGACTAATGGGCTAATGGGATACTTCCATTTCTTACCCAGATATTCTTTTTTCCTAAAGAAGTTCCTTCACAGGTTTATATATCATACCTATTATTTAATGGAACCTCTGACACATTTTTAAAATATAATACCCACACATATGCATATACTGTACATATACACATGCACAAATATACATATACAGTTGTTTGTTTTGTAATGTTGAGATGTTGCGACTTTGGAAAAAATGCAAAGAAGAGCAACTAAAATTATTAAGTGTCTGAAGACAAAAACATAAGAATGATTGTAGGAATTGGGTATGGCCAGTCTAGAGAAAAGAAGGACTAGGGGTGACATGATAGCAGTATTCCAGTATTTGAGAGGCTGCCACAAAGAAGAGGGTGTCCACTTATTTTCCAAAGCTGTCTGCACAATCAAATTTATATTTGGAGAATTAAATGATCAACATTGAAATGTGAAGGAACAAACCATATGCCATTTGAATAGATGAGGCAACAGATCGTGTTAAGGAATTCATTTAAAAACAATCTGCTAAATCTGCTGATGAGGGTAAAATAAGGTTTTACACCTAGGCAGAAAAAAATCAAAGATACAAGTACAGATTAGGCAAAACCTCGCTCAAAAACAGTAACTATGAGAGGGACCTTGGAGTCCTAGTGGACGATTACTTAAATATGAGCCAGCAATGTGCGCCAGCAGCCAAAAAAGCTAATACAATCCTTGGTTGTATAAACAGAGGAATAGAATCAAAATCACACGAAGTATTAGAACCGCTTTATAAAGCCTTAGTAAGACCAGACTTGGAATACTGCATCCAGTTTTGGTCACCACATTGCAAAAAAGATGTTCAGACTTTGGAAAAAGTGCAAAAAAGAGCATCTAAGATGATTAAGCATCTGGAGAGTAAAACATATGAAGAACGGTTGCAGGAATTGGGTATGGCCAGTGTAGAGAAAAGAAGGACTGGGGGTGACATGATAGCAGTATTACAGTATTTGAGGGGCTGCCACAAAGAAGAGGATGTCAACTTATTTTCCAAAGCACCAGAAGGCAAGACAAGTGTCAATGGATGGAAACTAATCAAGGAGAGAACCAACCTGGAATTAAGGAACTTCCTAACAGTGAGGACAATTAACTAGTGGAACAGCTTGCCATCAGACGTTGTAGATGCTTCATCACTGGAGATTTTTAAGAAAAGACTGGACAGCCACTATCTGACATGGTATAGGGTCTCCTGCTTGAGCAGGGGATTGGACTAGAAGACCTCCAAGGTCCCTTGCAGCTCTATTCTGATTGTTGATTGTTGTTGTAAAGGGTAATGAATAAATAACAATAGACAAATAAAGAGATATAGATAAATAAATCATTTACATATGATATCTCTTTTAAAAGCCATTTTAAAAGCAACCATTGTTTAAAAGCAGTAGGACTGAATATAGCTGGTCACTGAGGACTCTGCTCTAGAAAACTGGATGCCATTTTCAAGTGGCAATTGATCTCTATAGAGTAAAATAAACAGCTTCAATATCCTTCCCAAATCTTTAGAAGAATCATTGCGGGTGGCTTTTGTAGCATTCAAAGAGGAGCTCTCTAATAAGAAACAGCATGAATAAGCATTTTATTTCCAATGTGTAGAACCCCAAACTTAAATGTTTCCTTGTTGCTTAAACCTGAAAAAAGGGCTAGTTCACAGAATACCGTAGAACCATCTTGTTCAATTTTAACCCAGCTACTTCCAGAACATCATGACAATCCTGGTGTCTGAGAATTCACTTCAAAGAAAAATAATCTCTGTGTGTGTGTGTTTGGAGTGTGAGCGTAGGACTGATAAACTAATCCCTTCTTCCTAAAGATAGTTCTGATAAACGTTTGAGAGCAGGAATGAAAAACTGAATAGTGAGCATCTTATCCTAATGTCTGGAAACTGTGAGGGCCTGGATGGGGAACAACAGGCTTCAGCTGAACCCTGGCAAGACTGAGTGGCATTGGATTTGGAGCTCACTGGTTCCAAGACTGTGCCATCTTTGGGGCTGGAAAGGGTTGCACAGGCTCAGATAGACCTAGTGTACAATCTGTAATCTGGGGGTCCTCCTGGACTCATGACTCCTGCCCAAAGAGCAGGTGGCTAGGAGGGCCTCTGCTCAACTTCATCCTGTGTGCCAGCTGAACCCATTCTTAGATTGGCAGGCCCTGCTTACAGTCTCTCATGCCTTGCCTACTCACCTCCAGACTGGACTACCGCAATGTGCTCTACGTGAGGCAGCCCTTGAAGACTATCAGGAAGCTTCAGCTGGCACAGAATGCAACAATGCGGGCAGTTATGCGTGCTCCTAGAACAATACATGTTACTCTTTTACTCTGCAAGCTGCATTGGCTGCCAGTTTGCTTCCCGGTCAATTCAAGATGATGGTTGAAATCTTTAAAGCCCTTCATGGCATGGGACCAGCTTATTTTTTCTACCTTTCCCCCAGTTATATTAGTTATAGCACCCCTTTAGATCTGGCAGAGAGTGGTGTATGTTGCAGATTCTTTCAGCTGGGGATCTACATTTGGTAGGTCCTAGGAGATGTGCCTTTTCTGCTGTGGCACCCTTTCGATATTCTGAAAGACTCTCAAGACCTGGTTACATTATCAGGCCTGGAGCTCCCCAGAGATTTGCTAAGACTTGTTATTGTTGAGATACACATTTTTAATCCCTCCCCCATGTTCTAGAAATACCAAAACAGCTCTTCTATGCATATCTGGAAATTAAGGAAACTAATCAAGGAGAGAACCAACCTAGAATTAAGGAGAAATTACCTGACAGTGAGAACAATTAGTAGAATGGTTTGCCTTCAGAAGTTGTGGGTGCCCCATCACTGGAAGTTTTTAAAAGTTTTTTTTTAATTAAATCAATGTACATGTAACCTTTTTTTTTTGCTTCGTTGACATGTACAGGCATTTTTGATATCTTCTTTATTAAGGCCACTGGCCACTTTTGAAATGGGATTTCCAGAGGGTCAGATGGAAAGACGTGGACATTTTTGATTAAGCTGGGGGACAATAAAGCAGCACAATAAAGTATAAGCACTAGCTTGAAAGTTAAATATTTGAGGCTAGATTACTTAATTATAAGATTACAGATAATCCTTGCTTAACAGAATTTCCAACACTAAATGAAGCAATTGTTAAATGAAACTTCATGTGACCAGACTATTTATCAATGGCAGTGCTGGTAGTCCTGGTTGCAATTGTTTATTTTTTAAAAAAATATATTTATTTTTATCCCACCTTTATTATTTCTATAAATAATTCAAGCAGTGAAACTACCTAATATTCCTTCCTCGTCCTCTTTTCCCCATAATAACAACCCTATGAGTTGGGCTGACAGAGAGTGACTGGCCCAAAGTTACCCAGCTGGCTTTCATGCCTAAGGAGGCAAGACTAGAACTCACAGTGTCCTGGTTTCTAACCTGGTGCCTTAGCCATTAGGCCAAACTGTCTCTAGGTTTGTTAAATGTTAGGTGAGGATCTCACATTTCTCCTACCCTGCTGCACTTGTCTCTGCTTCAACTCCCCCTGTCCCCCCCCATCCCCCATCTTGTCTTTATGGCCACCTTGCATTCTGCCACCCCCTTCCCTTCTTGCCCTTTGATTGGCCACAAGGAAAATAAGAAGGAGATGGGTTGACTTTCCCCACCAATGTTCCCTGCCCCCTGGAAGAGTTGGAATAAGTTATGAATGTAAATTAACAGTGAAAGTACAAATACCCTGGAACTCTTGTGTATTGTGATAAGATGCCTTTTTTTGCCGTGAGTTGGTCCTTTAGGAAAGCTCTGTGTTCTTCCAGTCTTGCAGCCTGCATGCAGTAAGTAGGCTGGAAATTGACACGGTAAATTGTTCTTCCTTTGAAGCTGCTGCTGATAACATGAAAGGAAGAAAGTGAAATGATTATAAAAGTTTTATAATCAATAATGAATGACCAAGAATTATTTATTGGACAGTAAATCAATGGGAAGCAAGCTTTTACTCATTTTTGTGTTGTCACAAACATACCAGATAACTAGGCATAATCAATAAGAAGCTAATTTCCACGCTTTCTAAGAAATGATTGATTTTATGAATATTTATATGCTTTATACATTAAGCTGGGAAAAACTCCGTTTGAGCAATTTCAGAATTTTGCTCTCCTGTGACTGTTTCAAGAGCTTGGATAACCTACGCGCTTTATGACTTTAAAGAAAATATTACTGTTTTCATTGAAGACCTTGGTATTCTGTTAACATTTTCAATTTATTGGAAGCTGTGTGGGCTTGAAAAAGATTCAAAGCTATTGCTTTGAAAACTATATTTTCCGGCTTCATCACATCTCTTTGGGGGTAGGGGGTTTCATATGTATGTATAACATATAACTGTATGTACACACATTGACTAATCAAGGGAAACTTATATTAATAGTAGATGTCTCTAAAATTATAAAAAGGCATCAGTGCTTAGTAAAAGGATTTCTCATTTAGGTAAAATTAAAGCTGATACAGTATATACTTCCCGAAGGTAAATGGAATTTACTTCTAAGGAAATATGTAGAAGATTGCATTGTAAGCTTTGTTCTAACGTAAACAGTTCTGCTGCAAATAATTCAGTGTCTTTCTTTAAAAAATGAATTATATCAGGAGCATTGACTGTTACTTGTAAGCGCAGTGAATTGTAGTTGCATAAGTCCTTGCCACTTCCTTTTTGTTTTTGGTTTTGGTTTTAATCCACAGATTTATGAATGCCGTTACTCAGCAAGAAATGTAATTTGCATAGCAATGTATGATAGAGAATCACAATTTCTTTAATCCTGCTGTTTTATACCAATTTTACTCTACACATTTTATTAAGCCACCTACCAAGTAGTGATGATTTTATAGTCACTACTCTAGTCATATTTTATTTTATTTTATTTTATTTTATTTATTTTATTTATTTTATTTATTTTATTTATTTTATTTATTTTATTTATTTTATTTATTTTATTTATTTTATTTATTTTATTTATTTTATTTATTTTATTTATTATTTTATTTTATTTATTTTATTTATTTTATTTATTTTGTTTATTTTATTTATTTTATTTATTTTATTTATTTTATTTATTTTATTTATTATTATTATTTTATTTATTTTATTTTATTATTTTATTTTATTTTATTTTCTATTCTATTCTATTCTATTCTATTCTATTCTATTCTACCTTACCTTTCCTTTCCTTTTGTTCTGTATCCGTTTCCGTTTCCGTTTCCGTTTCTGTTTCTTTTATGGAGAAGGAGTTTCATTGGAAGAATCTCATTCAGGTGCTTGATTCTTATCTTCACTTTAGAGTTGTGATGAAACAGTCCAAGGGATTAGTGTCATGCCTTGAACATCTTTAAGTGGATGGCTGAGCATTTTTATTTATGTGTAGTTTGATGATCCAAAGACTTCCATCTTTTTTTTTTAATACAATTTCAAATTTCAATTTATCATTATGTGTGTCCCTTCTTTAATAATTAAATGGAAAAAATATGGATCTCCCCAGGTATGAAGGGGATTTATCTTTTTGTTGGTGGTGTTATTACTGCACCATATGACTAGTCAACTCTAGTATGCTTTTTATTTGTACAGATGTCTACAGAGAAATTAAATCTAATTGGAAACACAGAAAATGCTCTGCTGTAGAGAATCTACTCTATAATTCCTATGAGTTCAAATAATTTATTGTTCTCCAGAACCTACAAGTCATATACAGCCACCATTTTCATTATTCTCTTATCATCTTCAGAATGGCTGGATCTCAACAGTATATGTTTTTGCTTTTTAATAAACAAAAGTTATGAAATAGGTTCACCAAACCTATCATAATATTCTGTGGTGCCCTGAGGTCATTTTTAAAAAATACAGTGTGGCCTCTGGCTATGAAAAGTTACTAATTCCCGCTGCACCGGTGTGTCCTTTGGACATAAGCACTTAAGCCTTTTGTTACATTTTCTTGATGTATATTAAGTTTAGTATGAATGCATGTGTATAGTTGTGGGTTTCTGGAATGAAACATGATAATTATAAAGAAATTATACTATAATAATTTGGAAAACTTTCTTAATAATGACTTGATTGGCCAGAAGATACATAGTCTGTTTCCTTCCTTCCTTCCTTCCTTCCTTCCTTCCTTCCTTCCTTCCTTCCTTCCTTCCTTCCTTCCTTCCCCTCTCCCTCCATTCATCTCCCTCCATCTTAGCATCGTTCCCCGCTCTTACCATGTGAATCCTTTATTAAAAGGAAAGTGTGTATGCTAATTTAAACTAAATTTCAATAAACTCTTTCAAAATGTTTTATGAATAGTACCGAAGTCAATTAGTCTCATATGTTTTATGTTTTCTCCCATCTCTGAAATAGCCAATTTTTAAAGATGTCATATTTGAAATAATTTTGTTCTCATATTTTCTCTTCCTGCTGTTTTATCATATTAAGAGGTCATAACTCTTTGTTTATGATCTTGCAGTCTGTTAATTTGGAGTCTGTGATGTCAGAATAGAGATTATGTATGATCATAGTTTCAAGTATGACAGAGACACTGTTTTATATTCTAAGATACAACAAATCTTAATAATGATTCCAAGCATTTCTCAAGAGAATTAAATGGAAATGGCAGCAGATACCACTTGACTTTATGTATCAAATTTCAACTGACCTATGGTGACACTTTCTTTGAGATAGATAGATAGATAGATAGATAGATAGATAGATAGATAGATAGATAGATAGATAGATAGATAGATAGATAGATAGATAGATAGATAGATAGATAGATAGATAGATAGATAGATAGATAGATAGATAGATAGATAGATAGATAGATAGATAGATAGAGACAGGCAGGCAGGCAGGCAGGCAGACACACAGACAGATAGATTAGTGCTTATTTTTTCTTAATCAACATAATTTCTGTTCTTTGATTTTGAACTAGTTCTAAAATTGGTTTTCATTTGTACCGTAAGACAATTTGAAAAGCTCAGTTTATCACCATTGTTAGAAATCTCTGAAATCGTGTTTGTTTGAACTTTAAGCTGCCATGAGAGAGGAAAAAAATGGCATTTGGAAGTGTCAGTTGTTAGTGGGAGCTCTAATCTGACAGTCTATCTTGTTATGTGTTATATGTGCTTTCTAGGAGTTTTACGCTCTGCAACTGCTGTGGTGCTACTTACCCCTTTGATCATTGGTGGGGATGGAAAGAGATTGGTATGACACTTACCAGCACCCCAGAATGCCACAAAGCTCTAGAAGCACCTGGAACTTGGCTAGATTTGGTCCTGGGCCAGGAGTTGAAGCTGGGGCCAATCCATGGTAAATTCTGATTTCAATTGGCTTTGCCAGTGGTGCCTCAAACTCAGGTAGGTCTCATCAGAGCCAGCAGAGCTGAAGCTACCAATAAAACCCAGAGTAGGGAAAAACCACCATACTTGCTGGGCTATTAGGGGCTTCTTCAACGTGGCTGATGACCAGGTAAGATCCTTCCGATGATGATGATCTGGACACTTGCAATGCATTTTGCTCCATGGGGAAGTATCTTAGAGGGCTGTTCTGGATGGGGGTAATAAGTTATTGAGTAGTACTTAGTAGCACCAGCCAATAGGAAACTGCATTTATTTAAAAGTCTCATTCTGCAATCTGGAGATTTATCACAGCCTTGACTCATTGTCCTCCATTTTGTCCTGCTGAGGCCCTTCTCCCAGTTCTAGGGGATGATATCTTTCTTGCCCATGTAGCTATTCTGGTTATGAGCTACACAACCCAGAATAGCATTGTGGCATTGTGGCATTGTTGGCTGTATGTACCACAGGAGACCTGATTCCCCAGAGGCGACTACAACTTTATTGTAGTTCTTCTGGATTCTTTCTAAGGACCTAGGATAGTTAAATAAACCATCGTAATATATGTGCTGTGCCAAGTAACACAACTTTTTGTAATTGATGTTTTGAGGTCAATTTTATGTCAAAGTGTTTTTTCCAGGTTATTTGGTATTGGCACCATTATCAACATGATAATCATGATCTTCAACGACTCAGGCAGACACCTATTCAATTCACAAACACATAATGGGAAACTGAGGAGGTACCATATAATCATCGGTGGAAGATTTGGTTTTTATAGCAAATTATAATAAAAAGTAGTTCTAGTCTTCCTGTGGAGTTAATTTCCTGGTTTGGTGTACCTAGTGGGGGTGACAGATGACCAAGAACACAAATAGAAGTGTACAAAGATTGATATTTTTAGATTAGATTAGCTTAATTATTTTCCCCTAGAGTTCTGAAGCAGTATCCTGAGACAGTTTGAAAATCAATCCTAGCAACTTTTAGTTGGGAGGAGGCCAACTGTTTGTTATGTGGTGGCATAGTGGTTAGAATGCAGTATTACAGGCTAACTCCGCCGACTGCCAGCAGTTCGATTCTGACTCAAGGTTGATTCAGCCTTCCATCCTTCCAAGGTCAGTAAAATGAGGACCCAGATTGTTGGGGACAATATGCTGACTCTGTAAACCGCTTAGAGAGGGCTGCAAAGCACTGTGAAGTGGTATATAAGTCTAAGTGCTATTGCTATTGCCAGTAACAGTTTGGAATTCTTCTTTCCCCAGATGGGTAAATTCTTCTTTACCATATGGGTAAAGAAGACTGTGGAAAAGTCAGCATTAAATGAATCAGCACTATAAAATGAAGATATTATCAAGACTCCTTTAATTCATACTTTTTGATAATACCCTCTTTTACAAAGTTGATCTAAATTCTTTGTGGGTGGAAGTTTCATTTTACTTACTCATATATGCAACATGCTACTTCTTTACTACTCCACCTCTTATCACAGAACCATTGGGGCAAAAAGGACTGCTTGTTCAAAGGAATTCCCAGGAAGAGTAGAAATAAACATTTAGCTTTTGTTATCTGGAACAAAACTGGGGATGAAGGGTTAAAATCCAACTTAATTGCTCAAACTATACAACTGTTTCTCTCTTGTATGCCTGCGTGTACACTCGCATAGAGGCTAAATCTGGGTTTCTTATCACTAACTGGGAAGCAATTTAGGACCCTCCAAATAATTTGGGCTACTGCTCCTAAAATTCCTTACCTACAGTATAGAGGCTTATTGGCAGGTGAAATTAAAAAAAATATCTGGAAAACTCCAATTTACTTAATCTCCCAGTTTTGCATTTGTCTCCAATTTCCTCCACAAAATGAAGCTCTAGAGACTACTGTCTCTGATTGCTAATGCAAGAACTGCTATAGGGCTTAACCCTCAAAACAGCAATTGCAGAAACTGATTCTAAAAAGGAAATGAAATTATTCTCAGGAGAATATTTTCCAATTGAATCGGTGTCTTACTCATAATCCTCCTCTTCCAAAAGACCAAGACTTCTTTTAGTAGCCGGCAATCCAGGAGGATTTTTTGCTTGATGATTTCTGAAATCTCCTACTGATGTCATCTGTATTTATCACCATTGGTAAGAAAAGTAGAAATGGAGCAGGGATTTTGATCCATTTAAGACTACTGCTATTTTAACTGGAAACACAATTGACTGGCAAAGTAGGCTACAAATCAAAATTACATAGCTAAGCCAAGCTATTTAAAGCTCTTTAAATTCATATCTCTGAGTTCCTTTTACACATCCCTAATGTTTTAAAAGACACCTTGCATCACTTATAGAAAATGTTGTAAAAACAATTAAGGGTTTTTCTTTTTTATTCTGCTTGCAATTTATATAAAAAAGAGGGACAAAGGAAAAGCAGGAATTTTCATAGAGCCTATGGCAGGGGTCCCCAATCTTTTTGGTATCAGGGACCGATTTTGTGGAAAACAATTTTTACACAGACTGGGAAGGGGGAAAGGTTTCATGCACTACCTAGATCCTGCCCATGTGCAGATGAAGCTTCATTTACTTGTGTGGCCCGGTTCCTAATAGGCTTTGGCCCAGTACTGGTCCACGGCCCTATACTGGTATGCAGGCCGGGGGTTGGGGACCCCTAAGTTATGGGTTACAAGGTTGGAAATTGCAGGGATCTGATTTTTGTGCAGTTTTGGTGAGCTAGGTAGATGCCCCTGCTGAATCTCTGTAAACAGGTAAAAACCACACTTTGAAATGCAGTCAGGGAGTCCTGTTCTTAAGGACTAGAACATCAAGGTGATCAGATGCTCCTCCTCAATCAACACTTTATAGTTTCTCACCTTACCTCAAAATACACTTCCTTGTTAAGATGCCCTCCAGCTGTTCAAAATAGATTTTCCACTCTTTTAGCATGATATGATTGTAGAAGGCTATGCCCGTGGGTGGGGATAGTTTCCTTGAGATTGATCAGATTATTCAAAGGAGGAAAAATGAAATTCTAGTCAAAGCAAGGAGGAAAACTAAGTCAAGGTCTGTATGGGAGAGGTGCAATTTCCTTTAATGCATTGCAGCCAGATGTTTTCAAATTTAGCAGTGTTTAGTACAACTTGCAAATATCACCTAAACAGATATACCCTTAATGTGGAAAGTGGAAGTTGTACCAGTTGGATGTTTCTTAGTTTATCTTATTTCACTGTATACTACTTTATCTCATTTTATTGCATCTTACTGTGGCTGTTCATGCTTTGATATGGTCAGCTGATTAATCAATAATGTACTCTACTGCCACTGTGATTAGTTGGATGTGCTATTCATCTCAGGTCATTCCCAGTTCCCTTCATGTGATAAGTCCAGGGTGTCATATAATTAAATGTTTAGAATTGTTTGTTTTTATTTTGATTTAGATAAACCTTACAAACACTATAGGCCATTATAAGAGATTGAAGCATGTTATTTTGTTTTCCTTTAACAACCCTGTATTCCCTTATATCGGGGTGGAGTCGACTGGAGTGAGCATTTACTGGCTGGATGCCCTTCCTAATGCCTACACAGAGTTCGCAGCAGATATTTTCTCTTTGTGCCCTGATAGAGAAACATTTGTCAAAGTCTAGGATTGAACTCTCAACCTCCCCGAGTGTGAGTGGGCATTTTCACCTCTAGGCAACTGCGCCACTCGGATTGAAGCATGTTATATATTATTCTACTTCTGGTTTGGTCTTTAAAAATTAAAGGGCTGAATTTCATAGGATGGCTGGCAGCATGCTTTAGAATAGAAATAAATAACTGGAGATCCCAAACTTGAATGCACACCTGACGGCCTTGGTTAAAGGCAGCCTCCCAAATACACAACTGCCGTCAAATAATTTTTTAGTTCTAAAGGAAGAAATGATTGAATGCCAGACTTGAGAATCTTCATAATAAGTATAATTGTGAAGAAATATAAATACATAAGAATATGGAATGTTATTTAGACTTCATAACCATATGTATTTATACTTCTTCACAGTTATAGTTAATTTGTCTTATGTAAGATGTTATGATAATGTATGTATAAATATATAAGCATGAATATAAAAGACTAACATGGCTTTTTTCTTACAATGTCTATAAATATTTATGAAATCAAAATTCATTTTTGATCTTGCTGTACTTTCCTTTTAGAGCTGTGTTCCTGAGATACCACTTAAAAAAGCTAGCATGGCTCTCGACCCAGGGAAAAATTGTGCATCCTTGTTTTTTTTTTTAAGATAGCAAAAGATAAAAATGCAAAATGATAAGGGGCTGCCAGTCAAAAGGGTACACCTCCGCCTTAATCATTATCATTGTGGAAGATAGATAGCAAATACAGCAATTCAACCATAAGGTTATTTCTTGAATTACATTCCAAAGAGTACATAACACTTTGGTGGGGGGAGGATAACCTTAGATCAATATAACTATGGAAAGGCAGAAGGCTATGTGATACATGCCTTGAAATAAGACTGACTTGGCCCAGGTTTTTAGTTCATCCTCAGTCATGGAAATTTCTGGGTATTTGGGGCCTTTCTTTCAGCCCGTTCTACATCCAAGTATTGCGATTAGAGTGCGATTTATTTAAAAACAGAGATTATGAAGTAAGCTATGGTACAGTCCCAAAAGAAAGATAATATATTCCTTGGTTTCTCACCACAATTGGGAACAGAATTTCTGTTGTAAGCAATTGTGATTGTAAATTGAATTGGGTCCAATTTTACAAAAAAAATGTTGCAGTCATTAAGTGAATCATTGTGGTTGAGTCAGTTGCCAAGCCTGACCATGGGGATGCTGCAATGGTCGTAAGTGTGAAAAACGGTCATAAGTCACTTTTGTCAGTGCCACTGTAACTTCAAACTGTCACTAAATGAACTGTTGTAAGTCGAGGACTACCTGTACAACTTAAGGAGCCGTTTGGGGATCATGATTTTTTTTTTAAATCAACATTAATGAATTCAAATTATTTTCATAAATATTAAAAATCCACAAAAACTATTTTTTTAGCATGAAAGCTGTTACACCTATAAATCAAACTTCTTTCTAAATCAGATGTTATGTATTCATGGTGTTCATATGTTGTCTAACAATGAGCTTGGTAACTTTCAAAAAGTAAAACAATTTATAGGGCATTAAAATAAGAACATCTAAACAATTATAAAACCAGGTGTTCGTGTATGTGTGTGCCTTGAGTCAGTGCTGGTGACCACCCAGACTACAATCTTTGTAGTTTTTTGGGCAAGTTTTGTCAGAAGTGGACATCCAGCTGGCTTTTATGCCTACTGCAGGACTAGAAGTCCCAGTCTCCCAGTTTCTAGCCTGATGCCTTCAGCACTATACAAAACTGGCTCTCTGGAGCTGAACTAAAACAACATAAAACTTGCAGCAACAGTAAAATTTCAAAAAATAAAAATAAAAATCCTAAAGCCCCCAAAATAATACATAAATCAGTTATTATTTTGCTAGTATTGTATTTTAGATAGAATTTTAAATCACACACATATACAGATCCTGGGAAGAATCTTACTTAAAGACTAAACACCAAGTGAAAAATTGTTAGTTTCTTCAAGCTTTCATGATATCTACACGATGCTTCGGGTTTAATCCCAAGAAGAGATCAAAAAGGATTTGGGAACATAGCTATAGAACTTGCCTGCAGCACCTTGGAGCAACTATGCCTTTTCCTGAATTTATGTTGCATTTGAATCTAAGTTTATCTAGTGAGATCCATTCTCTTTCCATTTCATCTTTCTAGTTGTTTCTAGCTCAGTGGCTTACATTGATTTTTTTTAGCTTTTTTATTTTTATTTTTTTACACTTTAGAGCATATATTGGCCAATTTTTCCATTATATTTTAAAAGCAAAATGTACTCACAAGATTTTCCTTGGGGCATGGGTTTAAAAATAGTTTCCCCCATTGTGACACCCTTAATAAAATAACCAGTATTGAGAGTGCTGCAAGTAAAATGAAGCACTAAGTGTTTTCTGTAGAAGTTGAGCTTCTACAGCCCATGAGCACATTCACACTATCTTCTTGTGCCTTCTCTGCACAATGCCTGCCCTATGGAAGAGTCCCAACCCTGAAAGCTTTTTTTTTGTAAGGCAGTGAAGATGTGGCTGATCACCAGGCATTTAGACCAGGGGTTTAAGTAAACTCTGCAGCTGCCGAGATATTGTTCTGCAATTGGAGTTATTGTTTAATCTCGGGCATTGTGAGACAGATGTTGTGGTTTGAGATTGAATTCTTTTACCCTGTCCAGAACCACTGTTGTGAGATACCGTACACAGCTGAATAAATATTTTAAAGAAATAAAAATAAATCAGTAAAACATAGCATTCAGAGCGAAAGGGAGTAAGACAATAGGGAAGATGCTGGACTGTGCATTAGAAAATGTTTCCTTGCATTTCGAACGTTGTCTTTTAGATGAAGGATGTATTTTCCTTCAGGCTCTGACAGCAAATTAATTTCGTCTTCCTCTTATCTGTTTCAGGCAGGCTAACACTAGAATTTCAGTGGCACCAATAAAACGGCCTTCTCTATCTTTCCTCTCCTGTACTATCTTGCCCATCTGTTAGCCAGTTTACCACATGGTCAAAAAGTCAGCGGGGGGCATCATAGTCTCCTTCCACCCTTAAAAGTAAGCATGTTTCCATTTCCTGGATGTGTTGAAGCAGAAACTTGACAAACATATTTTGAGAAGGATTCAGGGTGGATTCCTGTTCTGACTAGTGAGTTGATCTTGATGGCTTGAAAGATCCCTTCTAGAATTTCATGGTAAAAGCCAGCATTCTGTAATGTTCTGGATGTGAGCTTATATCTCATTTCCTTGGTATTGGTTATCCTAGGAAATTATAACTCTTATAGGACATTATGATCCTACCCTAACCCTAAACCAAGCCCATTCATTCAGAAATAAGCTAAGTAGGAAAAGCTGATTGGAACTCCCCACTCCAAGCTAGTTGTCAGCCTTGCAAGGTAATTTGGACAGGAAGCCAACCCAGATAGGCTAATTCTACTTTATTATAAGGTTACATTAAGAGAATCTTGCAAGTCTGAAAGTACATTTCTCCCTGTTTCTCATTACAGCCCAAGAAACTAGAAGGGATCTCTCCTGAGACGTTTCCACACCCACATTTCTGCTGCAGCCTAAGCTGCCTCTTATCTGGCTCTTTTCTGTCTGTCTGTCTGTCTGTCTGTCTGTCTGTCTGTCTGCCTGCCTGCCTACTACCTACCTACCTACCAACCTACCAACCTACCAACCTACCTACCTACCTACCTACCTACCTACCTACCTACCTACCTACCTATCTATCTATCTATCTATCTATCTATCTATCTATCTATCTATCTATCTATCTATCTATCTATCTATCTATCTATCTATCTATCTATCTATCTATCTATCTATCTATCTATCTATCTACTACATTTTTGAAGTGCCCATCTACGTCAGAGAGAAACTAGGCGATGTACAATACAATATTAAAATATAAAAACAGCATAAAAATTTAAAAAGAGAAAAAATTTAACAGTGTTAAAATTATTTGAAAGATGAAGGGAAGGCTGTCATGGCACTAGCTAGCTCCATAGCTCCATGCTCTTCTGGACTCCGAACAGGAGGCCGGAGAACCATGTTTTGACTCCTTTTCTGAAGGCCAGGAGAGTGGGGCCCTGTTTTCTGGCAGAAAAGTCTCTCTTCCAGGACCCCATCATACAGTCTGTCTACTTTGACTTGGTGAGATGGGCCAATGTAACAGGACAAAGATGTTTCCATAGGTAGCCTGGCCCCATGCCACGTGGGCTCAGGACACTCTGCCTCCGAAGGTCATTCTCTCACATACATGACATCCGTCCAGTCCCTGGAAGTTTAGATAGATTTATTTAAAGCAGAACAGGCTTAGTTAGGGTGAGAATCTTGTGTGCATTAATGCTCTTGCCTGTGCCTCATCTGAACTTCCTGAGGAGAGAAGGGAAGAACCGTGTGTGCTTTCTTTTGAATCGACTGCCTGCTGCAGGCAATGTCCTTTTTAGAGCCTTGTTTTTTCCCCTCAAACTCCTTTTGTTACCGACAACTTGTTTTTTATTACAACCGAGATTTTAGTTTTCATGAGCTGTACTTTCCAGAACAGAATATTGCTTTTCTAGGTTGGAAGGTTAATAATTTACACGCACTTCATTCTGTTTCTCTCAACAATCACTATTTCTAAATGGGAAACGGAAAATAAAATCATTTTAACTAACTGGTTCATATTAATGAGCTTACGTGGACCCAGGCTAGAAAACAATAACCCTAATCCTCAGTTGCCTTGATGCAAGCAAAGGTCAGGCTAAATTGTTCTAATGTAATACCTAGGGCCAGTGGATTATTTTGAGCTTTTCTCTTCCAAGAGAAAAAAATGGTGCATACAGAACAACCGGCAGCACAATACAATACATATGAAGCCTGAAACAAGACCCACTGAATTAAATAGACTCTTTTATATACGAATCCTGGGTATAGCCATACAGTAACAATAACAAATGTAAAAATAATAAATGAATTCGAACACCAGGATAAAGTTATAAACCAAAGACTGTTTAATAAAATACTTAGCTTTCGTCGGCCAAACTGCCGACATCGTCAGAGCATAAAAGACAAGGATTTGGGAGTTCTCTTATATTACTGGCCGGCTCTGCGCCTGGCTCCTCGATCGGGTCATAGGTCCACTCATTATCCCCGATCGTGCCGTTCTTAAAGGGCTTGCACTTGTTACTGTCTTGCCAGCTTCCGAGGCTGCTCTCCCCCCACCACCACTAGTCATTGTCATTCCCCTGGTGTGCACCCGAATGTCTATGGGTTGGCTGTCTTGCTCGTCCTTCTCACCCATCCTTGTCCTATTTAACAGCACTCCCAACCCTACCAAATTGCCCCCTTCTGTGCTATTTGGAATTTCTGTCCATTTTAAAATGTGTGAACTGAATAGCAATCACAATAGCATTTACACTTTTATATCACTCCATAGTGGTGGGATTCAGCCAGTTCACACTACTTCGGCAGGACCGATAGCTAATTTTTTGTTGCCCAGGCCCAGAATGGACTTCCGGAAGCGGCATCCACACAGAAAATCAGTTGTTCACATATTTGAATCCCACCACTGTTACTCCGTTGTGCTTTACAGCACTCTCTGAGCAGTTTACAGTGTCAGCATATTGCCCCCAACAATCTGGGTCCTCATTTTACCAACCTCGGAAGGATGGAAGATCTTAGTCAACCTAAGTCAACCCGTCATGGGCAGCATTTGCCTACAATGCTGCATTCTAACTACTGTGCCACCATAGTTCCTGAAAAAGCTTCTTTTCAAGGAAAAAAGCAAACAAAGTCCAGTTGCCTTTTGGAAAAGTACCTTTGGGACAATCATGACCTGGATGATTGAGAATCTCCATACACATTTGTCCATTGTGAAAGTAATTTTGCACTGGTCCTGACTGTAATTTCTATTAACTATCTGCAGCTTGCTCATTATGGATGATAGTTGTAAAGGAGCTGACGGAAACAGTTGTATAAAACACTATGTAATAAAGGCATAGTACAAAGCCTCACTGATCTATCTATTTTTCCCTAGCATTTTTTGATGCTGGGTGGAAAGTTTATAAATATAGAGCAGAAGAGGGAATCACAAGGAAAGCAAGCATGAGCCTCAGCAGTCAGCAAAAATAAAATGAATCATTTAAAATGAAATGTTTTTTTAATAATACTATGTTTATAAAGTAGTGGGGATTTTTTTCCCTATGGCTTATTGACCTTTACAAAACAGTAAAAGCCTAAAAAAATCCGCAAATATAAATATTGCATTAAAAAGCAAGATTTTTTTAAAGCTGCAATTCTATGTCTACTTATAGGGAAAAGGGCACAACTGGAAATTGAATTGAGACAGACATATTGTGCTGCAACAGAAGCCTACATGAAGATTAGGTCTTCATTGTAAATTATGTTTTCCTTTACTGTTATTCCCACAACAGACAGACCTTCATTCTTCTTGATTTTAAAAGTGGAGGATTATCTGATGAATGGACTAAAACCAACTGTGCTGAGCTTCCCAAGCTGTAAATCAGGGGTCCCCAACCCCCGGTCTGTGGACCGGTACCAGGCAACCGGTCCGCACAAACAAGCAAAGCCCCATCGGCAGGATGCAGGCAGCACACAAAACCACGCCCCCTCTGGTCCGCAGAAAAACCTCTCACCATGTAACCAGTCCCTGGTGCCCTAAATAAAGAAAACCTGCATTCTCAAAGCAGGTGGCTAGCAGGTCCCTGTATAGGCGAAGGTCAGTTTCAGAGCTTCAAGAGAAGAATTTCTTCTCTCCACAGGCTTATTTGGGAGGAGGGAGGACTGTGAGAATGACAACTTGATCCTGGAACTGGTTCTTCACTCCAGATGTATTTTCAGAAAAATCTTTCAGAGGCAATAGCATTCTAATTTGTTTGTCTGATGACCAGCTGTTCCATCACTTAAATCTTCTGATAACACAATTCAGGTGAAGCAGGGCTTGATGTTTTCATTTTAGGACACTCAGGTAGAGGCATGTTGACTTCTTTGTGAGTAATAGCATTGACAAGAAGCAACAACTAAGCAGAATATACCTTTTTGTGCCATTGCATGAGCAACAGGAGTTTCTTAGTCAAACAGTGTTATCCCACAGGGATGCTTAATCCCTCTCCCTCCCCATCTTTAAAAAGAGTTTGTAAAACAAAAACACAGCAGGTATTTTGTGTGTTCCAAATGTTGACAAGCCACGAACCTGTTAATTTTTTACTCCTGAATCCCATCTTGACATTGAGCCATACTGTGAACAACTAGGAAGAAAGGCAGCTGTCACCTCCAATGGCTGGGCAGAGTGCCTAACACAACACAAGTTTGCATAAACCCTGCTGATTGTGCAGTGACATTTGCTGCTTGTGGATGGAAGTTTCCATTTGACAAATGCCAGGAAACTGCTGTAGGAAGAAGTTAGGACCTATCACAATGGTAAATCCCCATCAGTGACATCATATGATGTTAATTGTCAGAGACAGTCAACTCCATCCAAGATTGGATACGAACACTCGTTCCAAAAAGATCTGTGTTTGGTTTTTGCTAGTAACCAGAGCTGTGTTTGAATGGATAATTCACTTTGATGCATATTTCATTAAATAATCTCTGTGTCACAGAGGCCTACAGCAAAGTTGCATCAAAATTACATGTGCACTGTGACATGATGCAAACTCTGCTCTTGAATACTTGCATATCTCTGTCTGATTCAACTACATAAGACATATTTTGGGTGTCGTGCTGAGAGAAGCTTCTTCTCATTTCCCCTTGTTTTACTCATGGCCATCTTGGGGCTTAGAAAAAGAAAAGTCTGTGTCCATACTTCGTTGCTTTCTTTTTTCTCTCTGCCCTTTTCTTTTCCTCCCTGCTCTTCTATTGTTATTCTAGTGCATTCTCAACATTAGTGGATCTTTCCCCCATCCCTGAATGCATTAAGTCTCTCAGATGCAGCTCAATGAAAATTGACCTTTACCTGACCACAAGCCTCCATGCTTTGACATTTGTTCTTGTTTACACTTCTCAAGGCTCTTGTTAAGTACCTGTAACTCAATAAATTATGTTGAGTCCTTGGACCCAGCACCAGTCTTAATTGCTGTTAATAGCTAACCCTTCTGTCCGAGAGAGTTCATCAGGGGTTCTTTCTATAACTGTTGCTATGATTTTCTCTCCTTTGTTTGTATTACCTTATTGATGAAAAAAAACTTAATTATGTACAATAAATGCATAAAAAACTTGCATGAAAATGCTGTAAAGAGAATGAGGGTGAGTAGCAAAGTAAGAAAGAGAGAATCCTGGACTGTGTGTCTCCCAAATCCAGACTTTAATATTCCTTTGACCCTATCTGCAGTACCCAGAGCACCTCTTGTCGTGATGTCAGCTCCTGACCTAGGGTGGGGGTGTCCTGTGATCTTTAAATTAAAGGTTTAAACCAACTCTTGTAATCAATTGAGAATATCAAATGGGATACTTGGAACACTTTGGAGAGATTTGACAGTGACTCCTAGAAAGTGGACTTGCTATCTTTGCATGATAAATAATGATTCAGCTTTTCTGACGCTGATGGAGAGGAAAGAAGTTTCCCAACAATTCACCTCACACAAGCTAATTATCTCTATTATCTTCTAAGGCACGGGTGTCAAACTCGCGATGTCACGTGACGTATCGCGACATATCACAACTTTTTCCCCATTGCCGGCAATGGGGTGGGCGCGGTTTTGGCGTGATGCATCCAGCCCGTGGGCCAGCAGTTTGACACCCCTGTTCTAAGGAGTTATCAGCTTGGTCAGAGGACTTAATCATATTAGCCTTCAATCAGGGGAAGAGAAGGATTGCCCAAACAAGCCTCCTCTCCTTCTCCTTCTTCTCCTCCTCCTTGTCACACACTGTGTTGAAGATTTTGTTTTAGGGTGCCAATGGAACAAGAGGAACAAGAATATACTATATCGGCTTCCGGTTCCGGATCGCGACACCAGCAGTCGTACGGAGAGATCTCTCTCTCCCACCGGCTGCTTTCCCTCCGCCGGTAGACCCTTAATTGGGTCGAAAGTCGCACCGTAGAGGCGACCACCGTTAGAGGAGGCTCCTGCTCGACTGGGGAAGAGCGGCGGCTCTCCCCAGTTCGAGCTTTCTCCTTAGGGCCGCCGGAGGAAAAGATCGTCCTATAAAATGGACGATCACTTCGTCGCACCAGCTGAAAGCCAGAAGAACATCTAAGCGAAAGAACCCCCGTGGAGAATCCGGGTGAGACCTTTCCTACCCCCTTTTTTTTCCCCTAACTACTTTCCTGTTAAAAGCTTTCTTTGAACTATTTCCCTGTTGTGAGGAAGCAGCGTTTGGGCAATGGGGAAAAACAGCTTTGGAAAAAAAAATATATAAATAAAAACCAGTCAATTTTGATGGACTATTTAAATTTTGGAATACTGAGGGGACCTGAAAACATTTTATTCTTGACTATTATTGTTACAACTACGCATTTATTATTTTGAGCCCTTTCTTCATCTTTTTCAACACGAAAAATAAAAAATCTATTATTTGGAAAGGAAAAAAAAAAAAGATTTTTTGGTTTGCTGAGGACATCTTGTGTCGAAAAGTGGTACTGCAATTATATTTCTTTATGGCTGGGAATGGCTATGACTTTCAAAGGGTGATAACCACAAGATAACGGATGCAGCTGGCCTATTGAAAATTGAAGGTGAATGCTTGCTTGATTCTTATGAAGTAGAGCCTTCTTTAAAGATTAAAAAGCCTTATTACTATCGATATGGAACTTAATACACAACTGGACTATGAACTTATATTGGAAACAATTTTAGAAGCTGCAGAGGATGTGAGTTCCTATTTTCAATCCCTTTTCCCTACACTGAGAGAAACCGTGGAAACCACAAAACAAACTAATTTTATTCAACTTCCAACACAACCTATCGAGAAGTCTGATGACTATACAACAACTTCAACAGAGATGTCTGAAGCATCAATACCAACAGAGACTGACACTCAGATACAACTTATTGAAAATCGAGAAAAGGTGGATAAACAATTGGCAAATATAACATGGAATAAAACAGCTTTTACCATCCAAAGGCTATTAGAAGAAAGGAAAGAGAACTTTGACCAATTTGAAGCGTTAAAGAATATGGACCTTTTAATATTGTGGTTTGATTATGTAGGAACCTTACTATGGAAACCACTATGGCATAGAAAGAAGCCCAGAGTTAGATTTAAAAATGTATTTTAAAGTCTTATTTAATGGGATTAAAAAGGCTTTGATTTCTTGACTGACTTAACAACTAATGGAACACGTGAAATTTTTAAGAGGATACCCTTTGTAATATTACTTTGTTTTAGATATGATATGTATTGGAGAAGTAAACTTTACCTACTGGTTTAAAAAGATTTTTATAGATATAGAGGCATTGATAGAATATATATTTAAATTAGATAGAAATTTATTTGTTGACCTGATATTTTTATTTTAAGAGAATTATTTGGAAATAAAAGGAGAATAAGAGGGATGGGTGATAAGAGAAAAAAATGGTATCAATGAAGAAGATATGGGAATGTTGTTGCGAGAACAATATACCAGATATAATTATGTAAAAAAAAAAAGGGCACCCGAAGTGTTAATAATATGTCTATTTAAGGCTAATTGAAATATAGTAATTGTAAGTTAGTAAAGCTTAAAAACAGGATTTGGATTTTTAGAATTGAAATGTAACTGATATTTGATAGGATCGTTTGAAACTTATATAGAATTTATTAATTTGAATAAGTAAGATTAAATGAGGGAATTAGAGAGGGAAGTTTAAAAGATTTGATTTGAGTTATATATTTGTGATTGTCCTTCTTTTTTTGGATGTTTAATATACCCACCTCCATGGTGGTTCCTAAGCACCTTAATGTAATCCCTGTACCCCTATAAAATCTAATAAAATATATTTTAAAAAAAAAAGAATATACTATATCTTTTTTTTTTCCATCTGTAAACATGCTGGGCACCTTCTTCCCATTCCATGTAGCTTTTCCTATTTCATAAAGACTTAATGGATATATGTAATATATACATAGATAAGTTTGGTTTGTTAGGTGTGTGTAGTATATTATAAGATCATGGAACTGCTTTCCTAACATAGACAGTCTGCTTGGATAGCAAGGAAGGAAGAGAAGAGAAGGGAATGTTCTTTTTGGGTAAAATCAGCTTTTGTCAACGTTGACTGAAAAAGGTGTAGAGAATTCCCTCAGGTCATCACTGGTAACTTTTAGTTTGCACAATAATTTCCCCCCTTAGACTTAGGGTGAGAGTGTGTTGATGTAAAGCAGGTGGCTTAGATACAGCCAGGCTAGGAGGCCTTGTTGCATTAAACATGTTTAATGAAGCAATTCCACCATTCGGTCTTGTAACTTTTCCGTGCAGAGAATTTGGCTGACCTTTTCTAGATGCAGACACAATGTTTACAGGGCCATAAAACAGAAAGCAATTTTCAGGAGCTGGAAAGCTGCTCTTTTTAGGCCTATTCAAATACTATCAGTTCCCCTGCATGATTGATAGCTGCTAATTATCTTCAGTTGTAAGCCTGATGTAAATTCTGTTAGCCAGCCACTGTAGAGAGGAATAAGAAAGTAAAACATTACTCACTGTTTTTTTTAAGTTCCAGTATCATTCTTTTTATGTTTTCTATTTCAATATTTTTAGCTGGCTTCCTCCGCAAATCTGTCCCATGCAAAATTTTGAAATTCAGAATTGTCCTGTTGGCAATTGCTTATGCATCATTCAAATATGTGCATTTCCATTTTGAGCCAGTTCAAAATGGTTTCACAAATTCTGCCTGAGAATTGGCTTTAGATACTGTATTTCACAGGATGTAATTGACATTGACAGATGAAACTGGATATTAGGGGGGATAGGATGATAGGTTTGATAAAGCAGACCTACTAAATGCTAGGGTGTTTTAGGTCAAACTTGCCTGTCTGGAAATAGCTGCTTGATGATATTTCTGCTTGCAAAGAACCATTTGTACATCATGTGGTATTTGGTCTTTCCCTGTTTCATTTCCAAATTATTCCATTTTCCTTTTTTCCTTTATATACTGTAAGTAAAAATAAAATTATATAATCAATAATCCATTGGCATGTAATTGCAGCTGAGATCATGTACCAGCCATGCAATTCAGCCCACTCTGTTTGGAAAAAAAAATATGGTAGACATGGTAGCTCTGACTCTGGGCTGAATTTGCAACAAAATTTGAATACCTGTTCTGCTTCTTACTGACGTAGGGTTTTTTTTTTTAAAAAGGCTGTAATTAGTACTTAACAAAATTGGAGAACCAGTTTGGTCTAGTGCAGGGGTAGGCAACCTTGGCTCTTTTATGACTCGTGGACTTCAACTCCCAGAATTCTGGGAGTTGAAGTCCACGAGTCATAAAAGAGCCAAGATTGCCTACCCCTGGTCTAGTGGTTAAGGCACCAGGCTAGAAACCAGGAGATGATGAGTTCTAGTCCAGCCTTAGCCATGAAAGACAGCTGAATGACTTTGGGCCATTCACTCTCTCTCTCAGCCCAACCCACCTCATAGACTTGTTGTGGGGAGAATGGGAGAAGGTAGGAATATTAGGTATGTTTGCTGCATTGAGCGATTGATAAAAAAAATAAATAGATCATTTTTTTCCAGGGACTTCTCAATTTCAGAAGAACTTTACATTTATTTTATGGCTCCAGAGAAAGCATTTTGAACTTAATTATATGTTTGTAGATGCTATAGTCTCTTTACTAGGCATAATATCTTTCAAATATCAGATAGATGCAGAGAGCATTATAGCAATAGCACTTAGACTTATATACCGCTTCACAGTGCTTTACAGCCCCTCTCTAAGAGTCAGCATATTGCCCATAACAATCTGGGTCCTCATTTTACTGACTTCAGAAGGATGGAAGGCTGAGTCAACCTTGAGTCCCATCAGGATCGAACTACTGGCAGTCAGCAGAATCAGCCTGCAATAATGCCTTCTAAGAATCCTATCAGATACAAATTTCTTTCTCTGCCTTGTTACCTTTTCTCTACAACCAAAAAAAGGAAGAGAAGGCACCATTTTGGTACATCTTCATCTCTATTGAAACCAGTGTCCAATGCTGGAGCTTGATCTTGCCTACAATGTGTCCCACATTCAGCCTTTGTTGCTTTCAAAGAGTTTTATCAGCCAGGCCCCTACTGATGGGAAAATACCACTGATCTAACTTTAGATTGGTTTTCCACATTCCTGTAAAGTATTAGCTACTTGTCCTCGTTTTAATTTGAATTTTTGCACACAGTAGTATAAATGTCAGTTTCTCCCCTATGCTTTGTTTTTTCTTATGGTGGCATCTATACAGCAGCTCTGAGACAGTTTTCAAACTACAAATTCATGTCAGATATTATGCTATGAGTGCCTTGTATGTATTTTTAAATGCTGTTAAAACATTCATAACAGGAAGCATGTTTTGCAAATCTCTTACCAGTGCTGTACAATGGGATAGGGAGAAACTACAAGATTTCAAAAAAGAAATTTTAATATATTAATGAAGTTTTGGTTCTTCTGTCGTCTTTTTATTTTCTGCTTTTGTACAGCACTGCCTATTTAAATATTTCTTTAAATATTCTTTTAAAAAGTAAAATGATAAAACAAACGTGAAACATTTGTAACACGAAGACTGCCAGAAATTCCCCACTTGTCTTCTTTTGGATCAGCAAGCTTGCCCACTGTTCTTCGTTGCTCAACAATCAGGTAATTTGTTTCCTCTTTCTATTGAGTGAGGAAAATACAGGCATTTGCCTATTCTCTGTTGTTATATTTTTAATTCAAAACTTTAGAAAGTTGAAGGTAGTACTGTATATAGGAGAATCCCCCATTACAGCTGGACCTCACTTAACAAATGGTTATTTTTACAATCAATCTGTAGGAGTCAGTTCGCCACCTATGGTGCACCCCGGATAGTCTGTGAGCACTATCTAGCAATCTTAGCCAGCCAAATTACTTTGTAATAACATTGTAGACTCCCTGGCTCTCAGTGTACAAATGCCATATGCTAAATAAAACAAAGAACAAAAAGATAGGATGTATAAGTCTAAAGAAAAGAAAAAAGGTTTATTTTCTGCTGAATTACTTGTCCTGGCAGGCAACCACTTCTGATGTTCTAACCAATGAAATAAATTAAGTAGAATACTTCCAGGGTCTGATATCAGACTCTGAAGGTGTCAGTCTCCAACTCCTGAGGGATTGGCCTTGCCAGGCTAATGTTTCACATTTCCCTTTACACATTTTGTTTTCGGACCATAAGCAGAGTGCTTTGTTGTTGCTGCTGTTCTTTTTTTACAGCTTCACTGTTATTCTGAATTGTTTTAGATGTAAAAGAGCTCAGGTGCTGTCTTGTTCATGCCATTTGCCAGCTGTGCAGACTTGGCATAGAGAATTTATGGGGGCTTTGGGTAAATAATCCTTGCCAGGACTTATATGCAGCATTGTAATAATGTAGCGGGTGTTCCTTGCTTACAAGCATTAATTTCCAAGTACCTGGGAACAAGGCAGTTCTCTTCTCTTCTCTTCTCTTCTCTTCTCTTCTCTTCTCTCTCTTCTCTTCTCTTCTCTTCTCTTCTCTTCTCTCCTCTCCTCTCCTCTCCTCTCCTCTCCGCTTCCCTCCCCTCCCCTCCCCTTCCCCCTAACAGCTTGTTTCCTTTTCCCCAGCCTGCTTCCTGTGAAGCAGGATGAGCTTGGATTGTGAATTTTACACATGGAAAGATCCTTCACAAGTTCAGAGTGAAGGAACAGAGTGTTCTGTTTCCACTTCCGACCTCCTTATAACAGTATGGCTTTTATACAAGTTTGTCAAATGAAAGCCTTAACTTTTAAAAATGGTCTGTATGTTAATATTAAATGTTAACAAGGCAAATTTCTGATTTGAATCTAATGCTATCCTATTGTGGAAGTCTTTCATTTTCCAATTATATGTAGAAGAGAAGAGCGATTTCACTTACAACTCAATTTACTTTTATTTTCCTACAGTAATAGGGCCATTACAGTGTGCATACTTCATGAAGATGAGTAGATAGCCTGTTCAGCTTCTGAAAAGTACATTTTAATGAAAAGCCTTACTCTATAATTTGTTCCTGTCTTCCCCTACTTTGCTTATTGCAAATTGAGTAATTATCCCCATTTCTTGATATGTCTTGATGCATTCACACATGAAATGGATGCTTGCTTTGATTCACTAAAACAGACAAAAAAGTTTGCCTTTAATCAAATATTGTTTGCACATCAGGCAGGTGATATTGCAAATCATATATCCCAGATACACATACATGCCCATATAATACTTTCAAGAAAATCCTTGCTTTCACTTGGATACTTTGATTGGCCAGAGGTACGTAGAACTTTTATTGTAGCCTGGATAAAAAAGCTTCATAGGATTGGCTCTTGAAATTGGAATATGTACCTCACTGAAAACAGCTTTTAGCTGCTGTAACAGAAAGGAATTCATTTCCCCCCAGATTCTGCACATTCATCTTCAAAATCTCCAGAGTGTCCCCTAGTTTCCAACGGTAGATTTCATGGATGAATGGAGATTCATAAAGAAAACAGAAAAAAGAAATTCAGTTGAACTAAAGGAAAACTGTACACTGGATGCTTAGGGAATACTCATCCTGCTTCAAGGCAGAGTGGATTTTGCTAAAAAAATTTAGAACACTTATGAAATCAAGAAGAGGGAGGAGGAGGAGGAGGAGGAGGAGGGGGAGGAGGAGGAGGAAGAAGAAGAAGAAGAAGAAGAAGAAGAAGAAGAAGAAGAAGAAGAAGAAGAAGAAGAAGAAGAAGAAGAAGAAGAAGAAGAAGAAGAAGAAGAAGAAGAAGAAGAAGAAGAAGAAGAAGAAGAAGAAGAAGAATCATTCAGTTAGTTAATTACATAAATGTATTCTCAATTTCTTTCCAGCACTGTACATGGTGATCTCACTTATCTTTATCCTCACAACAGCAATCCTGTGAAGTAGTTTGAAGTGAGATGGAAGGACTTGATCAGTCAGTCATGAATTTCCAAAACTGAAGATGGGCATGAACCTAAATCTTCCCAAACTTAGTTCTTAACATTTAGAAATATAGTCAGTGGCTCTAAGTCTATAGCATCTGTATTTCACATATATAGATTAATTAATTTTAATATAATTGATTAAAAGATTAGTGAATTAAGTCCATAGCTTTTTCTCCATAAAGAGATTTGTAAATATTCTCTTTTTCTCTTTAGGTGAAGTTTCTTTTCAGAACAAGTTCTTAACTTCAACCATTTTTATATTTCCTTTGAATAAAATTTGACTGACTGGAATTAGAATTAGAATTCAGGGTTGTTGTTTTTTTCTTTTTTAGAAAAATATGAAGTTACCTTTAGGTTTGCAACATTTGGATTTCCAAAACGTTTTAGGGATGTGAATGATCCTGGGATTCGTTAAAAGGAAAGTTAGTTCTCTGAACATCAATAGGATTCTGAAACTAAAGAAATGTGCTTGGAACAAAATCTTTGAACCGTCTCCAACCCTTTGTTCCTATCACGGACCTCATGGATGGCTGTCAAATTCTTACCTAGTAAGATGTGGCCAAGGGCGGTGAGCAAATGTTCTACCTTTCATTGTACCACCATATCTTTACCAGATCAATATCCCTGGTTTCTGATACTTCAATAAAAACCCCACAGAAGGACATTAGGAGGTTACTCTGTCCAAAGGCATTTTTAGATCAAGGTAGTGTAGGCAGCCCAGGTGATAGTAGAATGATACAAACAAAATAATTCACTGGCTGAATTATTGTTGAATGTGTTTTTTTTTTATGAAATTGCATTATTGCCTTTCCACTGTTTCATTTCTTGAATGGAACTGGCCCAAGAAAGTGGCTGATAAATACTGAAATGAATGCTTTGAATCCCCAGCATTGGAAATTGACACCACATCCTTCTTTTAAGCCCCTGGACAGGATCTAAGCTACAGATCTGAAACAAGATGAATGGATTGCTAAGCACACACTGCCAATAACAGTGATGTCACTGAAAACATGGACACATTCTTGTTATGAATCCAGGGTAGTTTAAATACATATCGACTTCAAGCGACATACATTAAGATTAATTCTGATGCGGGGGAACCAGCCTCCAGTGCAAAACACTAGAGAGCCCATCTTTCTTCTGTACATAGTCTATCACTTCACTTAAGGAAATAAGTCATGAGCAAGTTTCTGATGAAAATGGTTAGAGATTTATGCTGTTCCTGTACACCTAAAAGACTTTGAAACCATTTGGTATACTTAGTAGCTTTATTTATTATGGACTTATAACTAGATATGGTCTAGAACAGGGGTCCCCAACCCCCAGTCCATGGACTGGTACCAGGCCACAGCATGCCAGCAACCGGGCCGCACAAACAAGCAAAGCCCCATCCAGAAGATGCAGGCAGCACACAAAACCACGCACCTTCCAGTCCGTGGAAAAACCACTCTCCACGGAACCGGTCCCTGGTACCCAAAAGGTTGAGGACCTCTGGTCTAGAAATCAGATAAAATAACAATTAGTACAATCCTCTATTACAATTCATTATATTAGAATATTTGAATAGAATAGAGCTGGAAGGGATCATGGAGGTCTTCTAGTCCAGCCCCCCGCTCAAGCAGGAGAACTTATACCATTTCAGACAAGTGACTGCCTAGCCTCTTCTTAAAAATCTAAAGTGATGGAGCACCTACAATTTCTGAAGGCAAGCTGTTCCACTGGTTAATTGGCCTTACTGTTAGGAAGTTTCTCCTTAATTCCTGGTTGCTTCTCTCTTTGATCAGTTTCCAACCATTGTTTCTTGTCCTGCCCTCTGGTGCTTTGGACAATAATTTGACCCCCTCTTCTTTGTGGCAGAATATAAAATAAGGCGTCTCCAAGTTCGTGATGGCCTGTGGTATGTGATATTAACTTACAGTAATACCAGAGGCCCCCAATCTTTTGGGCACCGGGGGCTGGTTCCGTGGAGAGAGGTTTTTCCGCAGACCAGAGGGTGCGTGGTTTTGTGTACTGCTTGCATCCCACAGATGGGGCTTTGCTTGTTTGTGTGGCCCGGTTGCTGGCATGCCTTGGCCCGTTACTGGTCCACGGACTGGGGGTTGGGGACGCCTGGTATATACATTGAGAATTACACAACAGCTATGATTCATTGTATTAATGAATATTAAAGTGACAGAGTGTCTGTACAACTATAAAAGAACTATTATTTTAGATTAAAAACAAAAAACAAAATTTACTCATTAGCCTCATTTTAGCCAGCATTTCCAGGAGGCCACAGAAACTATCAAATAAACTGAAACTTCTGTTTACCGAATTACAAAATCAAATTATTTTAGCTAGTTGGCTAGTCAACCTGAAATGGTTTATGCTAAATTTGTGGTGTGTGTGTGTGTGTTTGTGTCAAGTCACCATAGCTTCCTCCCTTGCAAGAATTCCAAGCTAGCCAGTCTTTTAACTTCACTCCCTACTTAAGCTGCCAATTCCACCACAAAACTTTTTATATAAAGAAAACATCCTTTGGGTAGTTTGATGTTTTCTAACCCCCTGTTAGATGCTCAGAGTTGCTTGAAAAGTGGACAGCTGTATAGAGTGAATAATTAGTGAAAACATACATACATAAACAAAACTAATCACCTTCAGTGATTTCATAAAGCCCTTATCCTCATTAGGACTTGCATGAGCTTCTTCTTTTTTAAAAAATGACTCAAGGAATACAGGTGCACCAAAGGACAAACTCTCTGCCCCATCACCCACTTTCATCTCTCTACGAGTTAGTCCCATTCAGGGTATCATTTGTAAAAAAAAAGGGAAAAAAATAATACCCCAAAGTCTCTTGTTTCACTTATATTCTTCTCCCTTCTTCTTCCTATTGACCTTTGCTTATAAGCCAAAGGACAAGGACTGTCTTAATGCCCATTAATTTGTGGAGGTGGGCGGGGGAATCTACCACTAGCAATCTTTTCAAGGGAGACTCAGGAGAAAAATCCCATTAAATAAACAAAAAAATCATTGTCTTCTGCCAAACTCTATTTCATGGTTGCCATAGTTACTTGCTTCTATATAAAGAAACACTACTTTCTTTCCTTCACCCCATTAGAGCTAGAAAAGTATTCATACATATTATGTATATGTCTTGTCGGTGGCAGGAAAGATGTATTTTACAGTAGCCCTGAATTTCTCTACTGTGCCCAAGCCAGAGCTCAGAATGAACCTATAATATAAGCAAGATTTAGCTCATTCAAAGATGCCAAGGGAGCAAAGTAGCACAGCATTGGATAGGTCGTTAAGGCACCTCGCTCACCCACTCTGCATTTCTTAAAGGGACATCATAATAACCTCCTTCCTAGTCTGCAGAGCTCCAAGATGTTTGCATTCGGGGATCATGAAAAAAGAATGCCTATTAATATTTACAGGAGTTCACAAAACACCTCTTTTATGTAGTCATTTATAAATTAAATTTGAGTATAACATTTTGTTGCCTTTAACAATACTTTATGGAACCCCAATTATTACTTGGTTAAAAAGAGATTACAACTTCCCGGAAGACTTTGAAAATGTTTAATTAGTTGTTTCAGAGAGCCAGGTCTGTGAAAATACAGATTTGCCAAATGGCATACTGATACATCCCCAGATCTGAAAAAAATAGTTAGCTAATACAGTCCTTGGTTGTATAAATAGAGGCACAGAGTCAAACTCATGTGAAGTATTAATACCACTTTATAAAGCCTTAGTAAGACCACACCTGGAATACTGCATCCAGTTTTGGTCACCACATTACAAAAAAGATGTTGAGACTTTGGGAAAAAGTGCAAAGAAGAGCAACTAAGATGATTAAAGGCCTGGAAACAAAAACATATGAAGAACAGTTGCAGGAATTGGGGGTCAACTTATTTTCCAAAGCACCAGAAGGCAAGACAAGTGTCAATGGATGGAAACTAATCAAGGAGAGAAGCAACCTGGGATTAAGGAGGAACTTTCTAACAGTGAGGACAATTAACCAGTGGAACAGCTTGCCATCAGAAGTTGTAGGTGCTTCATCACTGGAGGTTTTTAAGAAGAGCCTGGACAGTCACTTGTCTGAAATGGTATAGGGTCTCCTGCTTGAGCAGGGGGCTGGACTAGAAGACCTCCAAGGTCCCTTCCAGCTTTATTCTGATTCCGATTTTGTGTTGCGTTGTTATTTTCCTATGGTTTGGGCAAATATGCAAGAATTCATGCTAAAGATCATGAAATAATTCTTCCATACAATTGCCAGCATGTGTTCATCTGTTAATCTACTAATCTGTGTGTTTTTGTCTGATTCTCCAGATTTTTCTCTCTATTCCCACATTTCACAACATACTTATCTACCTCTTTTTTTTTTTTTTTTTTAAAGGAAGGTAACTTTATTTGGAATTTTGAGAGTATATGATATATCTACTTATAAAATGGCTGGACTGGAAAACTGGCTTATTCACTATATGTCTGACATAATGGCCATGGCCTATCATAAAATACCTACTTACCAGAAAACAAAATAGCTCCACAATTCCCAGAATTCCCTTTACCATTCTAATGGGACCCAATAGTGCTCTTTCAAAAAATGTAGGGTCTTCAAGGCTGACAGCATAGCTTCTCCTTTTTCTTCTCTCTCAGGCTTGTACAAAGCTCTAACTCAGGGGTGTCCAACCTTGGCAACTTTAAAACTTGTGGACTTTAACTCCCAGAATTCTGTCATGCTGGCTGGGGAATTCTGGGAGTTGAAGTCCACAGGTCTTAAAGTTGCCAAAGTCGGATATCTGTGGTCTAAATGTCATACAACTGTGTTGAGGTCTCCTCCAAGCCTTCATCAACACCTCCAATAGTTAGAAGGGGGAGGGGTTTCCATCTGTGCTATAGAAACATAGAAACCTCTTTCCAAGCATCTTCTAGCTATACAGATAGAAAAAACCTCCTGCATGTAGAAAAATCTTTGCCAGATGTTGTGTGGTGGTTGAGGTTGCAAGGGAGCATGTGGCATGTCAACAATTACTTGAGATTGGTTTAATTATTATAGAATTTTTGAAAGATTTAAATTTGATAAAAAAATTAAATTAAATCTGAATTGGACATTATGTTCTAGACAAGACCACTTGATTTCTAAAGTTTATAAAATGTTACTCAAGATGAATCTGGAAGATGAATACATTAAAGATTGTATGGTAAAATGGGCAACATTTTTTGGGTATAATGCTAGATAAATGGGAGAATGTTTGGACGAATGGACTGAAATTTGCATTAAATTATAGCTTGAAAGAATTTTTTTTTAAAATGATGTATCATTGGTACTTGACCCCAGATAGACTAGCAAAAATGTATAAAGTGATTTCTAATAAGTGCTGGAAATGTAGTCAAAATCCAGGTTCATTTCATCATATGTGGTGGTCTTGCAAATATGTGAAGACATACTGGATAAACATTACAATGGCAACAATGCAAAGGTGTTTCTTTTATTTCAAGCCTTTTTTGAAAAGATTAAATGTCACCCAGTTGTATTAGCTGATGAAAGCTGGAATCAAATGGCAACAAGTTGTATAATGTATATAATCTATGCCGTGGGAACACATATATACAGAGATGTTTCAGTATAAAATATTGGCATATCACACTCTCTTCTAGCAAAGAATAAGAGAGCCAGAAGCCTAACTCTACTGGTGAATACACCAGACCAGAAAGCAGAAGGCTATGAATTCAAGTCCTGCCTTAGTCATGAAAGCCGGCTGGGTGACTTTGGGCCAGTCATGTTCAGCCCAACTCACCTCATTGGGTTGTTCTTGTGGGGAAAATAGGAGGAGGAAGGTGTGTTAAAATGTATGCCATCTTGAGTTATTTGTAAAAGAAACTCAAAATAAATAATAAAACTGTCTATATTGCCCGTCTTAATGAAAAATGAAGCTGGCAATCAAAAGAGAAGTAACATTCACACTTATAACTGCATCCCTAGCAATCAAAATCCTATGTGTTGAATGCTTCCCAACTGTTTATTATATTGTGTTATTATAAATGATATCTGATTTTGACCTTCAGTAATTATAAAAGTCCCAGTGAAGAAGAAAACAGAGCCTCCTGTAGACCTTTTGCAAGCAGAGAAATGTTATAGAGATAGTAATCAAATCAGTTATTTGGATTTAATTCTTCAAATAATAATAAATTATAATTCTTCAAATAGCTGTGAGATAAACCATAATAATAATGATCAGGGCCAGAAACTAAAGTGCTCTGGGATTTGAGAATTGAAACAGGCAGGCATCTGCTGTATAACACCTCAAATTTAACAGCTGTTGATAAGAAAGACAAAAATGTCTGGATAGTGAATGTGGCAGTACCCAGGGACAGCAGAATAGAAGAGAAAGAATTGGAGAAAATAACAAAATAAAAAGATCCACAAATAGAAACAGAACTACTCTGACAAAAGAAAGCAAAAGTATTGCCAATAGTAATAGGGCCTTGGATGCAATCCCAAAGCAACCGGAGCACCACTTGAACCCAATCGGCAATGACAAAATCCCCGTCAGTCAACTGCAAAGGCAGCGTTACTCGAACAGCTTACATCCTGGGACGATACCTCTAATACCATCAACATCCACATCTGCTCATCCCAGGTCCTTGGGAAGGACTTGATAGGTGGATAAAAATATCAAATCCAGACTGAACATCTGGCTAACTGTGCAATGAAGTAAATTTAAGGCTTCAATTATATGCATACTTAGCTGGAGGAAACCCCAATTCACTCCCTAGGATTAAATTCTGAGCAAATGTAATGGGATATGCATATTCATGAATGGAGGGTGATGGTACAGCCCCACTGATTTTCACAAGGGAATCTCTTCACACAACCCTTTCCAGAACGAACATTACTGGTTCATTAAAAATGTTTTTTTTTAAAAGAAAATATGCAACAAGATCAGAGCCTTAGAGTAAAGTTGAAAAGAAAACAAATGAGCAAATAAGAGGCTGATCTTAATTTCTGAGGAATTGTCTAGATATAAATACTGCATAAGGATCCCTCATGGGTGCACACATATGCAAGCACATATGCATGTGCGTGTGTGCGTGCACACACACAATGTTCACACGTCTTAATTCATGATTTTAAAAATCAGAGTATATAACAGAGAAGAAGGCATCCTCTGTTGACTGTTTGGTGATTTGTATTTTCTCTTCTGAGGCTGGCTGAAAGCAAGGTAATATGAAAGCTTGCAACTATAGCCCTGGATCCAGTAATTGAAGAAGAAGAAGAAGAAGAAGAAGAAGAAGAAGAAGAAGAAGAAGAAGAAGAAGAAGAAGAAGAAGAAGAAGAAGAAGAAGAAGAAGAAGAAGAAGAAGAAGAAGAAGAAGAAGAAGAAGAAGAAGAAGAAGAAGAAGAAGAAGAAGAAGAAGAAGAAGAAGAAGAAGAAGAAGAAGAAGAAGAAGAAGAAGAAGAAGAAAGAATTGTGCTTGCAAGCTTTCACATTGTCTTGCTTTTAGCCAGCCTCAAAAAAAGAAAACACAAATCCCCAAGAGACTAGAATAGAGAATAGAATAATAGAGTTGGAAGGGACCTTCGAGGTCTTCTAGTCCAGCCCCTGCTCGAGGAGACCTTATACCATTCTTGACAAATGCTTGTCCAATCTCTTCTTAAGAAAGTCCGGTGATGGAACACCCACAACTGTTCCACTGGTTTAATTGTTCTCACTGTCAGGAAATTTTTCCTTAGTTCTAGGTGGGATCTCTCTTTAATGATCTTTCACTCATTATTTTTTGTCCTGTCCGCAGGTGCTTTGAGAATAGGTTGACCCCTTCTTCTCTATGACAGCCCCTCAAGTACTGGAAGACTGCTATTATGTCATCCCTAGTCTTTCTCTCTCATCTTTTTAGAAGCCCTCTTGACATGTGAAACTTACTCCTCTGATTGACTTTTTTATATTTGATTCTCATGGGCTTTTGTTTTCTCTTCCTGTTACCTGATGGCTTGGTCACACTGCATGAATCTGTTAGATGGAATTTCTCTGTGTTCACTATACTAAGCGTTGCGCTATACAAATTGCTTTAGGTTTTGTAAGTGTATCTTTTTAAAATTCCTTTTACAAACTTGATGACTTACATTTGTCCTACTGCAGTTAAAACCCTGGCAAAATTTCAGCCTTGGAATGAAAATGACAGGCAATCTGTTTACTTTACAGTTTTTGGGTAAAGCCTAATTTGGCATTTATAAAATCTATATCTATATCATCTATGTCAGAGTGAAAAGAATTGCTTTCTTCCCATCACTAAGTTGAAGGAAAGCTTTTAAATTTACAAAATAAACTATAATGTCAGCATGGTAATTTCATTTTATTAAATATTTCATCTGAAATACTTAAAAGAGAATATAGTTATTTGGGCTATAAATGGAAAAAAAAAATGTCCTCAAAGTAAATTTTGTCAGATTATCTAGAATCATAAGGGTCTATCGTGTTGCTAACTTTGCTTTTTAAGATCTTATTGGCAAAATAGTAATGATCAGTGCCACATTTCTTTAAAGTTTAGGTGATATGAAATAAAAAAGGAAATAATTCCCATGTCAAATTGTAAAAGAAATAACAATATCACTTAGACTTCTATATCGCTCCATAGTGCTTTACAGTCCTCTCTGAGCAGTTTACAGAGTCAGCCTTTTGTCCCTAACGATCTGGGTCCGCATTTTACCGACCTCGGAAGGCTAAATCAACCTGGAGCCGGTGAGGATCGAACCCCTGGCAGTCAGCAGAATTAGCCTTACAATACTGCATTTTAACCAAATCACACAGATAGATACACACACACACAAACACAGAATTGTCTTTAAATCTCTCCCCCCCCCCTCTCTCATCTCTAGGTGTACATCAGGATGTAGTCTGCCAGGTGCAGAAATTCCCTTCCACCCCAGGGCAGTCCCTTTATTTTCATAAATGAAGAACAGATCAGGTTTTTTTAATACCCAAATATTCTGTATGGCCCATTGGTTCTATGACATCCCTGCAGGAAACGTAACAGTGAGAGGGAATAAATGAATTTAAGGGAGGGGGCGGTAGTAGTAAGCACAAGACTATATTGTATCTGATAGTTCAGCCCTTCTGCAATCCCACCAATGTTAGCAATATCTTTATGTGCAGTAAAGTAGAATAGTACTAAAACAGATTTGGAGGTCTTGGCAGTTTGGGGTTCTGTGGGATCTATGCAGATTGATCACAATACAATAATTGACTTTATTGTAAGGTTACATTAAGAGATTCTTGCAAGCCAGAATATACTTCTCACCACCATCCAGCCCTCGTTACCACCCCAAAACTATGGAGGGTTTCTTTTGAGCTGCTTGCCCTACCCACATTCCTAAGCTAAGCTGCCTCTTATCTGCTTGTTCACTTGGTTGTGTCTTTTGCCCTATCTCCCAAGGTTGCTCTCACATACCATTATATCCATTGTGTGTCGCCATCACAGTTCTCTGGGATAGCACCCTGGTATACCTCTGCAGACATATGATATCTATAGCCAGGGACATTTTTATCCTTTGCCACAATAGGTGTACATCCCTGCTTTAGGTCACTGAGTTCAATTTCTGGTGGATTTCATCTTATACAAATCTTTGATGAATTTCTTTCTCATCTCTAATGCAGAGATAACTGGGATTCGTCTATCTCTCAGTACATTTTTGCTCCCTTTTAAATCATTAGCATTTGAAAAAAGGGGTGGGAACACGTGGAGAAACACATTCATTGATTCAGGGATTCAAGAGTTGATTTCATTTCCATCTTTTATGATCCTCTCTGCATTTTAATTAATTCTGATTTGCTACTCTAACATTAATTTACAAGTTGTTAAATAATAGGAGTTCAACTGATGAAGTAAATAATGGAAGCAATCAATGAAGAAATCATTTTCCAGTTCTTTAAAAAGAGAATTGATTTGTTTAAGTGCACATATATTTAATAACAACAGAATTAAAATTCTATTCCAGCTTGAAGAGAAATAACTCTTAGTCAAGTTGCTTTATTGGGAAACTATTAGCCTACACCCAGCTGTGTTTAGCTATGTCTCTGTCACAATTCCAAGCACAATTGGGGCAGCACTTACATTTTGGGAGACCAAAGGCTGTTGTTCAGATGATGCAGAATAGGTGATGTTATACTATAACCGTAGGCCAGATTTTTGGATGGAGGTAGGGGGGGCAATAGCCATTTAGTATTTTTGGCAGGACCTTTCTGTGCTAATGTCAGGCACAAGCAACCAGATCCACATGTAAAGATTTCAAGCTGACTACTTTATTGTATTCTATTCTACCTATTTGTATTCTACCTATAACAGAAGAATCTCCACAGACTGCTGCCTTCTCTTGGGAACAAACAGATAAAGTCCCATGGAACTTGATGGGGCCGGTCCTGGATCTCTTGTGGTGCAATGACTCAAGGCTAATTCCCTGCTTGAGTCCTCCTCCTTGCCTGACTGGCAGTTTCTCAATAAGCAATGGGAGATGTGGTTATTATTTGGATTAAAGACCTCTTAAGAAATAGGCTGAGCCAGTTTGGTGAAATGTTAAGGAATCATGGTAGACACCAAGAGATTGTGACGTCTAGCCCTGCTTATTTTTAGGATGTGTTCTGAATGAAAATACGGGAAATCCCTATCAATGATTGTTGACAATGTAGTAGAACGTGATCATTTTTTTAAAAAATGGCTTTAGTGGTCACATGCAGCCCATTGAGTGCATATTGCTCATTCCTGCATCTGTGATATCCACATTTCTACATTTGCTGCATAACAAGCTGTTATTGTGCTTTTTATACCCTTCAATATATTACAAAATCATTTCATGTACTATAATGAACAAGATTGTTGAGCTACTTCTAGGATTCTCTTCCTCTCTCTCTCTCTCACATATCCTGATGGTTCACATGTGATTGAAATAGAAGCAATTATTGGTAAGTCTTCTATAAATAAGTCTGGCATTCAGTAAAAATTGTTCACACCAGTTAATTAAATGCATCTTTGGAATGTGAACAGGTACAACTAAACCATTTAAATATGTGGCTCTGTTGTACAGAAATTATTGGAAGTCTATCTACCAAATCAGCCTGGCCGTTACCCTGAATTTGGTTCTCACAAGTATTTGGTAGCAATGTGAAAGTGTCACTTTTCAGTAAATATTGTAGTAATATGAAACCAATGGTTTTGTGAAACTTAATTACAAAAGTCTTCCATTTCAAATAAGTCTCATTGATTTTCTGCCAGGAGAAGATTCTATTCACTATTTTAGCGTTCATCTCAATTGGGTTAAATGACTGCGTACTTAGTAGACTTAAGATCAATTTCCCCACAAAATAAAGAAAATATTGTGGCTTTATTTCCGTGTTTCATATAAAAAAAGTATTGTATGACATCTCCCTGATACTTTGTAAGCAGATCTATGCCAGCACTGTTTCATGGAACAAAGGCTGCTCTTGGGGACCAAACAGATGAAGAAATTTGTGTCTCCCATGTGGGAAGTCATCCCCCCCCCAGAAAGAAATATTTTTGAGAATATTAAAAGGCAGAATATTATATTTCCCCAAAGGACTTTAAAGGCAGAAACCAACCCCTCCCCCCCAAGTCTCTGTGCCCCAAACAGAAACCAGGTCTGCAGAAACGCAGATGTGATAATCTTGAGATGGTTACCAGCATCAAATTCCTGGGTGTGCAGTTAACAAGGCTGGCTTGGTTGCTCAACAACGAGACACTGATGAAACGGGCACAGCAGCGTCTGTATTTTCTGCATCACATGAGAAAAGCACATCTTCCTTCCCCTGTCCTTACCACTTTCTATAGAGGGACGATCGAGAGCATCCTGTCATACAGCATCACAGTCTGGTTTGGAAGCATCACTGCTTCAGACAGGAAGGCAGTGCAGAGAGTGGTGAGGATGGCTGAAAATATCATTGGCAGTTCCCTCCCTTCCATCCAGGACATAGCACATAAGTGTTGCTTGAGCAGGGTCCGCAAGATTGTCTGGGACATCACACATCCTCTTCACGATCTGTTTTCCTTGTTACCTTCTGGGAGGAGGCTCCGTGATATCCAAAGTAGAGCATTCAGATTCAGTCACAGCTTTGTTCCATACAGTATTAACCTTGTGAACTCTAAAGCTTCCTCCTTCTGTTATGTATTCAAGATGGACAGTGAATAATATTTATATATTACTTATATGTAAGGGTGTAGGTGTATATAGTATGTTTTAAATGTGTTATGTATGTGTACATAATTTCATTTTTTTAATGTGTGCCATTGTGCCCACAGGAAAAAAAAATGACAATAAAGGTTATCTAAATCTAAATCTTGTCAGAAAGATTGGAGCCAGGAAGCTGGGATTAGAATGATAAATATCCCTAGAATCAACAATCCCTCACACCAAAAAAATCCAACACTCATCGGCCATCAGCCCCAGGGAAGCAGGATATGACTTTTGGGACATAATAGGATTAACCCACCACCATCAGAATACCAGAAACTTTGACTCAGGTCAAAGTTCATGCCACAGGAACAACTCCAAACAAAAGCCCAAGAAGGTACAAAAACCCACCACTCCTTACTACATGTGGTCAGCTTTCCCAGAGCCATCTTTCTGTCTGGCTCTCCTATTCAATAAACTACAACCTTCTTTCTAAAGTAGTCTCCACTTTGTTTATTCCCAGCTTGGACTGGTCCCTGATGAAAAGTTTTCTTTCAACACCCAGTTCATTGGTTGCTGGCTTCAGTCTGAAAGAGACTGCTTCCACATGGCTAGGATATTGTTTTGTTTTTTCCAGGATTATGGGAATGCTGATCAATAGGTTTTTCTCTCCACTTGTTGGAAATCCTACATGACTAGAAATGAACTCCTTATACTAAAGCCTAAAAGGAAATCTTTTAATAGCCAATAGCCAGGCTCTCTCTCTCTCTCTCTCTCTCTCTCTCTCTCTCTCTCTCTCTCTCTCCTCTCTCTCTCTCTCTCTCTCTCTCTCTCTATATATATATATATATATATATATATATATATATATATATATATATATATATTATTATATATATATAATCTATTATC
This sequence comes from Azemiops feae, assembly GCA_023970755.1. Taxonomy (NCBI): domain Eukaryota; kingdom Metazoa; phylum Chordata; class Lepidosauria; order Squamata; family Viperidae; genus Azemiops; species Azemiops feae. The sequence continues at coordinate 253,029 of JALGBA010000250.1, forward strand.
TATCTCTCATCTCTCTATCATCATGCAAGGGGTTGGTAGTGATGCAGCATCATTGGCCTTTTGAGACTTTGGAGGAATTCTGATTATTTATTTATTTGCCTATAATAGATTGGAGAGACGCATGATAGTAATGGGGTATACATGGTCTAAGCCTGAGGTTGGAAGTTTGGTTGACTCATGTTGGCATCCTGATGGTGGAATTGGTCCTATAAGCCTGATCTCAGTGATTGCCTCTTATTTCAGGATGGGTATCACTATAATTTTCAAAAAATACTTGACTCTTAGAAGGACTCAGAATCAAAACATCAGGATAGCTGAAAAAGCCTCAACAAAATATGTACTGCTACCAATTTTTTCTGCCATGTCCAGCAGCAGGACAGTACATCATACATGGTTCAGATGCCGCCTGAAAAAGTTGGCTGACAAAGTTATTTTCATTCCCTTTATAATTCACCAGATCTACTCTTATGTAAGCATACATGTCACTCAAAAACATATGTTGGTTTGCTTTGATTTGTGTACACTGCACACAAACAAATGTTGAAATCAGGATTGAAACTTTATTTTTAAAAACACTGAAATACCACCCCTGATGTTGTAAATGATTATTTGAGCATTACCCACAGTGTAAATGGTACTTCACCTGTAAAGAAAACATCACACTTCTGAAACACCTGTCTCCTGCTGCAAGGAACATCTGGCTTTATCTGACTGTGTTTTATTCCTGCAGCATTAAACTCCTCTTTCAAGAATGCTCCAAAGTGTTTGCTAATCCTCAGTAAATTAATAAGAAGGTTGCCACTTCACTTAATCTTGAAGCTGAATTAGCAAAATTAACATTTATAGCCATCATTAAAGTTGATTATAAGTAAGCATACATCTCACATTTCTACAGATCACATTTTCCAATCAAATTATCTTTGTCTTATTTAGTCTCAACTAATTGGCACTTTTATAAAGTCAATGTGTATATAAAAAGTGAGTTCTGCTTGATTTAACTACAGTAATTAGTGTGAAACATTAAGGCCCCTTTCCCACCACTGAAAGAAACCATAGTATGAATTTTAAATAAAACAGCTTCCTAATAAAAGAATAAAACCCAGAATATCAACATATTATTGTATTATTTATGTTCAAATAGACAACATATCCCATTGGATCCAAAATATCGTAATTTCTATTAGAAAAGCATTTGTAACCAGAATCATATAACTGCTCTGAAGTCTCAACTGTTAGATTTCATACCATTTCCATTGCTCCATATTAGTTCTAAACATTCCTTTATGAAAAATGATGTTATTACTATGGAAAAGAAATAAACAAAGTCACCGGCTGAAGGAGAGAGGCCTTTACGGGGAGTAAAAAGACTTTCCATCTTGGAATCGGTTCGGGGGAAGAAATATCTGAGATCAAATCCTTAAGTCTAAATCTGCCATTTCCCAGTCTGCTGAGATTCTTGTAATATAGGTGATCAACAATAAAATATCTATGTGGGCTGATCCATGAGTGGTGGTTTGTGCCTGGCAATTCCACACCTTAAATAAAGCTCCAGCTATAAGCTTTGATTCAAAAGAAAATGTAGATAAACTTGAGATGGTTGGTTTCTTACCACATTAGAGCTCTCTTCAAACACATTTCCAAGTGATTCTGTTCCTGCATGATCTGCTCACCTATTGAAGGCCCTGGGAGGAACACAGTCCTATCTCTTATCATTAAATAAAGAATTTTTTCAGTCCACAATATAGAAGTGATTTGCCTTTTCAGTTGCAGTTCTTAGACCAGAAGGGCAAGGCCCCACCTTACTTTCTAACTTTTGGGGGAGGCTTCCATTTTTAAGAAGCCTTTATCCTTCACTGAATGAGTTTTGCTGGCCTGCCCTTAATAAAATAACTTAATATTAATCTTGATTTTTTTTTTTAAAGTTTATATTGCAGTGTTTTTATTGAGAAAGTTTATACAACCAGTTAAACAAACCACTCTAGGCGTTTAGTGTGAATCCGTATCTTCTTATCCCTGTTTGATGTGATTCTTTTAACTATATGGTGGCTTTTTTTATAGCACCAGCCATTTTTGCCTAGGAGTATGAAGAACTGGAAGCTAGCAATTTAGCACGGTTTTCAAATTGCAGCTGCTCTGGATTCAGAGGACACATTTATAGTATAATTTATAATATAAATTTAAGAAATAAATGTAACTATAGACACTGACTATGGCTAATGAGCTAGATAAGATACATTTCCTCTTATATACATGTACATATACGGATGTAATACTTCCTTTATTCAATAAAGGCAGTAATATGATTTTGATTTTTTAGACAAGTTGAAGAAGATAAGTACTAACTATGTCAAACATACCTGCTCATTGGCATACCATCAAATTGTTTCTCAGATGGAGAAGCAACATCTACACCGACTCTGATTTAAAAGAGAGACCATTCTTAACCCAGGTAATATACATAATGGTTTTGATTTATCAAAGGGGATATTGTATTATTAAGTAGATGGTTTAATATGGTGGGAAATAGATAACTCTTAGGAAATAGAACAAGATTACATTCAAATAGATAAAATGTGTATTTTGGATATTAGATTTTGTTATGAATTGAGATAAGGGAAATCTTGGTTACCTAAGGCTTGAAAATTATAAATATCAAAGGTTAAATTGGAATATTGGTGAGAAACTAAAAAATGGGTAAAAATTAATAACAGGATATGGATTGTTTATGAAGATTGAATGTAATTAAGATACGTATAAGCTAAAACTTTATTGATAAATGTAATAATAATGATGTTTTTATTGAGTTGATATAATAAGAACTGTACTAGCTTGCATACGAGACAGTAAATGTTAAGGGAAAAAGAGAAGAAATATTTGATGTTGCAACTTGAGATTTGTACTAAAGATTTTGTTATCGAACTATTGATTAACCCAGTCACCACCTTGCTTTTTAAATACTTAAATGCAAAATTGGAAAATTAATAAAATATTATTTTTAAAAAAGAGAGACCTTTCTTTTAAAAGATGGTAAAGGTATATCCTCTCTATTGTGGATGATATTAGAGCTTTCAGTAAAGAGCACATGGTTTCTAACCAAATGGAACATTAAAGAGTATTTCTATTATCTTTATTACATACTTTACAAGTGCAGTATGTTCTTCAGTTATCTGAATCCAAACTAGCTCCTGCATTACACTGCAAACAAAGAAGCAAGTCAGAAACCCGAACAAAATAAATGGATTCATCTTTAAGAACGTATACGGTTCTAAAATAATATTATTGCCTGGGCTCCGAAGGAAACCAGGTTGGGGTTACGATGTTGACTGGAAGGCTGAAAAACCTCCAGGAGAAAGACAACAGCAAGCCACTTTTACTGTTGTCAATAAAACTGCAGAGACTCAGTTCAAAGCCTTCATCTTAAAATCAGTGAATATTTGTGGGTTTTGTTAGATATTGCAGATAAGAAACGTAGCTCTAAAGGGTACTTATATTACCGATCCTTCCTTTTTTCCAAAAATGTTCATACTCCATAAAATGCATTGTTGTTTCACATTCATTTTTCCCCTCTTTGTTTTGCTTTCTCCTGTTGCATTTATATCTTCAGACAGAAATTGGTTTGAATTTTTTAGTATTATAAGCCCTGCTCTTCTTGATGGCCTTTTCATCTGCAGAAGATAATACTGCATTTGACTAAGAGACATCATTATCAGATACACCATCTTTCCTGTATCTCAGTTTACTGGACTTTTATATTTTGTACCAGTAAAACTTCGGGTTCCAACATGGAGACTCCTTCATGCAAAGTCTTTCCTTCTTATCAGGCATTATTATCTGGACAGCCCCATCTCATATAAGCATTATATCAGCGGCTCCCAATCTTTTCTATACCCTGCACCTCCAGAACGCTTCTGATATATTCTCGCACCCCTTACAAAAGTTCGAAATAATGGCAACAAATTATGCATATGCACTATAATTTTGAAAATCCATTTTTTTTGCACCCCCTGGAATATCGTCTCGCACTCGCAGGGGGTGTGAGCACCTCCGGTTGGGAACCCCTGCATTATATTACTATATTAATTAAGCAGCTCCTGATTGAAACTATTGGATAAAAATATAACTGTTACACTTAACTAATTACTAATGATACTTTTTTTTTTAATGTTTACAAAAAGAGTATAATTTGCAAAGTAAAGCTGGATGGCAAAACATTCAGTTAAAACATTTGCTTTGTATGGCCCTGGTGGCCTCAGAACCCCAATGATTTTGAATGCATTAAAGAAAAGTTTTTAAAGGCTAAGCCAACAATTTAATCAAAAACTTTACTGAAACTTTATTGAAGTAAATATGAAGACTATATAAGAAATCTGGAATGATAAATAGTAGCTTCCCTTTTTACAAAATGAATGGTCTCAGGTTTTTTTAACGTTAAACCTCATGTAATGTTGCTACCTTAAATCAAAGTAAATTCATCAAAAATATTTGAGGAATGAATAGATTCCTTAATGGATTGTGAGAGGACATACTGCCTACAACACAGCCAGCACTTGTGCTGCTACCAATAAAGAATATTTATTATAACTCAGGCTTGAAATGAGAGGTCCTTGGTGCTCTCTGAGCTTCGTGGTTTTCTTGCAGACATTTCATTACCCAAACTAAGTAGCATCATCAGTGTTAGTCATCATTAGCACTGATGATGTTACCTAGTTTGGTAATGAAACATCTGCAAAAAAAAAAACCAAGCTCAGAGAGTACCAAGGAACCCTCACCTGTGCTGCTGTTGCCCTAGCCCTTTAAGGCCTCTTCCTAGTCAGCACCACAACTGCAACTGTTGGCTATAAAAACTGAGCAGAGAGGCAGCTGGGGGTGGTGGTGTTGATGTGTGGGAGAGAGGGAAGGAGGTGTGTGTTTATGGAAATAAAGCAGCCTAAAGCAGATAGAAGAAGCCACTGTTCTCCAGCTGTAGGATTCTCAAGAGGTAATAGTTCAAGGAGCAGTAGGATGTGGTGTAGTAGAAGTGGGAAAGAGTGGAGCTAAATTATATTCCCCAGGAAAGGAAAAATTATCTATTTATGAAGAACTTTGTATTTATAGTGCTGATAGATTTTACAGTGAACAGTTTTTAAAAATGTGCTCTTGTGTATCCCATTCTCCTAATAATCTCCCATTCAAATAAGCATCAGGTGCATTGCGCTTACCTTCAACTCTCAGCCTTACATGCTTCCAAGTTAAGTAACTTTAATTCGATGTCTTAAAAATTACTCTAGCTGGGTTCATCCAAGGCACACCTTCTGCAATCAAGGGGAGCCAAAGTGCTGGGCTCTTGAATTTGGATATAGAATAGAATAGAATATTTTTATTGTCATTGTGTATCTCACAATGAAATTAAATGCTGTCCACAGTGCACAGTACATACAAGTAAAAACCACAAGTAAAAACATACATTATATACACAAATCCTTTACATTCTATTCACCATTGCGCTATATATTCCTCCTATGATCTACTATAAGCGCCTTGGTCTTAGTGGTGTTGAGAACCAAATTATTGTCTCTGCACCACAAGAGCAACTGCTCCACCTCATCCGGGTAGGCAGACTCATCCCCCTTGGAGATAAGCCCCACCATTGTTGTATCATCCGCAAATATAATAATAATAATATTGCTGGGATGAGTGGGGGTGCAGTCATAAGTGTAGAGGGTGTAAAGTAGGGGGCTCAACAAACAGCCCTGTGGGGATCCAGTATTAAGAATAAGGGCTGGATATAATTGCCTAATCTAACCCTCTGAGAGTGGCCAGACAGGAAGTTCATAATCTAAAGCATCTAAAGATACGTCGTGACGTGTCGCGACGTATCGTGACTTTTTTCCATTGCTGGCAATGGGGTGGGCGCGATTTCAGCATGACGCATCCGGCCCGCGGGCCAGCAGTTTGACACCCCTGATCTAAAGGATATTGAATATTTCTGCTGTATAATGTTTAGCTATAGATCTGAACTATGGATTGATATAATGCCAATATCGTGTGACTATGTTGTTGAATCAGGACAAGGAAATCACATTTTATTGAATCTCTTGAACCCATTGTATATGAAAACCAGGTAAATTTTGCTAAATTCTTATTTCACCTGATTTACTGTACTGTATTTTGATTATCCAGGTATTGTCCTGGTTGAGCATATCAAAAGCTGTAGAAAAGTCTAGGAATATATATATATATATATATATATATATATATATATATATATATATATATATATATATATATATATGTCATAAAGCAAATAAATAAAAACGATCACCGGGATAAAAATCTTAAAACAAAGATTGTTTAGTTTACAAAGCTGAGCTTTGAAGAACAACGGCAACTGGAGGAGAGAGGATACCTGTGGAAACAGCCCCTTTAACAATGGTGCGCCCGACGCCGAGGAGCGGACCGATGACTAGGTCGAGAGCCCAGGCGCAGAAACAGCCAGTCATATAAGAACGGACTCCCAAATCTCACGTTATATGCTCTGATGATGTCGGCAGTGTGGCCGACGAAAGCTCAGCTTTGTAAACTAAACAATCTTTGTTTTAAGATTTTTATCCCGGTGATCGTTTTTATTTATTTGCTTTATGACATGTGTTTACCTGGGATTCGGATTTTTAGCATAATTAAGAATATATATATAAAGTTTTTTGGTTGATGCACCTTGGTATTTTAACTGCCATACTGCAGTCATATTTCATAATCACTTTTGCCTTGCCGCCCCCCAAACTAGGGGCATTAAACAGGCTCAAGTCGCGACTGCGATACATTACAATTTCAATTTTTTTTTCTTTTATCAACAAAAAAAAGAAAAAAAAAAGAAATATATATATATATATATATATATATATATATCTTTGATGACTGCAAATATATATATATATATTCCTAAATTAAGCTGCATTTTCCAAATGCTTAAACTGAGAAGTTGATGGATCATACAATCGATAAAAAACAAACCACATATCATTAAATAAATCCCTTCTTGTCATTCCTTTCTAAAGATACATCTTCCATGTCAAAGTTTCCAATAATGAAGCCTGCCAAACTCTTTTCATCTCGTTTTGTAAAGATTTCTGTGCCAAGCCCTGGCATAAAACCATACTGAATTTTAATGAAAATGATATGCAAACGCGTGGATAAAATTATATACACACTGGATACATTGCTATAATCTACTGAAGTGAATATGAATAAAGCACTGGGAATATAGGGGCAGCGCTGTGGCTCAGGGGTTAAGATGCTGGGCTCGGCTGGAAAGCCGGCAACCCAGGTTTGAGAACTGAGCTCCTGCAACGGGATGAACTCCCACCCTCGCCCTAGCTCCTACCAACCTAGCAGCTTGAAAGCATGCAAATTTGAGTAGATAAATTCTGCTGCTATGGTGGGAAAGTAACAGCACCTTGTGCTGTCATGCTGGCCACATAACTACGGAAATGCCTTCAGACTCTGCTAGCTCGGTGGCCTTGAATAGTGCTCTCTATAGTTGGCAAGCTACTCCGCTATGACTGGCGGAGTAAAGTCTGCAGGGACTCCACTGGGAATTTAGGAAAGATGGTAGTATTGGAAAATCTCGTCCCGCTACACCAAAAGCATGTGGCAGAGATGGGGGTATTCATTTTTCAATGTAGATTAATCAATAAATTGATTGAATTTGTTGAATAAATTGAAGAACACACATAAGTTTTTTTTTTTCTATTCTTAAAACTGGGGGGGGGGGTATTTCTGCTCATACATACCTGCATATTCTAGAGCATTTCTTTTCACTATATGGACAAAATGACTGTCATTGGTAAACATTTATCTAAGTCCTGTAAAGATTTGAAATAATTGAAACTGATTTGGATACATGGCCAGAAGGGACTGGGTTCTTTTAGATCTTAAGGGGCTCCCAAGGTAAAATGAATTTTCAGTCCCCAGGGAAGTTACTAGAATTCTCAAGTAGATTGTCTTTTCCCTGGATATTCCAGGACTTGAGAACATCAAACTTTCAATACCCTTAATTGTGGCTTGATAGATTTATTTCCTTTATTGACCCTTATTTGCTTTTCAGGATAAAATGGGATTTATTTGCATGCCAGCTGGCATAAGATAAGATCTACTCTTTTCTTTTGTACTTAGCATTAAATACAATTGGTCAGATCTTCATGGGCCTTTCTATTAATTAATCCACTAAACTAGGGATTAAATGCCTTGTGTTGCAACAAATCCTTGAAAGTGATCCAGTACTATTTGCACTCAGGTTACAATAAGACTAAAGATTTGGCATTTGCAATAAGAACCAATACTCCAGGAAAAAGGCATCGTTGTTCCCTAGTCCCTTTTTTCCTTTCTTAGTAGCTCTTTTTCAATGCATTTAGAAATATCAAAGCTGGCCAAAATATTTCATTTCACACTTAGGATGCATTGGAGGACTTAGCTGATATTATAGGCGCCATTGATTTTCTTCCGTGTGCTCGGTGTCCATCAAGTTCCCTTCAACAGATGAATCCTAAACATTCTTTTTTATGTGCAACAGCAACTTTAGATGAAAATGGTTCAGAGAAAATAAGGGGAAATTTCTCTCTGAAATACTAGATAATGTGCTTCCCTTTTTCTCAAGTATCTTCTCTGCTCTGAATCTAAGAAATGCATGAACTTGCTGGATATAATAATGCTGTTGACAATATCTTATAGTCATGGAGTGCTGTCTTATGAAGAAAGAGAAGCAGGGAAGCCCAGCATAAAAAATGGCCCATAGATATCAATATTCTTATAGATATCAGCACTCTTGTAAACATCAATGCAATAAATGGTCAATACTTTGATTTATGGTTGGGCTTAGAGTCTCCAGGTCTTTCTGTATCGTGTAAATGTTGTTGTAATTTTATAGCTTTAATAGGAAACCTATAAGCTTGATGAGTTATTTACTGATCATACATGGGGGAAAAAGAAGTTTTGTTGATGTTGTTGCTCTATTCCACTCATTGAGTCTGTGCAGTATCTAAATCTAGCACTTAACGTGGTGGTCTGTGAAAATGGCTGTGAACAGGTTAGAGAAACCTAAGAAAAAATGTTGGTGGTCACTGTGATTACATATTTAATGCATTTTTTCTTATCCTCTTTCTTTTTTAGCAATGATGCTTTATTCGGTTCCCCAAATGGTGGTGGTGCTGTTTTAAATGATATACATAAATTAACTAATGATGAAATTGAAAAAAAAACCTCTAAACTATTTTTAGATTATTATTTCACAAGCAAAGCATCATTTTACTTGCAGCAATTTTGTTTCTCCCCCTCTCTGTGAACATTGCTCTAGAAATAATCTAACCTCTAGGTATTTCCGGCTTCTTCAAGCTTAAAGAACTCATTTTCTTCTGAGATGCTAGCTAGACTATCATTTTTGTCTGAGTTTTCCTCCCCCCCCCCCTACTTCTTGTCTTTGTTGGAGATTGTCTGCCCTGGTAAAAACAAGTTCTGATTTTGAAGAGTCTTAACTTTTGATAACTGTACTGGATTATTTACTCTATTTGTCAAATACTTAAATTTGTAAAATTTTAGTAGAGTTCTAAGGGAGGAGTGCATAGATAAGGGATGATGAGACACAATAATAATTAAGAGACATCATGATTATCATCCAATGGCACTTAAGTGGGTTTGAATTAAATTTGAAGATGTTAGGCAGACCACAAGTTTCTGCTTGAGTCAAAGCCACCATGGACCACACATCATTTCTCAAGGGCAACAATGGATGCATGGTATTGTCCTCTCCCTGTCCCCAACTCACCAGGAAAGCAACATTAACCTTCTTCTATGTGTCATAAGTAGAGTACCAACTCAGGTGGTGCTCCGTGGTTCTTCAGTAATGTTTCACACTCCTATCAGGTTATCCCTCCATTCTGATTGGCTTTTGTGCACTGGGGAGGAAATGCTCTCTCTGTTGAAAAAAATAGATGATGCCCTATACAGCCCTTGATCCTTGGATCTTGGGCTCTCTTAACCATCCTAAATTTATTGGTTCACTTTAACTATTTCTCTATTTCATCTTCTTATCTATTTAGCTAAGTCATGTAAGTTTCAACTGATAGTGATAACCCAGAGTTAGATAGGGGAGGGAGATGGAGTGGTTCTCTTTGACCAGATCTACCAGGACATTTGGGTGTGGTGGCCAAGCGATTAAGATGCTGGTCTTGTTTGACCAGAAGGTTGGCAGTTTGAGTCCCAAGTACTGTGCAACAGGGCAACTCCCATCCTTGCCCCAGCTCCTACCAACCTAGTAGTTGAAAAAGATGCAAAGGCAAGTAGATAAATAGGTACCACTTCAGTGGGAAGGTAACAATATTCTGTGCACTTCAACATATAGCCATATTGTCTACATGACCATGGAAGCATCTTCCCTCGGTTGGGAAACAGAGATGAGCAGACATAACTGGCAGGGGAAATGTTGCCTTTAAAAACAAAACAAAAAAACCAGGAGATTTAGAGAATGGGGCTATGACTTTTATATGAATCAGGCTTCTTACAGGCAGGGCAGGTTACAAATATTTCTAATATTGTACTATTATAAATAGAAGTTTCTAGTTCATTGAAAAGAAGCATTCTCTATTTCTTGGGTTTAGAGGGTCACAATGCTCCATCGTAAACCTCACACACACATTTCTGTTTGCCAGTTTCTTCCTGGCTATTGGTGCCTTAACTAGGCAGCATTCTCAAGTCTGTTCTCTCTCTCTCTCTCTCTCTCTCTCTCTCTCTCTCTCTCTCTCTCTCTCTCTCTCTCTCTCTCTCTCTCTCTCTCTCTCTCTCTCTCTCTCTCTCTCTGGCTAATTGTGCTGTATTTGGAGACATCTCTGGATATAGTGGTCCAAACTTCTGGTCATATTCTGCCCATCTTTACATCAAAAAATTGAATGTGATAATTGAATGGAAGGAGAAAACCTTTTTCATTTGATCCTTTCTGTTTCTGTTTGTAGCCTTCCTGGAGGGTGACCTCAAAGTCTGGATTATTACTTTATTAAAAGAATTTATTTTTAATTACTCAGAATTTGGCTTTCCATGTTTCCGCCTTTCTCTTATGAATTTTAAAAATACAGTAAAAGAGAAGATGCTTCATTAGAGGCAGCACCACAGGAACAGTATGTTTTCTAACATCTTCCTGCTATTTTAATGAACTTCCTTAGGGCTGAGTGGAAGTAGCTGGTGAGATGGGAGGTCTTGTGAATTCTCATCAGAGAATCAGAAGGCAATTTTTATTTTTATTTTAAAAAAGGGAAATCACAACTTGGCTGGAGGGTGGAAACCAGCTTTTAATGAAGTATAGGGAACCATTTAATTAAGCCTGCCATTGAAAAAGAAACTAGCATTTACTCTCTTTGATTTGACTATTGTGGCATTTGGGGGAAAAAGAACCAGGATCAGATTTGAGGATTGGAGTTGCTTCCTAAGTCCTACGCATCATAATTCTGAAGCATAAACCTGTGACGTGTCACTTGGGGAGGTAGAGGTAGCACAAGGATAGACTGGGAATCTAAGGTGTTGCTAGTCTTCATGGCATCCTTAAAATCATGTGAAAGCACAGGTGGTCATCGATTTACAACCATTCATTTAGTGACCATTTAAAGTTATAATGAAAAAAGTGACCTATGACCATTTTTCATACTTACAACTGTTGCAGCATCCCGATAATTATGGGATCAAAATTTGGATGCCTGGCAACTGGCAACGATATTTATGACGGTTGCCGTGTCCCAGGGTCAACTTTTGCCATCTTCCGACAAGCAAAATCAATGGGGAAGTCAGATCCATTTAACAACCCTGTTGCTAACTGAACAACCATAATGTCTCACTTAACAACTGCGGCAAGCAAGGTCATCAAATGGGGGCAAAAACTCACTTAGCAATTGTCTCACTTAGCAACCGAAAAAAATTGGCTCTGTTGTAGTTTGTAAGTTGAGGACTACTTGTACTTCCCGTAAAACAAGCTTTTAATAAAGAAATTAAACAAAAAGTCTAGGGAATTTGCATAATACGCTTCTGAATTTGTGTTATAGCCATAGCAGGGGATTAGGGGTTAGGTTGGATTCTAGAGTGCAGAGGACTGAGCTGTGGAACATTGCGAAGGGAATGGTGCTGATGCAGGGAATTAGATGACTTGTTGAGAGGAGTAAGGGAAGGAGGGAGAAAGAAGGACAGAGGTGACGGGAAACCTGGAGGGAAGAAGTGGCAGTGCAGAATAATTGGCAGCTTAACTTGATGGATGCTCCATCGTTGGTGAGAGGTGGCAGCCTTATTAGAGGAGATTCTTGGCTGCACAGTATATAGGGGGTTTTCTTTACTGTGTTTCAGTGTAATTGTACAATGAAGACATCAGAAAGTACAAACCCAGCATGCCACCTTACATGTTTCTCTTAAACACCAGGGCCATGCAAAACAGTGCCAAGTAACCTTAAGCACTGAACATTAAGGACTCCCTCCTGAGGAATGAGATTTAATCCACTGTTTATAAGAGCTCAGTTCTAAGCACTGCCTAATCAAAAGATGCTCGCTGTGCTAAACTGTTACATAGAGAAGATCCGTGATATAAATTCTCTCCTAAGTACTAGGCAGAAACCATCCAGTCTAATTAGGATTTTATATATAGGATAGAATATATAGTTTCTAAAAGGGTGAGCTAGTAAACCAATATATTTATGCCGCAAATTAAAAAAATATCCCGTAAGGTAAACCAACAATGAAAGGAGTCCGTTTTTTTTTTCTTCATATAATGCAATAAGGTAAAAAAAAAAAATGGATTGTAACAACAGTGTCTTCCACACGTGCATTCAACTACTAAGTAACATTCTCCAACCTAGCACCTTCTAGGAGTGGTGGAACTTTCTCTCAGTCCAATTCATCTCACAGGGTTGTTGTTGTGAGGAAAATAAGAGGAGGGAGTATTAGGTATGGTTGAGAATGGTTGAGAATATATACTGTAAATCAGGGCTTTTCAACCTTTTCACAGATTGTACCACTTTTAGGACATGACAATATTTGAGTACCATCAGTGCTTAGCAAGGTGTCAAAAACTTGATGACTAAAAAAAGGGGGGATTTTGGGTTTTACTGATTAGATTAATTTGTTGTTATACAAATGGCTAGTTTATAATATTATGGAAAAGTAAAAAGTTGAGGTTCAATGTTAATGCTTCCTTCTGCTGCAACAGAGGAAGTCTGTTCTTTTTCCCTTCGCCCCCTCACTTTCCCCCCCCTTTTCCTCCCCACTGTGTCCTACTATTTGCTTTTGTATTTTTGTATTTTATTCTATAATCTAATAAAATATTACAAACTGTAGAAAAAAAGGGGAAAAAAGTACCAGTTTTAATTTCTTCAGTGGCTGTTCCTTTGCTGAATCACTTTCCCTTTACACTGACAAATGTATGATAAATTTATCCATGTTTATTAATATGCACCACTACCAGCTAGTTCAGGGGCCTTCAAATTTGGCACTTTTAAGACTTGTGGACTTCAACTCCCAGAATTCCTCAGCCCTCATGGCTGGTTGAGGAATTCTGGGAGTTGAAGTCCACAGGTCTTAAAGTTGCTAAGTTTATAGACTCCTGAGCTAGCTGGTTGGCCCTTCTGAGCTCTTCCACAGTGTAGTAAGAATGCACCCCTCCAATCCCTTCCCTGTACCTTTAAAGACACAGGAATTAAGTGCAAAGCAAGAAAATAAAGAAACACAAAATCTGGGTTTTTTTTCTCTTTAAGCTGCGTCAGGCGTGTCACGTGTCACAATGTTACAATTCTAAACTGAAAGGCTCCGGAAATTGCAAAAAGCTTTAGCTTTAAATTAAGCCAGTTTACCTTCAAAGAAAACTTTCTAAAAGCCACAGACAGACTCAATTAAACGGGGTAAAACTAATTACATTTGTTTAAAGGGATTAAACCTTTCCTGTTGTCTTTTTTCCTTTCCCCCACCCAAACCACTCTTTTATACCCTCTCATCTCCCCCCCCCTTTTTCTTCAGTTCACCTCCAGCTCCGAGCTGCTTCTGGAAGCGCCAATCAGCTGGAGCCAATTAGCTGGAGCCCTGCCGGCTCCTGGGGCTTCTGCCGAGCCCAGACAGTACTGCAGCTGCAGCTGCCTCTCCCTCAGGCTTGGCTTGCTTCTGCTCATTCCCCTCCACTGCTACACTTGGCTAGCAATCGCGTACCACCTGCCATGTGGCAAAGTACCACAAGTGGTACGTGTACCACCAGTTGAAAAGCCCTGCTGTAAAGAACGGTTGCTGAAATTGGGTATGTCTAGTTCAGGGATCTTCAAACGTGGCCCTTTTATGACTGAGGAATTCTGGGAGTCGAAGTCCACAAGTCATAAAAGGGCCAAGTTTGAAGACCCTTGGTCTAGTTCAATGAAAAGAAGGACTAGGGGTGACATGATAGCAGTCTTCCAATATCTCAGCAAGTTGCCACAAAGAAGAGGGAGTCAAGCTATTCTCCAAAGCATCTGAAGGCAGGACAAGAAGCAACGGATGTAAACTGAACAAAGAGAGAATCAATCTAGAACTAAGGAGAAATTTCCTGACTGTTAGAACAATTAATCAGAGGAAAATCTTGTCCCCAGACATTGTGGGTGCTCCAACACTGGAGGTTTTTAAGAAGAGATTGGACAACCATTTGTCTGAAATGGTATAGGGTTTTCTGCCTGAGCAGGTTGGACTAGAAGAATTCCAAAGTCTCTTCCAACCTTATTATTCTGAGTTATTTATAAAAATAATAAATGCAGGATTTAAATAAAAAAATTAACAAACTTCCAAAATATCTACTCAGCATGGCAATAACACTAAGTTTCTAGAATCTGGAGAGTTATAAGGAAGGCCAGATGAGATAAACCATCTCAAGATCTTTAAGAAACAAACAAAATGCTCAGCATAAGCAGGTTTTCTCCAGCTTTATAAAATCATAGCAGCTGTGTCAGGACCCCAAAACCCTCCTCCCTTTCCTTAGCCATATATTCTGCTTTTGGGGCCTGACATTCTGTTGGGGGGAGGGGGAGCTTGCATGTGCTTGGGATAACTTTCGCTTTCTATATTCCCCTCCTCCCTCCATCCCCTTGAGATAGGAATGTGTCTCCCTTTATCAGGGAGACGGTTGCAGAGAAACGAAACTGGAGAAGACCTTGAGATGCGCGCCAACTATGCCAGTTACCCACTCATCAGACCACCTGTGGATTGGCTGGATTTCAAATGGACATTATGACTTTGGTGGGAGAAGGAATATTGCTTGCTTAACTGTACCATTTTGGCGGGCTTTTCCCCAGAACTCGCCTTGACTTCCCTACTGTCACTGACCCCTAATAAAAGTATCCTTTTGAGACAATGTCTGTTTCAAGAGTTCTGCTTTCTTGGGTGGTTAGTTGAAGTGGGACCTTACAAGCTGACTCACAGGTAGTACCAGGAAGTGTTCTTCTTTTCATTGTGAGGAATGTGAGCACAGCACTATATTATTTGTCTGCAAAGGCATTCAGAGGGTTTCCTTAGTGTCACAGTTGTGCAGTTTAATTAAAAAGAGCAACATCAATATTATATGGCGATCTCATCCCCAAAATTATATTGCTTGAGAGACAATGATAAAGAAGGGTCCCAGTAGTTGGTATTTCCAAGTGTGAGACTAGCATCTGCTGTTTTGGTTTCTAGGGTTCTTTATTAGCATTGTCTGCAGCATGACAGACTTAAGAAAAATATCTATATTATGTTCCATAATGCTCTCAGACACTTGTGAACAATAAAGAGTTTGAAAAACAGAGCTTTGTCAAGAATTGCCTTGACAACTTAGAAAGTGAGATTCTTTGTGGAATATTTTCTGTTGCTGCCAAGACCCGCAGGTGGCAAAAGAAATATATTGGCTTAAAACTTCCCTTTTTTTCCTTTTAAATTGTTCCAGAGATATTTCCTACAATGTCATTGTTTTTATATATATATATATATATATTAAAAAAAAAACTTTAAAAGAAAATTGCAGTCTTTACTTATAGTGTGCTAGCTTTCAATAAGGAATAGTGACAGGAACCATTTAATGCAATGGAGTATGGAATTTTTGTTTGTTTTGTTTTCTGTTTTTGGGGCTTCACTGTGTTTTTCTAAATCAAAATGGCCTACTAAGAAGAATGAGCAAGTATTTTTTTTCCCCTAGTTTGTGTCACTGCTTGGATTTTGTTTCGAATCACTTTCTCAAGCGTATATCAGTAAATTTATTTTGCCTTAGGTCCACATTAAGCTTCTATTTATTAAAACTTTAACCCATACTACTTTCCCATATGCATTTTAAGTCATATTTTTAAAATGTGCATACAAATAATGTACAAAAAAAATCCCTTCTATGGGGTCTGCAGGTTCTGAGGAACGTTAAAATATTCTGAGGAGCTCTACAATTTTCCAAACTTTTTTGTAAACCATGCCAGTTTGGTATTTTCCAAGGTGGTCCAAAAATATTGGAAGCACCCTGTACTGATTGGATTATTTAATGTATTTATTTATTTGTATCCCACTAACAAACCTTCCTCCTCCTATTTTCCCCACAACAACATCTCTGTGAGGCGAGTTGGGCAGAGAGAGTGTGACTGGCCCAAAGTCACCCATCTGGCTTTCATGGTTAAGGCAGGACTTCAACTCATAGTCCCTGCTCTATAGCCTGATGCCTTAACCTCTAGAGCAAATTGGCTATTATATATTTTCTGTTCCAAAAGATTTATTATGGAAAACTGCTGGACCATCCAGGATCATCCATACAGCTGTGATCTGAAGAAGGGCTGAGGCATGACAGAGTTCTTCAGTATATTCTATTCAGACTTAATCAAAATGCACGTTTCTAAACATATTTCTTCCCAAATATGGTTATTCAAATAGATTTGCTTCCTTAACACTCCAACTCATTTCATTTCAGAAGAAAATAATAGACAATTCCCTGAGTGCTGAAAAAAAAATATATTTCAGTTCTACGTTATTTCAGCCTTAGATAAACGTTTTCATAAAAGGCAATAGTTAAAAGCACAAAATTGCTTTCACAGCTTTCCTTATTTTATTGCAATAAATGGAATGAAGGAACTCACTTTTTCTTCTCAATTTTTGGGCTAAGTTTGATATACAGGTACTGTAGTTCTTGATTTATGGCCATTCTTTAATGATAGTTCAAAGTTGCTGATACTCGGGAAAAGTGACTTATGAACTGTATGCCCACTAATGAGCGTGGCATCACCCCCTCAATGACATGATTGCAGTTCAGGCACTTGGGAACCAGTTCATATTTATGACTGGTTGGACCATCCTACACAAAAAAACATTCATGAATTTGAGTAAAAATGCCAAAAATAGGATAAGTTGAGCCTGATTATTCGGGCCTTGAGAGAAAACTCCAGGTTGATTCATTTGATGGTAAATAATCATAGAATCATAGGACTGGAAGGGAACTTGGAGGTTTTCTAGTCCAACTCCCTGTCCAAGGCAAGAGCCTTTATTCCAACCCTTAGAAATGGTTGTTCAATCTTTTCTTGAAAAGCTCCAGCGATGGAGCATCCACAATTCTAGAAGGCAAGCTTTTCCACTGATTGTTTTCACTGTCAGAAAATTCCTCTTTAGTTCCGGGTTGAATCTCTTTTTAATGAGCTTGAACCCATTGCTTCTTGTCCTGCCCTCAGCTGCTATGGAAAATAAATCAACCCCCTCTTCCTTGTGACAGCCCTTCATGTATTGAAAGATGGCTATCATGTCTTCCCCAAGTCTTATCTTTGTTAGATTCACCATGTGAGCTAGCCTTCAGACCCGCAAGTGGACTTTTGGCTGGATTGATCAGTTCTGTTACGAAAAAGAAATGCTCAAAGAAATGCTATTGCTTAATTATGGGTACTTATTTATACCAGTGGTGGGATTCAAATATGTGAACAGCCGGTTCTCTGCATGGATGCCGCTTCCGGAAGTCCATTCTGGGCCTGGGCAACAAAAAAGTAGCTACCGGTTCTGCCGAAGTGGTGTGAACTGGCTGAATCCCACCACTGATTTATACCCTGTAGATGTTATTTTGAATTTGGATCTCATTGGGGAACCTTGATATTCCTGTAGGAACAAACTTAGATTCTGAAAACTGGAAATCTACCCATCCTTCACTGAAAGATAAGACACAAAGGCTCCAGTTATTAATTGTAAGCACTATGGTCAGCAAAATAAAAATGAAACAAAAATGGAATAAAAGACTGAATGTATGCATTGCTTTCAGTTACAAACTTCTGGTTCACACTGAGAATATAATTGAGCTGTTAGCACTCCGATCAAGCCATTGACTTTGGCCAGACATGCTTTAAAGCAAACCTACAGCGATCTAATAACATCTCCGCCCTCAGATTATTATCCACCAGAAAAATTCCAGGTGCCCAAGAATGATAGCGTCTGATCTATTTCTTTATCTGAACTCAAGAGATTTGGCTTATCTGGAGTGAAATAATTTTTCTTTTTCTCCGGGTCCTTGAAGGAAAAGTGGGATTTGTGGTAAAGTACAAAATAAATAATCCCGGGGAAGCTTTCTCTTCAAAGGACTCAGAGAATAGATGGAGGAGGTCATGCACTCCTCTTGCATTTTCAAAGATAAGCTTGGCTTTCAGCTATGTCTCAGCTTCTGTAAGATGCTGTACAAAAATTGTCTTCAAGGTGCACTGAGACGTAAAGGGGAAGATAAAGGAAAAATAGGTATTTTATAAACAGGAAGCTCTTCTCTATGTGCACATACGGTCACACAGTCATTTTGTTTTCTGCAGATCTCACGGCTTTTGTTTTCTGTAGAGTCCCCGGCTGCCCCTTCTCTCTTGAGGATCTTTAAAACAGGCCGCCTGAGAAGAGGCTAATGGGGGCAACTGCTCAAGTAAATTGTTCTGTTAGAGAGCAGGGATATTTGTTTCCAAATACTAAGCATTTAGGAGAACAACTACTATCTCGTTCCCCAGAGACCGCACACCACACGCCTGTTAGTATTGGGAAAGAGTGAAAAAAAGATTCTGGAGATTTTGTAGCAAGTTGACAAGCATGTTGCTGAGAATTTGTTCAAAATTGTTACATATACTTTGGAGTTGGGGCGGGTATTCCAATTCTTTCTCCTTCCTTCCTTCCTTCCTTCCTTCCTTCCTTCCTTCCTTCCTTCCTTCCTTCCTTCCTTCCTTCCTTCCTTCCTTCCTTCCCTCCCTCCCTCCCTCCCTCCTTCCTTCCTTCCTTCCTTCCTTCCTTCCTTCCTTCTTTCCTTCCTTCCCCTTGATTTTTTGTGGACCAGCTTTAATCAGAATAAAGCCTCTGCATGCTAAAAGAGTACAATTCATTCAGATCCTGAATGCAGAGTATCACGAGGAACAATTAGATTGTAACTGAGAAATACTAGTACAAACAGCCCTTATCCCAGCATTGTCTGTAGCAAACACTAGTGATGCCACAAGGTGGACAGGTGTTAAACTAGGCACTAGTTGTTTTAGTGGTCTGACACAAGGGTATAAGTCACAACATACCCTCAGAGAGAGGCATTCCTGAAAATAACCTGTGCCTGTGCCATAATAACTGAAACTTTGAATTGCATGCAGAAAGAAACTGAGAATCAGCGCAGCTCATGCAGCAGTGGTGTTAATAAACGCAAACTGGAAAGCATCCAGAACTGTCCATATTGCTGTACTCTAGACAAGAATCCTCAACCCACTTTGGGTTGGAAGGGACTTTGAAAGACTTCAGGTCCAACCCACTGCTCAAGCAGGAAACCCTATACCATTTCAGACAAATAGTTTTCCAATCTCTTCTTAAAAACTTCCAGTGTTGGAACACCCACAGCTTCTGGAGGAAAGTCATTCCACTGATTAATTGTTTTAACTGTCAGGAAATTTCTCCTCAGTTCTAGGTTGCTTTTCTCCTTGATTGTCTTGTCTTCAGGTGCTTTGGAGAATAGGTTGATCCCCTCTTCTTTGAGGCAGCCCCTTAAATATTGGAACTATCATTTCACTCCTAGTTCTTCTTTTCATTAAATTAGATATACACAATTCCAGCAACTGTTCTTTATATGTTTTCGCCTCCAGTCCCCTAATCATCTTTGTTGCTCTTCTCTGCACTCTTTCTGGAGCCTCGATATCTTTTTTACATCATGGTGACCAAAATTGGATGTAATATTGCAAATGTGGTTTTACCAAGGCATTTTAAAGTGGCATTAACACTTCACGTGATCTTGATTCTATCCCTCTATTAATGCAGCCTAGGACTACATTGGCTCTTTTGGGAGCTGCAGCACACTGCTGGCTCATATTTAAGTGATTGGGTTTGAGAGCCAGTGCCCTGTAATGGCCAAAATATTTGAGTTAGGAACAAGAACTTGGTTCAAGTCCACCCTTGGTTATGTAAGTTCAGCAACATTCAGGCCAATTTCTCTCCTATAACTGAGATGGAAGAGAAGTGGAAGAACCATCTTGAGATCACAAAGAAAAGTGACCAATGTAACAAAGGGCTTGCTGAATTTGACTTGTAGAAGTCCCAGCAGAAATTTGTGCTACACAACTCACTCTTCACTCCGTACACTACAGTGAGAATTTTTTAAAACTTTGAAGCCATAGCATTGACAGCTACTCTATTCCACATTATATTCAGATACCGAAGTCAGCTGTTGAAAATGTGCATTTTATAATAGGACACTTCTAAGAAAGAACTGACATCAGAATAATTCATTTTTCAATAGCTGCATTTAAATTAACTTGAGTGTTACCCCAAACATTTAATGAAAAACATGAATTGGGACCTACTGAATGGAATATATTCAATTTTTAGAGGAAAATTTTACTGAGTAAAGAAATTCAGAAATAAAATACAAAGGAGCATGTAAACAGCTATATTGCATCACGTATTTCTTTTTTGGCTATGATACTCCATCGTTATTTAGGATTTCTTGCATTTATTATTGTAAGCCACTTAGAGTCCCATATGTGAGGTGGGCCACTGTATAAATAAATTGATTGAATGAATGAATAAATAAATAAATAAACCGAAAGCCAAATAGATTGAATTAAAATAATTCCTTTCTTTAAAATCCCAAGCTACTTTTTTTTTTTCCATTTGCAAGATGATAAAACTGTCAATTTGCTAATGCCCAGGAAGGAAATAACTCTGCAGCACGGAAGCTTCCCGAGAATGCTAGTTTCAAAAGTAAAAAAAAAGAGAGAGAGAGGTTGTCTCCAAGGAGAATTGAGTGGCAAGAAGAGAAAGATGGCAGGTGAATTCAAAGAAAGATCAAATTATCCAGGGTACAAAGTCATAGACAGATAGACAGGCTTGAAAGTTCTTCAAAATAGCACACTTTCACCTCGGGGACTTGTTATATACCATCTGGGAGTCTTACAGATAGCTAGGAGGGAAAAATCCCCACCATAAATCAGTGTGAAAGAAAGCCTGTTGATATCACGGCATGACTGATCTTTTCTTATTCATTATCACACACCTCTGCTAGGTGCCAGATAATTAAAATGAACTGTGGCGAGCTCACTTTTAGGAGGCATTTTTACAGTGTGATATCCATATCAGCTTTTATTAGCAGCAAAACTGTCTCTGAAGAGTTGTATTGTGGTAAGCAGAGATACTGTCTGATGCTCATAGGTGCCATGCTGCTTAGAATCAGTCCATTTGGTCAGACAGTATAAACCCCCCTGGAAAAAAGAAGAAAGAAACAACTAAATTGTTGCGTTAAGCCTTGCTTTATTCTCATTAGACTGTGCAAAAGCTCAATTTGTTGAAGAATTCCCCTGCTGATGTAGGAGGTTTGTCATCCTGACTCATTTCTGAATTTGAAGGACAAAGGAAGAAACAATGATAGCCCCTTTCCATTATCTAGCAACAGAAAGATGTATGTGTTTGGTTATGTGTGTGTGTTTGTGTTTGTGTATGGGGTGCTACTGTTGATAAATGTCTGAAGAAATTTGTGGACAAAGCAGGTGTTAGGGCAAGATAAAAACATACGAAATGTTGTGGATATTAATGTAAAGTTTTTTAAAATGTATATGCTCTTCTGATCATAATAATCAAGTACTTTTATAATGTTCACATGGCAGTTTGACTGAATCCTGTCCCACAGCCTCTCTCTCTCTCTCTCTGGTGATGATGATAATGACTAATATTTTAAGATGCATATCTCTAAGGAAGATCAATGTATTTATTATTTGATTTCCCCCCCACATTTTTGAATGGCCCATCTCTCTCAGAGAAAGACTCTGGGTGGTGTACAACAAAATATTAAAATATAGAAACAGTATATAAAAGTTAAAAGTTTAGAAAGAGGAAAGGCTGATTTAACACTGTCAAAATTAATTGTAAGGCAAAGGAAAGGCTTTAAGGGCACTAGCCAGCCCTACAGCTGCCTGGTCCTCTGGGCTCCTCACGCGAGGCTACAGGGCCATGTTTTGACTCCTTTCAGACAGTGGGAGCCTTCCTCACCTCTGGAAGGAGAATGTTTTACAGGGCAGGGGAAAATGCCTGTCTTCCTGGAGCCTACCAGTCAAAGTCCTTTAACTGACGGGGTCTGCAACATATCTTCCCAATGAATGACTTGGGAAGGAGGCATTCTGTAAAATATCAAAAGAGTAGAAAAACATACAAGGTATATATCAAGGGCAGCATGGCACCTATGAAAATCAGTGCTACCCCAGACATCCCAGTTTTTCTCTCCCATTCATCTTTTTAACAATGACTCTTTTAAATACAACTAGGAAACCAGAGTGTTCCAAGCACAACCCTAGCCTCGGTGTTCCCCAAGGCCCCATATTGATGTGGAAGGTCACATTCACCTGAATACTGGTATAGCACCTTGTGTTACAGAAATCCTTATATTCAGGTTCCAAGTTATGCTAAATTCAGTTGAATATAGTGGTATCATCTTTTCAAAATTGCTTATTCTATCTGTGATGATCAGGACAGGAGCTGATATGACCCATGACATGTCTTCCAACATTTGCCAAATTCCTGAAGACAGCTCTATTATATTTGAATATTTGAAGGGATTAGCAGAAATGTTACCCATTCATTTTACCTACAAGCAGAATTTGATGTGCAATCTGTTCCATATCTTACTTAGCACATTTTAAGGTAATTTCAAAAATAACTCATGTGGAAGTCACAGTAACTGTGGTATTGTATAGTAATTGTCCACATTATAATTCACTTTCTTTTCTCTTCTAAAATTGATTAAAGCTGTATTTGGCATACTTTTGCAGGGCATATGCTTTTTCATCATTTGTCTTGTACAATTAACTTGCATCCAGTAAAATTGTGTAATTATACATGGCATTACACAACAAAGCAGTAAAGAAAAAAATAGCATTCATGCTTACTTGAATTTTTTTGCTAATTTATTATTAAAACGAACTTTTGCTTTATTGCACTCAACTTTTGTATTTTCTTAGACAAATGTCTATGGAGATTCTCAGTCATCCAGGTCATAGTTGTCACAAAGATACTTTTTCAGAAGGCAACTGGACTTTCTTTGTTTTCTTAGAGATTTAAGGAGAAATCTAAGCATTGTGGATTTGTTCATATCTTTCCTTTCAAGATGGGTGAAAAAGCTGTAAATTTGTAGGGCTCAAATGACATTGGAATTCCTTCCTTCCATACTGCAAGCATCTGGGATTTTCTGAGACATGGGGAAATTGTATTATGGATAGGGAAAAATGAGATTTGTATTGATCAATTAGAAAGCAGTGAGAGAGCAGAAGGTTTCACCAATCATCTACATCAGGGGTCTCCAAACTTGTTAATTTTAAGACTTGTGGACTTCAACTTCTAGAATTCCTCATCCAGTCATGCTGGCTGGGGAATCCTGGGAGTTGAAGTCCACAAGTATTAAAGTTGCCAAGTTTGGAGATCCATGATCTACATGGTTGTATCAGCCTTAGAGCTTCATAAAAGATCCAACAGCAGCAGCAGCAGCAGCAGAAACCACCATCACAATTTGTATTAAACGTAGTGTGATAAGGATAAAAAAAAACTAGGCTAAGTAGACCGATCAAAAAAGGACTTTTAACTTAGAGTAACTTTTCTCCCTTTTAGATAATCTGACTAGGTAATAGTATTCTGTAAGAACTGTTCATAAGGCTTCTGGTTTGACATTGTGGCATAACGGGCGCAGGAAGATGGGGCTCTATCTTCCGCGTTTGATTTCGCCCCCTTGGGGCCTTAAAAATGGTCAAAAGTCACTCCAAAGAGGCGATGGAGAAGGAGGGGACCCTCATTGATCGCAGGAGGGCGGCGGCCTTCCGTTTGATCCAATGAAGCCCTCCAAACCAGCGGGGGAAAGACTGGCTATAATATATATATAAAAGAACTGTTCATGCACAGAGGGAAAAAAAATAAAGAAAAAATGTGTCCCTTTGCAAACTGGATTAAGCCAACATGTTGTATTTCTTTTGAAAAGTTGTTTGACTTAGTAGTATAAAATCCTCCACCATTCTCTAAACCCAAAACACAATTTGGGTCAGAATGATGGCTTTTTCTCAGTGTCAATAGACTGCTTATTCCACCATAACTGGGACTGGGACCAATACCCCATGGGTCATTATGTATCTGGAGTAGGTAGAAGCAGGTGTTCTAATCCTTGGCATGAAAAGACCTTTGGCAAGAATTCTAGATCTGGAATTCTGACTGAAAAGGGTCCAAATAATCCATTTCTTTCAGGGTTTTCTGCAACTGCAACATAATAATCTTTCCTAAAAAGGTGAGGCTAGTGTAATGGAATGTGGGAAAGATCTAGGAAGACAGGAGGAAGAGGACAATAGTAAGATAAGAGCCATTTTAGTCCCCAGCAGAAATGTGGGCATGGCAAACTTCTCAGAAGGGACCCTCCCTAGTTTCTTGGTCTGTGAAGGCAAAAGGGGGGAACAAATGTACTTTCAGACTTGCAAGACTGATGTCAGTCTTATATGATAGTCCAGACAAGAACTCTCTTTATTTTATTGTGAAGTTACATTAACAGAATCTTAGAGGGGCTCCTTCCTAGAGCCCAGAGACAGTGACTGGCCCAAGGTCACACAGCTGGCTCTGCGCTTAAGGCAGAACTGGAACTCAGGTCTCCTGGTTTCTAGTCTGGTGCTTTAACTACTGTCCCAAACTGGCTCTCACATAGTGGGTAGTAGGGTATGGTGTGGTGTGGTGTGGTGTGGTGTGATATAGTGTGTTATAATACAGTATATAGTACATATGCACCCCTACATACAAACGTCTTCAAATAAAAATATGCATTTCTCTTTCCTCTCCTCTCATCTAGGCCAGAGGTGTCATCATTATTTATTACTTTGCTGCATTACTGTCAAGGGATCCAAACTCCTTAGCAATGATAGATGACTGCAGAGAGCAACATTTTAGATTCTTAACATGCTCCCTTCCCTTTTATATTCTTTGATATAATGTCATGAATGGGTTTCTCTCCTCCTCCTTCCCTCACCCCTTTGCTATGGAATCCCTACAATGGTTCAGCTGACTGACTGTTCAGTGTAGCAGAGTTTCCCTCGGACTAAAAGCTCATATTTAGTGACAAGAAACCAGGCAAGAGGCCAGATGAAAAAAAAATGCCAAACCTGGATCTTGAGTGCAGCAGCCATTTCTTGATTTGGCTTGCTTGGGGGCTCTTGCAAATCCTTTTTGTTTTCTTCCATTGTAGAGATTACTGGTGCAGAAAGAAACAAATGGAGAAACAAAATATTGGGCCTCTTTGCACAATGAGCAACATCTGTATCTACCTTTGCTTGGTTAGATAACTGTTAAGTTGCTGGCTTTCTCTAAGCCTCTTTGATCTGGTCTCTTCATAATATTGATTAATTAAAATGCACTGAAGGGAACTATGCTGCCTTTCCTATGAGCAGAATCGAAGAGCAAAAGCTGAGCCACGGTGTGGCTCATTAAACTAAAAGGTAAAATCAAATTCACGGAGGGTGCTTCATCAGCAACAGATTCGCCATCTAGCTTTCAACAAAGTAGGAAATAATTTTGCGGTCATAGCCAAGCCGTTTTCTCTGACTGACAGAGTCGTCCATCAGTTCCAAAAGGCCCAGTTTCAACCTGGCATAATCTTTTGAGGAGTTCAGCTCATCCACCGAGGTCACAGTTTCCTCTTGACAAAATCATTAAGCAGATCAGGTAAAGTCACAACCCTCCCAGGAGAATACCTTTATCAGAAACATGCTTTGATAGAAACTTTGATAATGATTTGAATATGCTTCATGCGTTCGTTTGAATTAGGGTGTCCAAAGGTACATTTGTACCCCTGAATCACATGACATTCCTAAACTTTTGGTTGTGTCTCCCAGGTGCCACACATTTGAAAAACAAATTATGATGATGCTAAAGAAATTATAATGGAAGGTTTAGCCCAATAAAAATAATAAAATCTCATCCCCTACCTACTTACAATTGCCCTTTTCATTATAAGCTACATTCCTTCACCTCCCAAGAGATTATCAAAGGGTTATATTTTTTGTGAGGGACTGTTACGTTTTCTGTTATTTTTTGTTAAGTAATAGACATTTAAATGTTCTAAAGTATTAGCTTGGCAACTTTAAGACTTGTAGACTTCATCTCCCAGAACTTTCCAGTCAGCATTAAAGTTGCCAAGTTTGAAGACCCCTGTTCTAAAATTTCATTTAGCAACCTATGGTCTCTTAATTGTCTCAACCATCACCCACTCAATTTGTGTCCATGATCATGCTGGTAAAATTTAGTGGTAACGTTGGTGAATTTAATCAGTGCTATTTCAAAATGGATGTTATGGGTGGTTAGTATCTAAGGGCATCCTGAAAACATTAGAAAATGGATCAAAAATACTTGCTTTGCTCTTTCCATTGACCTCATACCATTATCAGCTAGCCCCTTGCAACCCTTTGAAAGGTCAGGAAGCTAGGTTGCTCTCATATTCTCCAAATATTGTTTCTCTGTGGTTTCAAATTGTGTTGAAAGCCAAGAGTGCAGCGATTAAGAGTCCAAGAGATGATAAAAAATGCAGCCTGTCCTAAGCTTAGCAGCGCGATTTGGGAAGTTTAGAACTTCATCTCATTAGAAGTACAGCCAAAGAGAGTGAGTTCAGAAGGACAGCTGGACAAAAGAAACACATGTGATTAATTGGACACACAGTCATCCCTTGCCAAAACATGCCTTCGAATGACTATCAGTGTTGGTGGGGGTGGTCTTAGAGATTCTTTGATTGGGCTGTTCGTTGTTGGCTTCTTTGGCAGTTTCTTGATTGGGGTATTTGTTTACTTGATTTGTTTACCACTGACAGGCAAGCCACCAGAATATAAAACTGACAGCAAACTGCACTCTTTACTAGTACTGATGATGCTACCTAGTTTGGGTAATGAAACGTCTGCAAGAAAAGAAGCAAGCTCAAAGAGCATCAAAGACCCCACAGGACAACATGATTTCTATCAGACAGTGATAGGAGGAGAAACAGAGAGACACATGGGAAAGGTAGTCCTTTCCCCATAAGCTTTCCACAGTATCACTGAATACAATATGCAGAGATCCATTGTGGTGTGCTTCGCATCTGTCTGTATGGCATCCATCTGCAACTTTGAATAGCAAGATGGGTGGCATATAAATTTAATAATTAATTAATAAAGCTGGCCTTCACAAAGCTCATTCTGTAGTTGCAGAAAAAGCAACCAGGCAGACCTAGCCTCAGGAAGCGATGGAGCTGCTTTAAGAAGTAGCACATAGGGACTACCTAAACATCCTTATCTTTTTGAATGCTAAGTGCTGCATTAGGAAGGGTTTTCAAAATGAATTCTATAGTTCTGAGACTCCAAATGAGGTTTCCTTCCAAGAAGTCATTTCCAGTGAATTCCCTTCTTATCTACGTTGCTCTGATTCTAAAGTTCATCCAACCTGTTCCAAATTTGAATTGTTCCTTATCGATGTTCAGTATGGAGCTATGCAGCCCCTTTTGGAAATCCTGCTGTACATAGATACCTCATCAATATTTTCATTTTATTTAGCAACAAATGTGAATCGGTACATTGATGGTACAAGAAAATGCCATGGTTTCCTACTTCCCAATGTTCATCTAGTGTTTAATACTCCCCAAGTCATGTATTTACATGGATAACTTTTTGAAAAATATTGCATTAAGCTAAAGTCTACCTTGAGTACAGCTTGACTAACAGGGATTATATGGACATATCCATGCACAAACTCAAAAGCAAAGTAGTTGTAAATGTATGGAGATGCAGAATAGCCAAGAGCTAATACAGTCCTGTGAACCTGGAAGAAGACATGACTACAGGTAGTCCTTGACTTATAACCACAATTGAGCCCAAAATTTCCGTTGTTAAGTGATTTTTTTGCCCCCGTTTTACAACCTTTCTTGCCACAGTTGTTAAGTGAACCACTGCAATTGTTAAACATAGTAACCCGGTTGTTAAGTGAATCTGGCTTCTCGGTTGACTCTGCTTGTCAGAAGGTCGCAAAAGGGGATTGCACGATCCAGGGACACAGCAACCATCATAAATATGAACCAGTTGCCAAGCATTTGAATTTTGATCACATGATCATGGGGATACCTCAGTCGTAAGTGCAAAAAACGGTCATAAGTCACTTTTTGTGGTACTGTTGTAACCTTGAACGGTCACTAAATTGAACTGTTGTAGGTCAAGGACTGCCTGTACTTAAACTTTCAAAAAAGATAAGTGTCTTGCCTGTCCTAACCCTTCTTTCACACAATTTGCCTAATCGAAACTTTCACCACAAAATAAACAGCTTTGTACCAAGTTTAAGAAGTAATGTTCTTCATATTGCCTTTCTTACAATGATATCTGGAGCCAAGATCTAAAGATGCTACCTAGATTATGCTCACTGCAGTTTCTATAAGTCCAAATGGTTAACCCAGCAGACTTCAAGCAGATCTTTCTCTCCACTGCATTAAATTGCAGGCAGATTGTACTGTACAGGCTAGCAATAATGTAATTTCATGTGTTACCTTGGGATATCCTTACCCTTCTGTACCTAAGGCCGATTGAGACTTGAAGATGAAAACCTGCTAAGCAAAAGAGAAATGAGTGATATTAACCAGCTTTCATTTGCAATAATAATGACAGTAGTCATAGTAAAATTAAAAATAGGAGCAGTAGCACCAGCACCAGCACCACCAATGTATTCTGCTTATTCCTTGTTTAATTTATTTTACCCTTTTCCCAAACCAGCATAAAGTGAATTCTAAGCATCATCCAGGGCATAAGTTATTCATAATACCCATCTATCTCGCGAAGGCAGAAATGGATTCATGGAACGGATCATACTAACATTTTCATCAATTGCAAACCTCCCTTTTGTGATTGAAGAAGTCAGTCCTTTGAGGTAGTCCAGAGAAGAGGCACAACAGTGAATACTGGCTGTATTGTTACATTCCATTAAATTAAATTAACAGAATCTTGCAAGCCTGAAAGTAATTCTCCCTTCCTTCCCCTTATTCTCCAGAAAACTAGGGAGGGTTCCTTCTGAAATGCTTCCCAGTCCTGCTTGGTTTCCAAGGGCTGAGATACCTTTTACGTGACAGTTGTCTAGCCAGTGGCTCTTCCTCCTGCCTCCCATGGATATTCCCACATATTCTCAATCTTACAGAAGATTATGCAAAAAGTAAAGAAAACCGTTCAATTGTTATCATATAGAATCTTGGTCCATTTAGGATTCTGTCTTCATACTCTCATAAGCACACCTATGCATACTCTCGCCCTTCCAACAGGCAGGCTGAAGAAAGACAGAAAGATGTAGTATAACTTTACCTCTTTTTTTTTTTTTTATAAAGTCCTTGAAAACAGACCAGCAAGGAGGAAAGTGCACATCATTCCACTTGTACTGGAAAAGTGCCCGTAAATTTACAGTGTAAAAGGCTTGTGTGCATCCTTAGTGGTTTGATTTGGACTGAAGGCCTGAAAAGCAAAGAGGGCTTGATCTGATTTAAACTAGTGATTCAAATGATATGGCAATCTGGTTCACCCTGATTTAACATTTAAAAAAAAAAAAAAACTATCTGTCCGTCCACTACACTGGGGAAATTTCAAAAATTCAGAATTGGAGGAAAATAGCAGAGATGAAAAATGAAAGATCTTTTACAAAGCAAACATTTAGCTGGATGGTTTCCAGGGTTTAACAACAATCATTTTCTTTCAAAATTCCCTCTACCTTCCCCCCCCCCGCCCCTAGAATAGACAATGCAGAGCTTGGAAAAGACAATCCAACAGACCTCTTGATATCTAAGGCAAGCCAATAAATAATAAATAAATAAATCCCTAGAGACATTGGCTGAACCAATGCAGGGTCCAATTCCAACTTAATAATGCACGCTTGTGCAAAATTAAAACCCTGCTTTTAAAAAAACGAATTTTAAAACCATTTTAAGAAATAAATGGCTTTGCACTTTTTTGTCTTTTATTATTGCATTATTGCATCTGCAACTCAGATGTCACATAAGACAACAGTCAGACAGAAAGAGAGA
Organism: Azemiops feae; assembly: GCA_023970755.1. Taxonomy (NCBI): domain Eukaryota; kingdom Metazoa; phylum Chordata; class Lepidosauria; order Squamata; family Viperidae; genus Azemiops; species Azemiops feae. The sequence continues at coordinate 283,537 of JALGBA010000250.1, forward strand.
GAGAGAGAAAAGTTTGGTGTGAGAGATTGTGTCATAGGCTGGGCAGAGTAAAGAAACTGTTGCAGAACAAATGATTCCCCCCCCCCAGTAATAATATTTTTTTTCCCCTAAGGGGAATGTAAGACAAATTGAACTGGACTGTAATAATCCTTATCGCCTCTCAATGGCAGAAAGCATTCATCCTTTGCCACCATCTAGTTGTTATGCAGATTTTGGCAGCCTAGATCTAGTATCCGTACATAAATGGACTGCACAGATCTGGATAACTGCTAGATAGCAGCAAAGAACTGAGGCCTTTGAACTATGGTGCTGGAGAAGACTCCTGCGAGTCCCTTGGACTGCAAGGTGTTCAAACCGGTCAGTCTTAGAAGAGATCAACTCCGACTGCTCTTTAGAAGGCCAGATCCTGAAGTTGAAACTCAAATACTTTGGCCACCTAATGAGAAGGAAGGACTCACTGGAGAAGAGCCTAATGCTGGGAAAGATTGAGGGAAATAGAAGAATGGGACGACAGAGAATGAGGTGGCTGGAGGGAGTCACTGAAGCAGTAGGTGTGAGCCTAAATGGACTCCAGAAGATGGTAGAGGACAGGAAGACCTGGAGGAACATTGTCCATAGGGTCACGATGGGTCGGACACGACTTTGCAACTAACAACAACAAAAGCAGCAAAGAGATAAAGATTTTGAAAGGAATTTCCTTCTTTCCTAGTGCTGATTTTAACTTTGAACAAGTTCACGGGCCTTCATTTTGCTATCTCCATAAAAAAAAAAAAAGTCAGTTTGGCAAGTTCTGAATTGGTCTGCCCATTCCAGAAATAACTTCATATATTTGAGATGGGGGATTTTTTTTGAAGAAACCAAAACAACAGGGTTTTGAATTAATAATAGCGATATAAATTTAATATCACAAAATACCAAGACAAAAGAAAACAAAGATAGTACCTATAGTAATAGATACCTTGAGTGCAATCCCAAAACATCTGAAGCAGTACCATTGGCATTGACAAAATCACCATCAGTCAATTGCAAAAGGCAGCTTTATTTGGAACAGCTTACATCCTGTGACAAAACCTTTAATATCATCAAATAATATCTGCCTATACTTGATAGGTGGTTAAAAAAACCCAAATCCAATCTAAACATTCGTCTGGCTGTGTGACAAACCATAATAATCAGCATTATATTAGAGAAATAGCAGTGGCATCACGAATGGTGAAGTTTATTCAGGTGACAAAAGTCATTGCCCAGGTATTTACGTAAAGGTTAGAGAGTCCATCACATCGTTTAGCCTCCCTCATTGTTCTCTATTCATGGAACTGAATATAGAATAGAATAAAATATTCTTTATTGGCCAAGTGTGATGGGACACACAAGGAATTTGTCTCCAGTGCATAAACTCTCAGTGTACATACAAACAACAAAGTGATATAATCATAAGATACCAATAGGAGAAGATAATAGGAAAGATGAGAAGGATAATAGTAATACAGCCCTACTACATGGGTAAATATCCTTAGGCCTAAGACACTGCTGTGGGAATTAGGTGTTTAGCAGAGTGATGGCACAAGGGGGAAAAACTGTCTTTGTATCCAGTTGTTTCGGCATGCAATGCTCTATAGTGGTGTTCAACTATATCAACTATATCCCATATTAATATGTGGGATATATAATCAAATGGTGTCCTGATGGTAGGAGTTGAAACAGTTTATGTCCTCGATGTGAGGGGTCTGTAGATATTTTCTCAGCCCTCTTTCTGGCTTGTGTAGTATACACATCCTCAATGGAAGGCAGACTGGTTGCAATTGTTTTTTTCTGCAGTCCTAACTATCTGTTGAAGCCTGTACATTGTACATAGTAGAAAGCATTGTCTGTTTTCTACTAGAATTGCAGAAGCAGCAGAAAAATGTATCTCCAAATCCTGTGCAGTGTTTTTTTTGCTAGCAAACCATTACATGTGCTAATGTTTCATGTAGCATAAAGGAACGGCACCATGTGAGAAGCATGCATTTGCCTTTGATAAATCCTGAATCTTAACAAAAGCTGGTTGATTGCGAGAGATTTTTGAGTTTGGAATGATGCTCTAACTGGAATAAAGTTGATGTTTTTCAAATCACCTCAAATAAGTCAATTGGCCTTTTCAGGAGATGTTGATCTACTCCAGAAATTTGAAAGGATATGAAATTCTTTCAACGTCTCCTTATAAGAATGTGCTAGGGTAGGTAATTCAGTAAAGAAGAGGTGCAGTTTGATGGAAGGTGATAATTTCTGATTTTACCAAGAGCAGGTTACTTTGGGTGTATGCATGAATCAATGTTTTCAACATTATTTTTTGCAAAAGTTCTTTTTGCTAGTTCTGTAGTTTGGGAGAAAAACAAATTAAAAACTGGAAGCTTTTTAATTGTTTGCTTTGTTAAACAAATTTAACTGTCTACAATACTCCATCTTATTTCAACAAATCTAAAATCCGAAACTTACTGTATTCCAGTGGAATACAGTATTTAATTTGGTGGAGAAAGGAAAGGTGAAAAAAACCACCTCTAAAAAGATTTATTTTTCCTTGCAGGTAAGCCTTGCAATTTAATAAGATCATTTTAAATCTAAATCTTGAATTGCTTGCCATTGTAGTCTATAATCATATGTAATTTATCAGAAGGAGGATATATGGAAGTACTTATTTGCTACTTTCTAGCAAATGATATTACTAGCAGTGGAAGGGTCAATATCGACGGAATGTCCAACTTAGTTTTTCAATGGTTTGGTATGGAAGACTACTGTTACTGAGATCAACACTAATCTCAGTGAAAGGCACGACTAAACCTGAATGATAAAATGTGGAATGTAAGTTTGTGTCAAGTGCCGTTTATCCCTGAAGTCCTGCAGCCTCTACTTCATGTTTGGTAGTGAAAGGACTTAATTCCCGAGTCACACTTAATGAGGTACTAGGAACAACCTATCCATAGGGGCTTTCAGAACGTAAAGCCACAAGATACTATAAGTTTCCATGTATCTTTACAAGGCAAATTGTTAACCTGCTTTTTGACTTCCCCTTTTAAATGCTCTCTTCCCCCCCCCCCCCAAATAGCAAGTAATTAACTTGGCCTGGAACATACCTTTTCCTTTGGGAAGCACATCTATCTTTGGGAAGAGTTGGATATTAGAAATGCCATTTCTATAACTGTTACGTGAGCTGGTATGACACCCAATCAAATATCTGGTCATTTTTAACTGAAATTATACTAAAGTGCAAAACAAAATGCACTCACACCTATACTACTGGCAAATATCCTTGTTTGATATGTGCAATTTGGAGCCATCTTTCCCCTCAGTATGCATCATTGCATTTAGCTACCCAAATTACTTATTTGCTTTCCTATTTTAATTTCTCTCTCTGTTTGTATCTCTCTGTCTCTTCCTCCCCCTCTCCCTCCCCCTCTTTCTCTCCCTCTCCCCTTCTTTCTCTCCCTCTTTTCCCTTTCTCTCTCCCTTTCCCTCCTCCTCTCTCCCTCTCCCTCTCTTTCTCTCTCTCTTCCACCCTCTCTCATTCTCCCTCCCTCTCTCTCTGCCTCCCTTTTCTTCTTCCCCCCTCTCCCTCTCTCCCTCTCCCCTTTTCCTCCCTTCCTCTCTCTTCCTCTCCTTTTTTCTCAAAACACTTCAAGACATATGCTACGAGATAAAATTTGACTTATTGGCATGTTTGTAGCCTAACAGATTTATTTTGAACTTTAAAGACAATTGGCATGGATGTCCTTTGCAGCCAGAATTTGTCCAGTTATATGTGTGATGACTGTTTTGGACTGGGGACTATGCAAGTAAAACTGCTGATTCTTCCCCTGCAAATTAAAAAGAAAAAGTAAAGACAGAAAAAATAGACATTTCTTCCATTCTAGAAGGCAAAGCAATCGATTTCCTTTGCCATTGGTTGATAGGTGAACTGAATATAGCAATGGATAATAGTTGAGTAGTTAGGAATACACTCTCACAATTTTACATGGTCTCAAATCAGTCACACATAATAGGAATTAATGCACAACGGCTAGCTATCATTATAGGTGGTGTCAGTTTTCTTGGGCATAATTATTTTATTAATAGAATGATGGCTATGTTGTTTTCAGCCCTGCAGCCTTGAGGCACATGAGCTAAACTTATTTAGTGATTTCGCTGTCAAATTTCAGCTTAGCTTTTCATTGAAATCAATGAAATATAAGCAATAAAATGATATTTCACCCATTTAAAGTTAGTGTAAGAATTTGACTTTTAGAGAAAAGTGTTAATCTGAGTCAGATATGGCTGCTTGAGCTGAAGCCACAAATCAGTAAATGATACACAGAGATTTGAAATCTGGCCAAGCTGTTTTGTCACTTGAAGCAGAAAGTCCCTTAAATGTTACATTTTCTGAAAAATTGGAGTATGCTCTTGCGCTGTCTGTGGGAAATGAATGCATGACGTGTTTTGTTTCTATCGTTCAAGAATATAGGCTGCAATATCCACACTTACATTTGGGTAATTATCTCAGGATATCATTTTTCCTGCTTTCCTAAATGTACTAGATAAACCCTGGAATTAAATACCTCTCTGCAGAGTAACACAGGAGCAATTCACAGTTCAGTAGATGAGATGGTAAGTGACCATTATCACTGTATTAACTTTCTAATGGGGGAAAAAAAAATAGGGAAATTTAGACAATTGGCTTAGATTTGTTTACACATTTATCTTGTGGAAGGTCAGATCTACAAAACTTATTGATTATTCAAGCACTTATTATTTTTGGCACATCAACATTCACTTCTTTTTATAGTTAACATTTGAATAAAACTGAAACAAATACAGTTTTATCTTGAAACATAAAAACAGAGTCTAGAACCAGTTAAAAAATATACCTTTGTAATTTTTTTTTCTTTTATTCAATCATGTCTGATCCTCAGAGATTCCCTGAATGGGTCCCTGCAGTTTTCTTTGCAAGATTTCTCAGAATTGGTTTGCCATTGCCTCCTTTCAAAGAAAGAGACTGGCCCAAGGGTACCCAGCTGACCTTGTGCCTAAGGAGGGATTAGAACTCAAGGTCTCCTTAGTTTGTAGTCTGATGCCTTAACCCAGGGGTAGGCAACCTTGGCTCTTTTATGACTCGTGGACTTCAACTCCCAGAATTCCTGAGCCAGCATGGCTCAGCTTGGAAACCTCTCCCTTTTCCCTCAGCATGGCTGGCTCAGGAATTCTAGGAGTTGAAGTCCACGAGTCATGAAAGAGCCAAGGTTGCCTACCCCTGCACTAGTTGAATGATTCCTCATGGATTATTAAGTATACAGGGTAGAGTGAGTTTTACTTTTATTGAATAAGTATAGATCTATATAGAAGGGAAAACTACCACAGAAAGAAATCTTTAGTTTTTGTATCACTGCATTGATCGCTTTGCCCTTTGGAATTTGGAATATAGTTCCTAACAATGGAAAGAGGAGACTGAGAATTGTACTTTAGCAACATCTGGAGAGACATAGGCTTCTTTAAGGCTATCAAATCCAGATTGCAGACATCTGCATGACCACCAGGGGCAATAAAGAGTTTATGTTTTTCTGCAACCCTTTGCTACCATCTTGAGGCCATCTGGATTTTTCAAGGTCAGATTTGGTAAGTCTAGATTTCTCTTTCCTGCTTTAGGTCCACAAAATATTACAGGGACTAATAAATGAATACTTGCTTTAACCATGGTTACCTGATCCAAGCTACAAAAATCCAGATGACCATCAGATGGCAATGGAATTTCCTTTATCTCTTGGCTGCCGTCGAGTGGTAATTTCTGCAGCTCCAAAATATTACTGTTGCTGCTTTGTATCGTGTCTTGACTTTTAATGAGTGAATTCCTTAAAACTGTGGCACCTGTCCTCAGACAGGCTCAGAAGCCTAAGCATGGTCAATTAGGTGGTTTTAACAAATAGCAGAGAAACACTGTGTTCATCCAAGATCCAAAGTAATTCCTCCAGGTCCTTTTCAAAGTGTGCACAGCCCTACTTTTTACAGGCATAGCCATTCTGCAGCTCTTGACGTTTTTAGTAGGCCTGTGTAAATAAATATTCTGTGCTCATAACCAATTAGGAACCTTTGTGCAGATACACGGCAGCATTTCAGTGGCTTGTATTAGTTCAGATTCAATGCAATATTTATCAGTTTGGACATACCAATCAATCCAGAGCTGATTTGTACACTCCTACATGCAGATTCATAGATAGAGACATAGACAGATAGACAAAGGCTGAATCTGACTTCATAGTATGAGCCCAGCAGTTAATATTCTAGAGGCAATCCATTCATTCTCTAAAAATGACTCTAGTTCAGTGATGGGATTCAGTTCGGCAGAACCGGTAGCTAATTTGTTGTTGCCCAGGCCCAGAATGGACTTCCAGAAGTGGCATCCATACAGAGAACCGGTTGTTCACATATTTGAATCCCACCACTGCTCTAGTTGTGTTTCATTTGGATATGACACCAGAGTTTCTTCTTTCTTTAGCAAGAAAGTCATAGTATACCTTCAAATTTCAAACCGTGTGTGTGTGTGTGTGTGTGTGTGTGTGTGTGTGTGTGTGTGAACAGCATCAAAATGGTGGGCATGACCATCCCATTTCTAACTTGCATTGCAGGGGCTTTGGACACCAACACATCATCCACTATCACATTTTGTCCCTTCCTGTTCTAGATGTTTCTGTTTCTGATTATTGGCATTGTTCAAATATGGAACTTTTAAAGGAGAATTTATCTTATTGAGAAGCAACTGACTGGGAATTTGAGATATGTTATTCTTAGTAGACTGTGAAAAGTGGATTTAGTGATCATAATAAGTGATCATAATAAGTGATCATAACACACATAGTGTGTTTTTTTTAACTCTAAAAACATAAAATCAAAGATTGAGAACAAAAGATACAGGGGAAACTGAAAATATTTCTTGTTTGATTTCAAAGGTAATCATAATCTATTTCAAAATCAAAAGAAATTAATTAAAATGTCATTTTGGCTATTATTCAATGGTACAGAGTCAAGAGAAGTTTTGTAATTCTACTATTTAATTATCAGCATTGTTGTATTTTAAATCATCCCACTGTGACAATGTTAGGAAAGTAGAAATTTTGTTTGTTTCTTTTTAGCTCTTATATCCTCTGCATCCAGACTCCCTTTGGTGATGTACTTCTTGTAAAAATAACCTTAGAATGTCTAGAATGTTAAGCATTTTAAATAATGCTACTGATGAAATACTTAATTTGAATTAATAATGGAGATCTTTTTAACGAAATTATTGGGGAGAGGGAGAGAATGCAGTAGAAGAAATTTTAGAATTGTTTTTAGATGTGAATGAGGATTGTAAGGGATTTTTCTGAGATAATCTAATAGCTGATGCTATTGATATAGCAAATATAATCTACAGATATAGTAACAGCAATAACTATGTTTACAAGATTTGTAGGCAGTCCTTTTTACGAATATAGTAGGAGACCATCCTTTTCCTCTACTATTTTTTTCAATGAATTAGGAACTTCTGGAATTTCTCCCTGTTGGTGTCAGATTAAGTTTGGTTGAATGATTGGTTGGTTGGTTTGGATCAGGGGTAGGCAACCTCGGCTCTTTTATGACTCATGGACTTCAACTCCCAGAATTCACACAGCTGACTCAGGAATTCTGGGAGTTGAAGTCCATGAGTCATAAAAGAGCCGAGGTTGCCTACCCCTGGTTTGGATGGTCATTTGTTGTACAAAATCGGAAAACGTTCTTGGAGCTGGTACAACCTTAGGTGACATCCTGGTTTACTCTTCTCCTGAATGATTTGTACTTACTTATCTCTGTGCAAGGCATTTCCTTTGTGACAGTTAGGACTATGTGCCCACATATATGTTTTTTTTTTTCCATGCTGTACGTGCGTTCTATGTGGGATTCATCTGTCATAAGTCCTTTGGGATTAGTACATGAGATGTTAATTGTTCCTTTCTTTGGCACCAGCCTCATCCTTTTTAGAGGGTGGATAGGTCCTCTGAATGATGTTCACCAAATAAGATGGTGAAGGATATAATTACCATCAATGAATGGCAATAAATGAAATAAGGGAAATATGACCGGAGATTACATTGGCTATCCCCCAGTAAGTATTTTTTTTCTGTTTGAACTAGTACTGTCTTAGAGCAAAAATAATTAGGCAAAGGAGCAACCTCATACAGGCATCATCAAGGCTTATATGAATATGTTTCCTTCCAAACTAATATAGAACATATGCTTTCTAAGTCTGGTTCACAGCGGTATTTCAGATTCTCTTTAATATTCTTTTCCATGTATTTTTCTCTTTTTAAAAAAAATAGCTGGAAGATTTATGATTTATAATTTCCCCCAAAATACATAGTTTTATATATACAATCTCTGTATCTTTCCTTATTAAATAAATAAAAATAACAAAATATAAAAGATGCAAATGTCAGTGATGTGTTATACAAATATAATAACCAACTAGATAACCTATGACCCACTGGGTCATTTTTTCAGAAAGATTAACCATGGGACAAATTGTTATTATTTGGTATAATCACAGCTACTTTGTTGACAATTTATGCATTAAATCTTCTCTTGTGTTAAAATGCTGGTCTCTGATCAGGATCAATAAAAATAGAAGCTTCTGACATTTTTGAATTTGTTCTTTTGCAAGTCAAAGAGACACAGCGTATGAGTTTTGTTATCATAGTAGTTTTTCCAATAATTCCACAATCTCATGTTGAATTCCATCATTTTGGAGTAAACCCATTCTCAGTTCTTGCGGATCCATGAAATAAATTTGGCTTGCTGATTGAGGTCTGGCATTAAATGTCCCATGTAATGATGGATTTGCCCTTGAATAATTACAGAAGGATTTCATCTGTACCCCAGTGGAACGACTTCTTTGGCACAAAAAGATATCATTTGGAAGAGGCAATTGTACTGTCTGATGTTCTTCCTGAACTTGTTTGCAATCATTTCATTATGGTTATATAAATTTGAGGAGTTCATTAGGTAGCGGTTGCAAAGCGCCTATCCTGACCTTTCCCATCATACTGCAGAAATTGGTGGTTTCTCCAGACAATTTGAACACACGACAGACTTTGGCCATGACACCAATATCAGCAAAAATAGGACCTCTCCGTTGAGGTCCTGCTGCTGAAGACAGGTTTTGTTATGTTGAGGAACAATTAGTAATTAGTGTTCACCAGATGATGTCAAGTTCATCTTCCCTTTTTAGTAGTATATAGATATAAATTCCACATATTATATAATTTTTAAGGAAAAATAGTAATTGTCTCGGAAGTTTAGTCACAGATGAAAGAAGGCTAGAAAATTTGATCAGATTATTCTAAAGTACTCTATCTTTTTCTTCTTTTGAAAAATGACTAATTCAAATATGGACAAATACCCCAGATCAGCAATCCATCTTGACAATTAGTATAGATTTTTTTCTTCTTCTTTCCAAAGCAAGATAATAATATTTTTGGTTACTTTGCCATATTCACAGGCCCCATAAATTTTGATGCCTAAATAAATTTCAAAACCTAGGACTATAGCGAAGGAAAAGATTTGTGTCTCTGAAAATACCAATTGCTCTGAAGTTACCCTGTCAATTTTATGAATTTCAGAATATGGTTAAACAGGAGGAGCCCAAAGAATGTTTGCTAACTCTAGAATGCAACTTTCTCTGATGTATCTTATGTCAAAGACATAGTCCTAATAAATAGATTTTATGCACAATTGTGCAAAACAGCTTTTTTTCTAATACATTTCCAAAATATATGCTTTTTTATACATACTCGATTATCAGAAAATAATAGATAATAACAGAGTCTGTCTACCTCAGTGGAAAGGAAGCTTGGTATGAAAGTGTCTACGAAGATTCTCAATCATTCAGGTCATGGTTGTCCCGAAGGTGTCTTTCCAAAAGGCAACTGAACTTTCTTGTGTGTTTTTTTTCCTTGAAAACATTTTGCTATTCATTCAAGAAGCTCCTTCAGTTCTAACTGAATGGTGGGGAACGGAAGGATTTAAATTCTTTGCAGTCATCTGGTTGTTAGCAATCTGAGATTTGTTGAGGCCACTTGAGTTTATTTGTATCCTCAGAGTCACCTGAATCAGAGTGCAAATAGGCGTGGCACATTTTTGGGATTGCTCTTTGGGTGTGACAGGCATTTCTCATAAAGCTAGAAGAAAAAAACCCCTGAAAACAGACTCATGCATTACTATAAGAAGAAAGGGGTAGAAGCCATTCCGTCACTTTCCAAATGAGTGCCTTCAAGTCTATTATACTAAGTGGGCAGGAGAAAGGGGTGCAATAGTTTAAACCTCAATTTCACTCTAAATAGAGCCTAGATTTGAAACAGAAGCCCCTGAAATCTTTTGAAATGGCTTCATTAGCTTTTTGGTAATAAATAAGCTTATTGGATCCTTGCATTCTTAAATCTTCCACTCTAGCCTACTCTACAGACAATTGATGTTTATTTGTGTCTTTTTAAGAGTAAACATTTCCTTCTCAGTGAACCCCGAATACCCATTTTTACCATAATAAAATTAGCACATTGGAAGGAATGCCATGAAGCAAACAGTGCAGAACATCTACTGAAGACAAACTACTGAAGCTGTGGTGACACAGTGGTTAGAATGCAGTATTACAAGCTAATTCTGCCGATGGCCAACAATTTGATCCTGACAGGCTCAAGGTTGACTCCTTGAGATCGGTAAAATGAGGACCCAGATCGTTGAGGGCAATATGCTGACTCTGTAAACTACTTGATAGTACTGTAAAGCACTAGGAAGCGGCATATAAGTCTAAGTGCTATTGCTATTGCTATCCTTATAATATCTATTGAGGCTGTGCCGAGCTCTGTACCTGAAGAGCAAAATGTAATTCAGTCTACACACGGGCATACATGTAGCATCTTCTGGGCACATATTAGCACATATGCATGTTTTCCTAAATAATAATAATAATAATAATAATAATAATAATAATAATAATAATAATAATAATAATAATAATAATAATAATAATAATAATAATAATAATAATAATAATAATAACAACAATAATAATAACAATAATAATAACAATAATAATAACAATAATAATAACAATAATAATAACAATAATAATAACAACAATAATAATAATAATAATAATAATAATAATAATAATAATAATAATAATAATAATAATAATAATAATAATAATAATAATAATAATAATAATAATAATAATAATAATAATAATAATAATAATAATAATAATAATAATAATAATAATAATAAAATTGGAAGGCACCTTGGAGGTCATCCAGTCCAACCCCCCACCCAGGCAGGAAACCCTATACCATTTCAGACAAATGGCTGCCCAGTCTCTTCTTAAAAACTTCCAGTATTGGAACATTCACAACTTCTGGAGGCAAGTTGTTCCACTGGTTAATTGTTCTAACTGTCAGGAAGTTTCTCCTTAGTTCTAGGTTGCTTCTCTCCTTGGTTAGTTTCCATCCGTTGCTTCTTGTCCTGCCTTTTGGAGAATAGCTTGACTCCTTCTTCTTTGTGGCAGCCCCTGAGATATTGGAACACTGCTATCATGTCCCCCCTCGTCCTTCTCTTCATTAAACTAGGCATACCCAATTCCAGCAACTGTTCCTTATGTGTTTTAACCTTCAGTCCCCTAATCTTCTTTGTTGCTCTTCTCTGTACTCTTTCTAGAGTCTCATTTATTATATATTAAATATGTACTTATTGTAGCACATTTAGTATAACTAATATCAATTGAAAATTGTATTATAAAATATAAATATAATATAATATTTGTTGTTATATTTAATACATTAAATATATATTTATAACATTCTAATATAGAATATTTATTATAGAAGCTTACTCTTTACTGATAGTAACAGAGTCTTGAAAACCTGAAGGAATTTTCCACACACACCCCCTTATACCAAAGAATATTAAGGTGGAGTCAGTTTGAGTTTCTTTTTAACATTCTCTTCCTTTCCAAGGCTGAACTCATGCTTTGCTATCTATCCTGTTCTTCTCCAACATCTTCTCTGTGGATGTCTACAGGAGAGGACAAGCTGGATTTTAGGTATTTCTCATAGTTGTTCCATGACTGGCTACGTGCACTCCGAATTATATCTTGCCCCTTGAATTTGGTCCTCTGCATAACTCTGCAATCAATTTTATTTATAATTGAAAAAGTCTTTGGCTATACATAGTTAGTTTATAACTATTTATAAGTAGCTAACTACAAGTTTACTGTAAACTGTAAAATTATATCATAATGTAAACTTAAGTAGTTGTAAACTTATAACTAGTTTATAAACAGATATATAGAAAAATGTATTTGGAGCATACATGTGTATAAAATTGTATCATTTTAAAGAAAATTTCTGGCATAAAAACACAAAACTAGTAAAACTGCATTAAATGTCTATATGGGAGAATGACCTACAGCAGGAGTCCTCAACCTTGGCAACTTTAAGACTTGTGGACTTCAACTCCCAGAAGTCAGCTTTGCTGGCTGAGGAATTCTGGGAGTTGAAGTCCACAAGTCCACAAGTCTTAAAGTTGACAAGGTTGGAGACCCCTGACCTACAGAAATGTATAAAATGTGAGGCTGGTCTCATGCTAATGCGAGATGAAAATGGGAACATTGAGTAAAACTGAAATCTCTAAGAGGTAAGGTGTCTTTTTCCCCACCACATTTCAAGTACACAGGTATGACCTCATGAAAGTGAAATGTGAAATCTGTCAATGTGATTCTGGACAAAAAGGCAAGAGGGATGTGCAGTCAGAAAGAATTTGTAAGGACCCACCTCAGCTAACCACCCAAGAAAGCTGAACTCTTGAAACAGGCATTGTCTCAAAAGGACGCTTTTATTAGGGGTTAGTGACAGTAGGGAAGTCAAGGCGAGATCTGGGGAAAATCCCGCTTGAATGGTATGATTAAACCAATAATATTCCTCCTCCCACCAAAGTCATAATGTCCATTTGAAATCCAGCCAATCCACAGGTGGCAAAATGAACGGGTAACTGGTTGGTGCGCATCTCAAGGTCTTCTCCAGCTTTCGTTTCTCTGTAACTGTCTCCCTGATAAGGGAGACACATTCCTTTCTCAAGTGGATAGAGGTGGAAGAAGGAAAGCAGAAAGAGAAAGTTATCCCAAGCGAAAGCAAATATTCCCCCTCCCCCCAGCATAATGGCAGGCCCCAAAGCAAAGTACAATATATATATATATATATGGAAAGGAGACAATAAGGATTTGGGGACCTGACAGAATTGCCCGGAGTTGTTCTTTTAATTGGCTTATTCCCTAATGCTCCCTTTAGCAATCCCACTGCTCTCCTAACACCACCAGTGATTTAACAATATGGAACTAAGAGCCTCTTGCCAACTGAGGCACAACCAAAAAGCAAGCAACATGTGTCGAACGTTGTAGTTTTCCTCTTGCTTGTCAACTCACACCCCTGCTAAAAGATAATGGGATTTGCAATCATTTGTAAAGCAAAGACGATAAGGCAAACTTCAAGCACGTACTGCTGACTCTGAGCAAACGATTTAATGGACCAGCCTGCAAATCAGTGAGAACTTAAACCTGATCATCTCCAATTATTCCATTAGGCATATTGATCAAAATGAGAAACTTGCTCTGGTTTATTTGTTGCGAGAGCACTTGTCCTTATTATAAAAATCAAATTGCATAGTTACAAGCAGGCAAAAACAAACAAACTAGCAAACTGTAGAAGGCTATTATACTGCCAAAGAACTATCTCTAGACCCAACAGGCTTTTTCTCTCTGACTCAGAGGCTGCACTTGACAATCTGGCTTAATTTGGATTGCAATTAAGCATAAATACATTTCAGCTATATATAGTGGCTATTAAGACAGTGATTGTAAGTTAGAATAACTTCATTATGCTGTTTGGGTAGTAGATGACATTTTAGCTAGAAGTTTAGGATTTCCCTTTTTAATTTCTTCACTTTTAAATGTACTTAGTTTTTAATAAATTTTACTGCTGTTTTAGTGACCATGACTTGCCAGGGTTTTGTTTTGTTTTTTGTTTTTTTTTACTTTCACCAGTTTTACGGTTGTTGTTTTTTACTCAACTAATCCTTTAATTCTCTTAAATTGAAAGTTTAATTTTCTTTTTAACTTTCAACATTTCTTTAGCTATTTGGATGTCCTTATTTTTTTTATTGTTCATTTTTTCCCCATTGTCATGCAACAGCTTTGTTTTGTTTATTGTATTTTTCTTTGTCGTGATTTGTTAATAAAGGGCACTTAGCTGTATTTATATTCTGTAATACATCGCCAGCTGCACAACATCAGTAATGATATTTAACAAGGTAAAGTGAGGCTGGTGCCTGATGTATACTATTGTAAACAAAAAGGAATTTATTATTTCCCCCATAAATGCATCTAGTTTGTCGAGTATGGCTTATTTTTTCTACTTCACAACTTCAATTTTCATTATGATGTCCTGGATTGTAACCAACTATGCTGATCTAAGAGTAGAAGAACACCAGAGATGGAGCAGCTTTGTCCTAATCATTCAGATCTACCCCCACTCCAAATCTGCAGAAACCTAATCCCTAACCCCTAACCCTGGACATGATGGTGCAAGTGGGATAATAGGAAAGGAATAGAATATTTGATCCGGAGCAGACCCCATTGTTATATTTTGCTCTTAAAACTCATGCTTGATTGCATTGTATATAGAAAGGCAGGAGACAGAATTTGAATAAACGAAACAAAGGAATACGTCTTCCATTATTTTGGGTTAGGAAAATCTAGCAAGCTTTTAATTTGGTATGGAGCAGAAACATCCTCAGTACGAGGGGTGACATGATAGCAGTGTTCCAATATCTCAGGGGCTGCCACAAAGAAGAGGGAATCAAGCTATTCTCCAGAGTGCCTGAAGGCAGGACAAGAAGCAACGGATGGAAACTAATCAAAGAGAGAAGCAACCTAGAACTAAGGAGAAACTTCCTGACAGTTAGAGAACAATTAATCAGTAGAACAACCTGCCTCCAGAAGCTGTGAATGCTCCAACACTGGAAGTTTTTAAGAAGTGACTGGACAGCCATTTGTCTGAAATGGTATAGGGTTTCCTGCCTGAGCAGGGGGTTGGACTAGATGACCTCCAAGATCCCTTCCAACTTTTATTATTATTATTATTATTGTTGTTGTTGTTACACATTCTTTGAGATGAATTGTTCCTTAAATAACATCCTCTACAAACTTGACCCTGGTCGCACATCTGTAGCATCTGGTAGCAAGATAATCTTTAAAGCCAATGAAAATGCTAAACTCCTGGAAATCCAGTTTCATTCTTTAAAAATGAGATTGTTTCTTTCTTTAAAAAAAAAAAAAAGCCATGAATCAAGACCTAAATAGTATGATATCATCCTGTGAAGTAAAAACTTATTGTATTGATAGGAAGCTTTAGTATACTCTAGTGTTGCCCAGATTCACAAAGCAATTAGCCAATAATGTTTAAAAGTTATGGCTAATTTAACTAATGGTTAATAGAGCTTAGTAAAACTGTCAGAGTTGATGAGCCCTGTGAGATTTTGTGGAAGAACACACATTAAACTTAGGATCCTCATCTAATTTTGGCAGCTTAATCGCATTCTGAATAATAATCTGTCTAGTGATATGAAAAAACAACAACATGCTTTTTGAAACATTCTCTTTAACATTTAAGTGCACCCAATTACAACAAACTTCGTCTTTAGGGCAACTGTCTAGGTCAGGGGTCTTCAAGCTTGGCCCTTTTATGACTTGTGGACTTCAACTCCCAGAATTCCTCAGCCACAAGACATAAAAGGGCCAAGTTTGAAGACCCCTGGTCTAGGTCATATCTAGGAAGCAGCTCACCTATAACCTTGCTTCATTTTTTTTTCCTCTATCAAGGGTCTTCAGTTTTTATAAACCAGGAACAGGTAACTTTGGAGTTGCCGAGGTCCGAAGCTCACCTCCTGATCTTCCTGGACATTTGAACCAGGGACATGATTATCCTCCAAATGATGGACATTATTTTCTCTGAATTTGGTAGCATAATCTTAAACTGCTGGCAGGTGGGAGAAAGCTCAAATAGCTGAACATTCCAGTTAGAAGCAATGCAATGGGTAAATTGATCAAACAAGAGGTTGCATTCATGATACTTGGAGTTTGTCGAAGGCACCCATAGAAAAGCTAATTTCAGATACTAAAATGATCACAACAAAAATATTCTACAATCCTAAAAGTGGAGAAGATTTCCTGCTTCTTTCAGGAAAGGGGCACAAAACTTTGAGGAAAGCCCTATTGGGAATTCCACTAGATTCAAAATACAAATATTTAAGTCATCTGCAATGCAATAAATATGCCAGTCGGAAGGCATATTAAGGTTGACAGGCAACTGGAAGCTACTGTTCCATCAATGTCCTCTGGTGAAAATGACATGAAAGTGATGTGAAGATGCAAAGATACAAAGACAATGTGAATTGCCTTGACAAAGTGCTTCCTGCCATCTCAAAACTTCCCAGAGCTGCCTCCTGTCGCTTGCAAACCCCAGCAGTGGTTTCGGTGCTAAAGAGGAGCTGCAAAGCAGTGCAGGGAGGGACACGGGTTGCTGGTGGAAACAGATTTGCTAGAGCACTTTGCTCAAACAGTGTTAAACACCATTCAGAGATCTGTACAGCCACAAAAGCTCTGCTGGAAGTCTTGATCCGGAACATTGGTATGCAGTATCTGAAACTTCAGATGCATTTCGGGGGATGCACATCTTGAGAAAGTTCCAAACACAAACACCTACCGTGTTTTCCTGAAAGTAAGACCCGGTCTTATTTATTTATTTTTTGCCTCCAAAAGAGGCACCTGGTCTTATTTTCAGGGAGTGTCTTACCTTAGGACCACCACAGCCAGGCCTCCCACATCCCGACACCGCGTGGTGCTTCGGGCTGCTTCCGCTCCTTGCACGCTCCTTGCATGCTTTGGGCTGCTTCTGCTTGCTCGCACAGTGCTTCGGGCTGAAGTGCTGCGCGAGCAAGCAGAAGCAGCCCGAAGTGCTGCGTGAGCAAGCAGAGGTGGCCCGAAGCATGCAAAGAGTGGAAGTGGTGAGCAATGGCAATGGCGCAATGTGCCACATGGTGTCCGGCAGCAAGTGGCAGCAAGTGACTGCAGAAAAAATCAAGCAGCAGCGTGACAGGTGTTGGGGTGTGTGGGATGCCTGGCTGTGGTGATCCTACCGGTAAGGTAAGCGGGTGTGGGGCGCATGGGGCAGCTTCACCCCCCTTGCCCCGCCCTACCTTGATTTTTGGGGGTGCGCCTTGCCCCAAAATTAGGGCTTAGCTTTGGAGTAGGGCTTATATTAGACCACCCCCCAAAATCAAGCTAGGGCTTACTATCAGGCTGGGTCTTACTTTCAGGGAAACATGGTGGTAAGCAAAATACATGTATTACAGGACGTTATGTGCAAAATAAATGAAAAGATTTTTTTAATGAAATGAAGAATGATGAATGTATTTATAACCAGTGGAATGTATAACCAGTAGGACATCTTGCCTTCAGAAATTGTGGGTGCTTCATCACTGGAGGTTTTTAAGAAGAGACTGGACAGCCACCTGTCTGAAATGGTATAGGGTCTCCTGCTTGAGCAGGAGGTTGGACTAGAAGACCTCCAAGGTCCCTTCCAACTCTACTCTGATTGATTGATTGGTTGGTTTTACCAGTGTTTTTTTTGTAAAAAAAAAAAAAAAAGGTGCCAGAACTCACACATGTCATACAACCCACTTTGCCTACCCTACAAGGTTCCATCCAAAAAAGGTGCCAGAACTCCATTCTGAGCGTTCTATGAGAAAAAAAGCCCTGGGTTTCACAGTAGGGCTCTCTCTAATTGTATGTAGCTATAACTGATAGCAATGGGACTGTAACTGAATACATACTGTATGAAATAGAAAGAGGCTGGTTGAGTACGTCCTTATTTAGCCCTACAAATGTCATGTCACTCAAACTAGGAACCAGGCCTGAAGAATATGTAACCTACTACTAGGGCACAGATCTGTAATTTGAAACACAGAGACATGAGGGTTAAGAACAAATGAATGATTTTAAACCAGAATTCCCAACCACGGTTTGCTCAAAACTGGCTTTGAGTGGCATTTGCATCTCTATGATCAATTAGGAGACAGTGACAGCCCTTTCTAGGAGAAAGTGAAATGTGTGCCTTAGGGAAAAATACTCTGCTTTGTTTCTCCAAATGCCTACAAACTCCTGAACTCCCTCCAAATAAGCCCACCCATACTGGACAATAAGGCTACATTTTTGTACCCTTCTCTCCGGCTAACTTTAAAAAAAATCTATTATACAGGTAAGTCTTCAACTTATGACCACAACTGAGCCCAAAATTTATGTTGCTTAAGTGAGACATTTGTGAAGTGAGTTTTGCCCCATTGGACAACCTTCCTTGCCACAGCTGTTAAGTGAATCACTGCAGTTGTTAATTAACATGGTTGCTAAGTGAATCTGGCTTCCCCACTGACTTTGGCGGTCAGAAGGACACAAAAGGTGACCGCGTAACCCTGCGACACTGCAACTGTTATGAGTCAGTTGCCAAGCACCTGAATTTTGATCACGTGACCATGGGGAGGCCACAACGGTTGTAAGAGTGAAAAAAATGATCACAAGTCACTTTGTTCAGTGCCACTGTAACTTTGAATGGTCGCTAAACAAACTGTTGTAAGTCAAGGACTACCTGTACAAGTTGTCCTTGAGGCACACAACCACAGTTGGGACCAGAATTTTGGTTGTGAAGAAATGCGATCATTAAGCAAGTTGTCACATGAGCGAACCCAATTTTACAAACATTTCTCCTGCTATTGTTACGTGAAGGATGGGGTTGTTAAGTGGATCACATGGTCATTAAGTGAATTCAGCTTCCCCAGTTGACATTGCTTGTTGGAAGCTGACTGAGGAGGTCGCCAATTGTGATCACATGACCATAAGACACTGCAACCGTCTTAAATGCAAGCTGAACTGCAGTCATGTGACTGTGGTGGGTGGGTGTGCGATGCAATGGTCATAACTTTGAGGACAGGTTATAAATCGCCTTTTCCAAGTGGTAACTTTGAACCACCATTAAACAAACAGTCGTAAGTCATAGACTACGTACAGGCTGGCGTTTCTGCAATCAAATTGATCGTGAGGCGTTTTCCCCCAAAATGCATGAGAAGTTTTGTAACAAAAGCCACCGAGGGCTTTTAACAATAAATCTAACAACTAAACAAAAGGGCTTCCTGTGAAGGTAATCTGTGCTGTATTTCCTTTCCCTTCGCCAACCTGGAATAGCAAAATGCCAACTTGAGCTTATGAGCTGCATTTTGGATGCCCCTTGTGTGAAGGAAATGAGTTTCCGTGGACGAGTTTCATGTTTTATTCATGCCACATTGTGAACTTTTTACAAGCTGTTGTGTCTTCCACCAAACTCATGTGACAGAATAGATTTCCTTACCTTCAGAAGGCTCAGCACCCCACTGTGAGAAGGATAGTAGCTTCCGAGCCTACAAATGCAAGGCATGAGGGAGGCATCAGGTAATTCCAGCTGCGGAAGGGGAAAAAAAAAAAACATTTGAACTAGAAATAACAACTACCAAACCTCAATCGGCAGAGCGTTGCCTCCAAGGAAACGCTTTCAATTAAATAGATATGACAAAATCATGAGACTTTCCTGTTTGCAGAAGTGGGGAATTTGAAGAGAGAAAATATATCTTTTTTATTTTTAATTGTGTTTTCGGAATACTTGACTTCTACCGTATGTACGATTGTTTTATCTTGGCTTTTCCTTTTTTATTATTTATGCAGTTATTTCAAATTACACATGTAGGGAGTTGCTCACTACTGAGCAACTCAAACAGCTTACAAGTATAACTTTGATGCCAGAGCATATTGTGCATAGCCAAGAACGCAAACAAATGAAATATAGAACAAACCAATCCCCAGTTCTCACTTGAAGCACAAATAACCAGGCTCCAATGATCAAATTTTGGACACTATGCAAAAGCCTGACTCTTTGGAGAAGGCTGCAATGCTGAGGAAGATGGAAGGACAGAGAAAAAGAGGATGACCTCCAGCAAGTTGGATGAAGGGGTACACCATTGGAAGAAATTGAAGGACCAGTTTGGAGACAGACAAGTTGGATCAATGTGATCATTATAAGTCATACCAACCTGATGACAAATAATCACCACCAATTCTGTAAATAAATAAATGTTCATCTGTTTTTGCACATTGTGTAGAAGTCATTATCATCAAGCCATTTCATTAGGAATAGCTAGAAAGGTTATGTATATATTTTTTCAATCACTGCCTCTGTTCCATGGAACATCCAACAACTTCTTGTAGCCAACTCACCGCGGGACAACTCGCCACAGCCAACTTGCCATGGGACAACTTGCCGCAGGACAATTTAACAATTCAATTTAATTATTTAAAATAAATAAAAAATAAAAATAAAATACTTTAAATTTTTAATTTTTGTCATTCGTATTTTATTTTATCCCTGTAAGGACCCACCTCAACTAACTACCCAAGAAAGCAGATCTCTTGAAACATGCATTGTCTCAAAAGGATACTTTTATTAGGGGTCAGTGACAGTAGGGAAGTCAAGGCGAGATCTGGGGGGAAAAAACCTGTGCAAATGGTATAGTTAAGCTAGCAATATTCCTCCTCCCACCAAAGTCATAATGTCCATTTGAAATCCAGCCAAATCCACAGGTGGCACGAAACCTGGCTGGCTGGTACAGTTGGCGCGCATCTCAAGGTCTTCTCCAGCTTTCGTTTCACTGTAACCGTCTTCCTGATAAGGGAGACGCATTCCTTTCTGAAGATGATAGAGGCAGGAGAGGGAAAGTAGAAAGCGAAAGTTATCCCAAACGGAAGCATGGTCCCCCTCCCCCCAGTAGAATGGCAGGCCCCAAAGTAGACTATATGTGCAGGGGAAACCATGAGGGTTTGGGGACCTGACAATCCCTCCTTTTGCATCCTTTCTTTTAATGATTCTATTCCACCATTTCTTTGATATTAGTGTAACTCCTGTCCCTCAGTGAGTTGTCCCCCGGCAAGTTGGCCGTGGCAAATTGTCCCACAGCAAGTTGGCCATGGCAAGTTGACTCTGGCAAATTGGCCATGGCGAATTGTCATAGACCCAAACTGCATATTGGAATTCTGTTCTATGAATGTTCTATGGGACACCCATGGAATACATTGTTGACAACCCAACCAATCTTTCAGAATGCCCTTAAAACATGGTTATGTTCCCAGGCATGGGAAGTTGGAGTTTCATTGAGAATCTGTGATGTACTATTATTGTTTAGATTGGTTTGGTCTCTTAGCAGCTGTGTGTCTTGTTAAGTTTTTACCCTACATTTTCTATTGCTTTTTTCCCCATAATTTAAGTCACACAGAATTGCTATCTGAAATAGGTGACTATTTAAATTGAGTAATTAAGTAAGTATGTAAGTAATGTTATATTATGCACTCATCCCTCAATATCCAAAATTGTGATTTTTGATTTTTAATTACAAGATAGCCTTTCACAAACGCATGGGCCACAGTATCACTTCTTCAGAAATAGCAGAAAAGGAGAAAGAAGGAATGTAAACAGAATGAACAGGGAATTAGATTTGCCATGATTATGTCTAGTTATTCTGGGCCTCATTAGAATGTGTATGGGTAATTTTATTTTAAGTTTCTTATTCCTTCTGTCCCTTCTAATGTTCATAGAAGCTCTAAGGTTTTCCACATAAAGACCCACCGTTTGCACGGAAAAGAAAGAAAACCGACTCTGAACAGAAGGAGCCCTGAAAATAAATACAATAGGAAATTATTATTATTATTTGAATTCAGCTTAAACCATATTGTCTCCAATGAAAATGGCATGTTAGGCACCAGGCTCATTTCTCATTCAGCAACATCAAAGGATGGGTTGCTTTATTTTCATATAATCAGGGATCTGAAGAAATAAAAAAGAGATAAAGGGAGACACACACCCCTCCTAACCTGGCTTGTTCTCTAAGAAAGAATGGAGAAATTAGGGAGTACTGAGACAGTACTTGTATTATAGGAAAAAGACAATGGCAAGTTACAAAACATTTTTTCCTGGAAGAAATGACATTGAGCCCCATGCGGCATAATTTTAATATCTAAATCGTTAACAAAGAAAAACACTGGAAAACTACCTATAAAGAATTTGAGTTTCTGTATAATTTAAAGATCAGCATTGCATCAGATCGCACTGTATTAGAATAAACTATCTACATTACTGCAAAAACAGACTGCTTTCAATTGGATTGTGTCTTCCAATGCAAAATTGTCTACCTCTTTATCCTTTCTTTAGTTACATTTTAAGTACACCGTCTCTTCTGCAGAACTTAAGCAGAAGAGCTATGTAAGAGTGACCATGGCGCAGTGATTAGAATGCTGTATTGCAGGCTGAGTCTGCTCAGTGCCAGTAGTTTGTTCCTGACTGGTTCAAGGTTGACTCAGTCTGCCATTCTCCCGAGGTTGGGAAAATGAGGATCCAGATTGTTGGAGGCAATAGGCTGACCTTTGTAAACCACATAGAGGCTGTAAAGCACTATGAAGTGGTATATAAGTCTAAGTGTTATTGCCAGTGGTGGGATTCAGCCAGTTCGGCAGAACCGGTAGCTAATTTTTGGTTGCCCAGGCCCAGAATGGAATTCCGGAAGCGGCATCCACACAGAGAACCAGTTGTTCACATATTTGAATCCCACCACTGGTTATTGCTATTGCTAAGCAGAGCCAATATGCATTCCCTGCTAAATTCAGATCATAGCCTGTGGCATGTTTATATGCATGAAATAGTTCTGAGAATTCTACAAGCAGCTAATATTATAGTTCTAGATGCCCTTTCTTAAGAATAAGGCTGCAAGAATATGAACCAGGGATTTACTCCTGTGTCAACCAATTGTTCTGTAAATACAGATCGATTATATTTGGAGGGCGGGGGGGGGGGTGTTATTTCTGAATAAATACACAGAGTATCAAACTCCACTAATTCTCAGTTGAACAAGTGATAAAGTGACCCCATGCTGAGTATCCTGGATAGATGGCATTCTGCTTTCGTTTCCCAGTGTAGTATCTGTCATCTAATGCCATCTACACAAAGATAGAACTGTTGAAACTGGACTGTGTCTTTATAATTCTATGAAGACTCAATAAATAGATGGGTTTATCTGGTGCCTGAGTTATTTCTGATTTGGTGGCTAGACACAGGACATCAGAGATGGAAAGCTGCATGCTTTGATTCAGCAAAGTTATAATCAGTCTCCCAAAGAAGATATCTCCCACATTCTAAAAAAATTAGAGCAATGCTGTGAGAAGAAGGCAAGAAAAAAAGGAAATGAAGAAGAAACAAGAAGAGGCCCCATTATGAACTTCCAGCCAGAAGATTTTCTAGACTAGACTAGACGAGACGAGACGAAACTAGAATAGAATAGAATAGAATAGAATAGAATAGAATAGAATAGAATAGAATAGAATAGAATAGAATAGAATAGAATAGAATAGAATAGAATGGAATGGAATGGAATGGAATGGAATGGAATGGAATGGAATAGAATAGAATAGAATAGAGCTGGAAGGGACCTTGGAGGTCTTCTAGTCCAGCCCCCTGCTCAAGCAGGAGAACCTATACCATCTCAGACAAGTAACTGTTTAGCCTCTTCTTAAAAATCTCCAGTGATGGAGCGCCCACGATTTCTGGAGGCAAGCTGTCCCACTGGTTAATTGTTCTCACTGCCAGGAAGTTTCTCCTTAATTCCAGGTTGCTTCTCTCTTTGATCAGTTTCAACCATTGTTTCTTGTCCTGCCCTCTGGTGCTTTGGAGAATAACCTGACCCTCTCTTCTTGGTGACAGTCCCTCAAATACTGGAATACTGCTATCATGTCTCTCCTATTTCTTCTTTTCTTTAGACTAGGAGTCCATGGGGAAAGTCAACAACATCCAAATGGCAAGCATGACTGAAATAATTGAAGCTCCAATCTTTTGTTAGGTCCATGTGATGCATGTTTAAAAGACCACAGGGCTTTGACTGCCTGGTTGAGCTCACCTTTTGATGTTGTGATCTCCTCTTCAGATACTCAAATTGCTTTCCTTGGTCTTAGAAGGGAATGCGTCCTGAAAAGCTTTCCCATGAGCAAGACTGCATGGCTACTGAACTCTTGTGTTTCTGGATTGGTACAAGTGTTATGGAGTTATGCCTTTCTGGGATCAGGTAGGATAATCTTTTTTATTTCCTTAGATCTGAGCTGAAAGAGGAAGTCCTGGATAGAAGGACAGGAACTCTAAAGCAAGATAGCTCAGGGGTGTCAGGAGTCATATATACTCAACTCTTTCCATTACCTCCAACTTTCTCTTCAAGGTTTGTGCACAGAAGCTTTTCTTTTATTTCCTTTTTAGAGGTACCATTCTTTTATTTTGACAGAACTCAGACATGTTATTTTATGAGATGGGAAAATGTAATTTTATACCAGGTGTTTCATATAAACAGTGGAAATTGTTAACTCAGCTACCCTTTGAAGGAATATTCCATTTGAACCTCAAACCTTGGGAAACTTCCTTATTATGTTTTAAAATGACGATGGTAAATAGCTATAGGTTATCACTTGTCATTTATGTTCCCTTTGTGTAAACACATGAAATGAATAATTAAAAACAGGCATCAAGAAACAAAGCTTAAGTTTTACCTCCCAAATATAAGGATAGCGAAGGAATCTTTGCTGTTCAGAAAAAAGTTCTCAGATTTCACAAGGGGGAAAAATTGCCAACGTATAGCTCAAGTTATATCAAGTGATTTGCAAAACAGAGGCATGTACATAAGAGTCTGTATCAACTATCGTGAGCCCTCCATCACTGGAGGTTTTTAAGAAGAGACTAGACAGTCACTTATCTGAAATGGTATAGATTCTCCTGCTTGAGTAGGGGACTGGACTAGAAGACCTCCAAGGTCCCCTCCAGCTCTATTCTATTCTATTCTATTCTATTCTATCCTATCCTATCCTATCCTATCCTATCCTATCCTATCCTATCCTATCCTATCCTATCCTATTCTATTCTATTCTATTCTATTCTATTCTATTCTATTCTATTCTATTCTATTCTATTCTATTCTATTCTATTCTATTCTATTCTATTCTATTCTATTCTATTCTATTCTATTCTATTCTAATGTTTGTAAATTGGAAAAAACTACTTTGTTTTCCTTGGATTGATATAGAAGTCTTCCAAGTTGGTCTCAACTCAAAATTTCATTTTATCCAATTCCAAAATATTTGTGTTCCATTAAAAAAAGATGATTTTTTCCCCAGTAATCATAAACACTTTGGAGTGCAAATAATTTCAGGCACATAGGTATATGTGCCTTCTACTAATCTCTCAACTAAATGGCACCCATAAAATATTATGAGCAGCTTTGCTGATGGTGATTCTGATGCTGAAGAAATGGGCTGAACAAGCAGTTGTTTCAGTTAAATGATGAAAAACAAAAACGATTGTGGATCCTGCCAGACCTTGACTTAACAAATGTGATTTATCTTGCGGCTGGTCCCTAGGAAGTAGCTGAGAAAGCATCAAGATGGATCTTTGAGAGGGGGAAAAAATGCCATCCTACTCTATCTTTCATCCTATAGCTAGTTTTCCATCTCTCTGGAAAACTGGGATGGAGTTTCTTTAAAACTTAAGGAAAATCCCCCCTCTACCAGTAAGAACAGAGCTCTGTTTTCCTGAATAATATCCTCAATTTAAGTGGAGTGAGTCAGGATGAATTACTTCCATGCTGAATCGCAGTAGGATAGTGAAATTCCAGACAATTGGACTTGATTCTTGAGGTGGCTCTATAGTTCCTAGTGAATATATGCAAATTTCAGACATGTGGCTTCAATTTGCATATATGAAATACGATAACCGTGCACATCGTAAACTACTGTGAAGCTGAGACTGATGGAGATTTGTAGAAGTGCCGAAATCCTGCAATTTCAACAGACACAGCTTATTTATTTAGAATAATGGTCCCTGAAATGTTCAATCTGACAGGAGCCACTAGTTTAGCTCAAAATTATCTGATAAATTCGAGAGCTTGTGGAAAACCAGTTGGGGAACTGAAGCGATGTAAAATTAAAACTTTAAAGGCTGGCAGGTGATAAAGATCTTTGGGCAGAACAGAGCACATTTGAGAAAGGATAATTTATAAATCATCAATAAACATTTGTCCATCCTGAAACTGTAGGCTCTGATTCGCTGAGCTATTTAGCCAAGTTTTTGTTATTCCAGGATAAACACAGAGAAGAGAGAGAGAGAAAGGAGATATCAAATTATTCAGTGTTGAGTGAATGCTTTCCCTCTCATTAAACAAGAAATGAGCAAACACAAGACAAGCCTTTCTGTTTACAGAAATCAGCCAGTAAAATTTGCAGTTTGTGTAATGGAAGATGAATTAGTTCATCACATACCTTTCCTCCCTAAAATTACTGCCATGTTCATTCTGTTACTCTTGAATAACTCTTCTGTTTAAACAAACATGCACACACTGCAACTCGGCAGCTTGTTTTACTAACTGTGATTTTCAGGCTAGCTAGAAAGCTCATTTTTTAAATGGTCCCAAAATGGAACATTTGCACGCTAGCTTTTGAAATACTTTGCCGTGGGCTTATAAGGAAATGGGTGACTGAGGGTGAGGATTTTTTAAAAGTCTTATATGTTGACAAAAGATTTTTCTTTTATTTTCACACTGTCCATGAAGCTGCCACAAATTATTACTTTCAGGGGAAGCATGCTAGTCATTTTCCCACTGTTTCCCAGATGTTTTCCCAGAAAGTGCTTTCAGCCCAGAAAAAAACAAAAGGATAAATTGGGCATTTGGGAACTTTATTTTACTGAAGAACGAGTGACATACGGGAAAGGGAAGTAGATAAAGCTGGGTTGATTCATGAGGGCACTGTTCATATTCTTTGTTCAATACTACTTTGAATGGAATCATTACTTGAATTCTGGAGACCTATTAGCTTAATGAAAATTTGTGAAGCATCTCAAACACTTAAGATAAATGTCATTCCCTGAACCTCTCCCTGTACATGCTACCTCCAAATCCCAACCAGTTCTTCCCAGACTACACACTTCTTTTTACAGACTGTAGTTCAGCATTATTTGTACATTTTGTTTACATGCAACCTCATGTCTTCCTCCTCTGTGCACTGGGGAGGAAGGTGGAACTTCAATCATTCAATCAGTCTTCCTAGCCAGAATACAAGAGGACCAAATATGTAATGTTCTCAACCCAAATGGATCACTAGTCTGGAAATATCCTTGCTTCAATACCTATCTTCGGTCCTTCATGAGTCTGTCTTAATTTCTTATTCTTAATTCCGGTGAATCCTATCATTTTTTTCTGTATGGATCCACTCTGTTTCAAGCAGATCTCCTGCTTAGATATCATTATAGGTTATTACACATAAACTGCTAAAATGTATTAAAAACTGGATCCTCAGAAAAATTCCAAGAGGAAATGATAGTGCCAATATGTTTATCATTTAGTTCGGTTACTATGAATCTAATCACACTCCCTCTAAATCTGGTCTTTTTCTTCATTCTTTGGTAAATAAAAAGCAAAATCTGCTCTCATGATTTTATACAGAGAATTTTACTTTTCCTGTGGTATTTAGGCAAAATGTGACTTCCGATTGCCTCTGAGAACCATATCTAGTATTCTAGTATTGATGCTAGAACATCAATATTCCTCTGTATTTGTGGATGGACACCTATTGAGTTCTCAATTTAGTATGCTGTTAGTGCCAACATCATGGTGTGTTTTGTTTCAGCTGCTGGGCTCCAGGTTTCTTACAAGATGGAAATAGTATCCCACCATGGTGCTGAGTAGCTATGGGGTTACCAATCATGATTATGTCAGACGTTGATCAGTTAGCAAACTGAGAAATGCTGCTGAGCTGCCAAAATAACATGCCATTTAGATGGTTTGGAAAAAGTAACATGAATAGATTAGTCACCACGGTGATAAGTTATGGGCTAATGACAGGAAAATATAGCTTAGGCTTTCAGCCGCATGAAAATGCAGTAAATATGAGTAATTTTCATGACAATAATTTAGCATCCATCATTGCTTCTTTTGTGTTTCTACTTTAAAAAAATATGTGTGTGCATTTCCCAGAACATATAGAAATATATAACTACTGTATGTGCTCACTAGGTGTTGAGACTTAGTTAATATTTAAATGTTATTAGTATTTGCAAATCCTTTGAAAAATATATTTTCTGCTGTTTTAATGTACAGTATCCCTTATTTAATGACTACAGTGGTGACTGGCAACTCGACAGCAAGTGAAACCATCGAAGCATTGAAGAAAGAGTCATATGCCACTTGAGTTGAATTTTTCTACATCAAAAAAGAAAGAGATAAGAACCTTCTTTCTTCACCCTCCAGAGAATAAGATGTCTTGGCCAATCTTGATTCTACCTTCAAGATGTTAGAAATCAGTCATATTCCCACATAAAGAGAAGTCGGGCTGAGACAGACCTCTACCTGTGTCCAGACAGAGTCACCGCCTACTGTCTCCCCCATCTTTAGCACCTTCCAAGTAAGTTGAATTACCATTCTCAACCAGACAAACATGCTGGCAGTGGAGTTTGAGAACTTCTGTCTAAAATATCTGCAGGATGCCAAATTCAGAGAGACTGAGCCATTTCCCAGGACCTCCGTAAGCTTTCCAACGCGATGAAGAGCTATAAATAAAATCATCAGAAAGATGGCAACGTCAGAGGACTGAATGTTTAAAGAAATGTAAACTATTTAAAGGGAGATTAAAGATGAGAATAGGAGTGGGAAATCTCTGGGAATCCAGGCACTCCCATCCATATCCTTAAACACCTGAC
>JALGBA010000250.1:952500-990000 GCA_023970755.1 Azemiops feae
TAAGTAGCTGAACCAGTTTATATTATGTGTTGTCCTCCTTAATAATAATGGAGATACAGAAAAGGGCTGATGATACTGAAAAGCTGCTTTTTTAAAAAAAAAATAATCGAAAAAGCCATAGGGAAAGAGGCATCAGACTCCTGTTCTGCTTATGTCAAAGAGAGAAGCAAGCAGAGGGAATTGAGACCGTTTTTCTGTCCAAACAAATCAGCCTCTTTCTTACTCAGACTAGCATAGCACAACCTTCCAAAATGAATTAAAAAGCGGGAAGTGCTTTTTTTTCCAAAATAGCCATATGTCCCATTAGTATTTTAACTAATACCTAGATGCCTTCTGGAAATTCTAAAATATTAATAGCTTTTAGTTATTTTCAAGAGGTTGCTTGGCTCACACTTTTGGACTTGCCTGTGGAAGTCCCTGGACTATGCTTCCTAACAGTCAATAAGCTATCACCTTCATTTCCCCCTCATTTTAGCAAGTCATTTATCACATTCCTGGTCTAAAATGACAGAACATGATTCACTATGGACCATCGTGTGCTGCTTTCTGGTTAACTCCTTCGTATAATTGCTCTGCTGAAAAGGAGATGTAATATATAATAAATACTTGTCATACAGACTTGCTTTCTTTACATGGCAGCCATTATTATACTCTCAAAAAAACATCAACACTTGTCATGTATTCTCATGCCCTCTTTTCTCTCCATCCTAACTAGCCCTCATTCTGACAAACTGAACATATGTGAAATTAAAGGGTGTGACCCTCTCTGCATAATCTAGAACCATGCAAAAGGCAATCCCAATTCAGCATACAGACCCTAAGTTGGAAGGAGAGAGAAAGAACTTGGAAGAATCAATGCTTTTGACTCCAGAATGATTCAGATCATGTCATCAAAAGTATCAAAGATTTCAAATAATGGAAAGAAGCTGGGAAAACAAAAATGAAAGGTGTTTTTTTTTTTTAACAGATCAGAGTTTATCTTAAATATTCTTTGAAACACCCAGCCCTTGGCATATCACTGTTCATCAGAGGAAGCAGGGGAAGAGCAAGACAAATGGTGAGACATTGTGGGTACTGAAATCCTCTAGCCAAAGAAACAAAGTAATACCAGATAGTTTTGCATGGAAACACCTCTTTGAATTCACCACTTATTTAAAAGTAGACACTCCCAAATATCCCCCAATAAGGACTACCTAGAAGCAGGAGGAGGATAAGAAGAATATCTTTTGAAGTTTGGTGTTGGAGAAGACTGGAGAATACCATGGTCAGACAAGAAAACAAACAAATGGTTTGTCAAACAAATCAACTCAGACTTCTCACTTGAGGCACCAGTAATCAGGCTCAAATTATCCTAATGTGGACACATTATCTAAAGACCAAGCTCTCTGGAGAAGGCTCCAATGCTGGGAAAATTGGAAGGAAAGAAAAGAAGAGCAGAACCAGCAGTAAGATAAATGGATATAGTTTCAGTGGCAATGGCTTAAAAGGCAAGGTTAGGGATAGATAGTCATGGACAAAATCTACCTATGTGGATCTTAAGAGTTGACAATAACTTGATAACACATAATCAATCAATCAATCAATCAATCAATCAATCAATGTCAATTGTATTCAGGTGGATGCTGAGAATATCCAGCATAGAGGCCTCTTTGTAGTGTGGTATGATGTTAAACAATTTCTGCATCAGACCACCGTATTGTATATTTATTGCCAAGCTATGTCTCCTTTCCTGGAAACCCAGAACCTCAATGTGGATCTAACAATGCTTTCTGTTCTACTTATCAAACCTAACCAAACTCTTTACATGTCAAAATTTGGACTGAACTAAAAATTTGTTGATTGATTCCACTATTCATGATTCCAGTAATTTTAACCTCAGATTCTAAATGGTTTTGCTAGTGCCTTCAGGCACATTATATTTTCTCAGATGCTATGCAGTAATGACTGAGATTATATCCTATGTGAGTATAATTAAGGAGGAAATTAATGGCTGGACAATTTATTGATAGGAAGTAGCAAGCATAGTCTTCAGAACATAAATGTTTACTGGGTATCCATGCCCCTCCTAGTTGGTGAAGGTGCTTGGAAGGGGTGTTACATTGGGTTTGGGTGGTGACTAACTCAGGTTTTAAGGAAGTTATTGTGTGCCCTCTTCTCGAGAGCCCATCGCTTGCCCCAACCGATTTCTGGACAGATTTTGTCCACTCTCCAACTTTTCCTTTTTGGGAATGTTGTGGGAAAGGTAGTCACACTGCAGCTTCAAAGGACTGAAAAGGATGAAATTGATTATCTGGATTCAGTCTGGATTCAGGGTATGGGACTGAGATAATATTGATTGTGGTTTTGGATGATCTGTTATGGAAGCGGGATGCGGTAATGAATCCATCCTTCTTGTTCTTGAGCTCTCAGCAGTTTCAGTACCATTGATCATGATATTCTTCTGGACCAGTTTCAGGAGCTGGGGTGGACAGCATTGTGTCATGCAGGTTCTCTTTCCTCTAAGGAAGAATGCTTTTTTTGCCATAGCATCCACCCTATGGAACATCCTCCCTTCAGCAATCAGGATGACCCTGGAGATCAGGATGATGTTGGCCTTTTAAAGGCTCTAAAGACCTGGTTATCGGGTCCTGAGTGGGTCCTGTCTTCTGGCTCTATTAACAACCATGGATTATAATGTCCTCCTTGCTGCTGTGTGTATTTCAATTTTTCTAATAAGATGATGACATCTTTTAATTTGTTTTATGATTGTTTGCCATCCAGAATCACAGGGCCATGCAAATTGAATAGAAAAATTAAATAATAAATAAAATAAAATAAAATAAAATAAAATAAAATAAAATAAAATAAAATAAAATAAAATAAAATAAAATAAAATAAAATAAAATAAAATAAAATAATAAAATAAAATAAAATAAAATAGAATAAAATAAAAGAAAATAAAATAACATAATAATAAAATACAAATATCATAACATAAATAAATCAATAAAATAAATATAAAATAAATAAAATAAAATAAAATAATAAAAATAAATAAATAAAATCAAATAAAATAAAATATAAATCAAATACAATAAAATACAATAAATAACTAAAATAAAATAAAAAATAAAATAAATAATAATAAAAAAATAAAATAAATACATAAAATAAATAAATAAAATAAATAAATAAAATAAAATAGAATAAAATAACATAAAATAAAATAAATAATAAAATAAATAAATAAATAAGAATCAAATACACTAAAAAAAATAAATAAAATAACAATAATAAATAAAATAATCAATACATAACATAACATAAATTAAAATAAATAAAATAAAATAAAATAAAATAAAAATCAAAATAAATAAACACACGTAATAAAATAAAATAAAATAAATAAATAAATAACATCAAATAAAATACATAAATACAATAAATAACATAAAACATCCAATCCAATAAAATAAAATAAAATAAAAATAATAAAATAATAAAATCAACTACACGGAACATAAAATAAATAAAATGCACACCCAAAAAAATAAAATAATAAAATAACTAAATAAATAATACTCGATCACATCACCTACAAATACAAAATAAAATAATCCATCCAACTCAAATAAAATACACTCCAATACCACTAACAATCAAAGAACAGAAATACAATAACATCAATAAAATAAAATAAATACAATAAAATACACATAACTACAAATAAAATAAATAACCTCCAAATCACAATAAATAGACATACGATAAATCAATAAAATAAAAATAAAATAAAATAAAATAAAAATAAATAAAATAACTCATAAATAAAATAAAATCAAATAAAATAACCTAAACTAACATAAATCCGTTAAAGTAAAGTAACGTAAGTAAAGTAAGTAAATAAGTAAACTAAATAATATAATAAAATAAATAAAATAAAATAAATAAAATAAACTAAAATAAATAAAATAATAAATAAAAAATAAATAAAATAAAATAATAATAAAATAAATAAAATAAATAAAATAATAAAATAACATAACCTAACAATAAAAATGAAAATAAAATACATAAATAAATAAAATAAAATAATATAAATAAAATAAAATAAAATAAATAAAATCAACCTAAAATACATAACATAAATAAAATACATAAATAAATAATAACTAAAATACAACTAAAATAACATAAAATAAAAAAATAAAATAAAATACCATAACATGAAATAAAATAATACAATACAACTCAAAATAAAATAAAATAAAATAAAATAAATAAAATAAAATAAAATAAAATAAAATAAAATAAAATAAAATAAAATAAAATAAAATAAAATAAAATAAAATAAAATAAAATAAAATAAAATAAAATAGAAACAATGCATTCCAGAGCAAGTATGGACTTTAAAAAGCAAACAGACTTGCCTTAGAGAAGCAAATTGGATTGTATTAATGAATGGCGATCACAAAATCAGGACAGTGAGAAAAGAAGGCGAAAATAGCAATTATAGGAAAAGTAGCATTAAGCAATATTGAGAGACAGGACAATAGAAGCATTGAAAACCTTTACAAAGCGATCACTGGAGAAGCTCAGAGTTGGCTGTCCAATTCAGGTTCCCTTTGAATGACTTCAGCTAGAGAGGGAGAAAAGAATGCGAAGTGAAGCTGTCTTTCTTTTCTTTATAGCTGGCCAAAAAGTCAGGACTTTATGTGATGTCTGCCCATGTGAGCTATTCAGAGGGGCTAATGAGTAATCTCCTCCTAGGAACAAACCTAAAGTTTTCCTAGTTTAAAAATGTACCGTCTTTCCCTCCTGTACTCAAAGTGAAGCATTGATAATATTTGTAATTCAGCTTTTCAATAGGATGCCTACCTGTTTGCCCCATTTGCCTAGAATGGAAATTTTATCCCTAGAAGCAATATCAATATTAAACCACAGGAAAAGGTCACATTTGGAAGTGGGGCTAGATGAGGGAAAAGTAAAGGAAGGAGGATTCTTCATAAGCCATGGCGTGTGGTTATGCAATGTTTTCTCAGTGCCATGTTACAAAGCCTAAAACATTCCAGTATTGGGATTTCAGAAGTGACTCTTTTGTGAAGGCTGAAGAACAGCTAGTTTCTGGTCAAAATTGTTATTCAATCTCCTTTACTACTAATGGTAAAGTTTAGTAAGTAAGTAACTCACAACTAGGTTAAGGTTACCTTAACTTGAATGAAGATATTTCATACATTAAACAATGTTCAACCTAATTTTAAGTTTAACTATGTTGTGGTTCTCATTAATCTGCCAAGAAGTATCTTGTTTTTCTTTTCTAAGTATGAATGCAGAACAAATTATATTTTAAAAATCATTTTCAAAATCATATGTGAATATTTTGTCCCATCTTGTCTCTTGATCCACAGTTTATATTAATTGAAAATTTAAGGCAAAGAAGGATTTCTGACTTAACAGTACTCAATCAGTTAATTATATCTTATTCTAATTTTATCAGGTCTTCTACAAATAGGCCTAGTCACCAAATCATTTTTTCCATTACCAAGTTCTAAGAAATTACAAAGAATACCAAAGAAACATCTGAAATGCAAATGATCCAAACCACAAACTGAAATATGATTTTTTTTTCTGGATCTCTATGAAATTATGACCCATTTGATAAATTATTGGGCAGAATCTTTTAGTTTCCTGACTCCTCTTCCCAGCAAATATAATGGAAAGATGCAAAATATATGGGAATCTGCAACACTGATTGCTGTACAACTGCTCTAACTATGATACATGCAATGGGAGTCTTAATAGGAATGTCTTTGTTTCTCACAATGCCTGTTAGATGCAATACCTCTTATTTATATGCAGCTGGGTTCAGAAGAGACACAGTGTAATAAAGAAACAGAAACAACAGCATTTTGCATTATTATCATCACAGCAAAGCTGCAAATGGAATTCTCTCAATAAAAACTATATGATCAAAGGAGATCAGTTTTGTTGAGACTGTATTTTTTTCCCCTGTTTTAGTTTCACAAAAGAGGGAAAATGAGGAGTGATCCTCAAGGGAGATCATTTTATGGCATTCCTATGCATTGATCTCACTACACTTATCATAAGGCCTGGAGACAATTGAGACGTTGGAGGAAAAAGTGGCAAGTATTTTTTTTTCCTCTCCATCTGCAGTTTAAAGTCTGGAGGCTGAAGAAAAAAAAAATCCCTCCATCCATATGAGACTGTTTGATGTACTTTCTATCAAACTTTAAAAAATAGACTAACCTTCTATTCATCTCTCCAATTTGATTTACTTGCTATAGGTTAAGAGAAGGGGGAAAACGTTGGGTGAATGAATCAGAAGCAAACACTCTTGAGATATACCAGGGACCAGCCTCTTATCACAAGAGAAATGGAATTGGGCATAGAAGCTCTTTCAATGGAATGAAGGGCACCAACATCAGCCCTTCTTCACTTAACCTCCCATGCAATTCATACTGATGATATCATCCAGGAACCTGGTTTCTCAAGAAGCAACTTTTACTGATGATGAAAATAAAATTTCTCATGGCAGATAAGCATTGCAGTAAATAAAATGTAAAAATGTTCACCACTTCTTTCCATTTCAAATCACTTTGAGGAGTTGCTCACCAGTACCAGGAAAAGAAGATGGGGGGGGGGGGAGCTCAAGAGTTCACAGAATTAAAAAAAAATGCCCATTGCATTTCAAATTAATGATCTTTATTAAGATCTATACCACTACAAAAAAATTTAACTGTGTTAAATTGTTTAATGCTATTAAAGCAAAGATTCCATTTAATATCAACTAGTGTTAGAAGTAAAGAGTAGGGCCAGGGGCATCTGCAGAGGCTGTCAGTGAGGTCAAAATGGCGTTACTAGGTGATCAAAGCCACGCCTCTTTAGGCCATGCCTGCAATGCACATTAAATAGGTGTGGAGTTTGATCACCTAGTCACTCCCTCCGTGCAGGCTGGATTGATGGGAATCAGGAGACCAACATTTCTCAGTCCTTTTCAACTCTTCCTTGTTTCTATTTTGCATACATTGTTGTGCTTACAAAAGAGCTTAATTAATATTTGTGGATATCCAGTATCACAAGAGTTTTTGTGGGTTGTGTTAAACAAATATGTCAATGAGAAGCTCATTAGGTTCAACAAGCATATTTATCTCCAATGGCGTTTCCATTATGATGGGATCTTTATCTGCCAAAGGATCCATAAATAAAAATACCTATTGATTTCTAAGGTACCCAGAGTTCAATATATTCTCGACTAATATCATTCATCTTTCTACATCAAAACCCTTTCATTCTCAAGCACTGCTCTGCATTGTAAATATCAAAAAAGCAAAACCCTTTTGATCTTGGTGCGGTTGTATGCTTCCTGGATTCAAACACGTTTCTGGATTTTGTTTTGTTTTTTTCAGTTTTGAAAGTTATTATTATCTGTGCTGACTTCTTCATTCATAAATTATATGTGTATTATAACTACTGTTCATCATATTGCAACCATCCTCAGGGCTACCTTAAAAAATAGAGTGTGCTTTTTAAAAGAAAAAAATAAATGAAACTATGTTTCACATGTTGAGTTTAAACACACATACACAATTACTCCTTTGTGCTGGGAATATGCTAGCATTAATACATTTTATTGTGCACCCAACCAGGACAGCCTGGTGTGATGCAACCATAATTGCCTTCAGCTGGTATTTGCTACCATCCTCTTCTTTTCCTGCTTAACCAGGATTATAGAAGCATGGTCAACAGAATGAAAATACTTTCATTCTCTCTGCTAATTAAGATATCTAAGGGTTCATGTGAGATATACGATGTTTATCTGAGAAACCTAACCTTTCGGAGGCATGTTAGCAAAAATAGCTGTTTAAAGTAGTATTTAAAGTTTGTTAAGAGCACACAACCACAAAGAAAAACCTGGATGACTTCAAAATAAAAAGTGGCTTCGAAAGGAAGCATGAACAAAAGAACAATGGGTAGCTCCCTCTAAGACCCCTGCTCTAAGAGTATGTTTGGTCTTCAGAAAAGTACTGGTTTTGAAACAAATAGCACAAGGCTTCAACAGAAAGATATGTACTCTAATTCTATCCTGTCAACATTTGGAGATCAACCAAACTAAGAACACAAAGTTATGGTTGATAATATTGTTACTGTAAAGTTACAATAACAGAATCTTGCAGATCTAAGTGTGCTTCTCCCTTTCTTTATTTTTGTGGTAACTAGGGAGGGTCAAACTGAGATGCCTTCTTGAATTACATTTCTACCTTGGTCCCAGATTTCTTTTATCTGACTGTTTCCTTGGTTGTGGCTCTTTCTCCTCTTCTTCAAGGTTCTCCCTCTGCCTGTTACACATTCTATTTAGTTACTCACTTTATCTGGAACCCCTATGTGTTAGATTCCTACCTGCTTCCTGGAGAATTTCACACTGTAACTATTAGAGGTTGCCAATATTTAAAGCATTCACAGAATGCTAATAAAAGGATCTGCCCACCAGACTGTCACTCATGACCAAGAATTAAGGGATACATAAGTCAAAGTCACAGGGAGTCACAGGCAGATAAAGCTGAGAAATGAAAAGAAGTAGCAGTGGAGGACACAGAGTTTCTTCACAGAAGCAGCACTTGACAATTTGCAGAACTATCTGTCACAAGTAGACCAATGGGTACAAGTCAGTCTCCATGATGTAGATCAGGACATCTAGGACTGTGGCATCCATTATTTCAAATATCCAAACTAGTATTCAAGGGATACGTCTAGCAATATAGAGAGGTCTATGGTGAAACTTTTTTCAGTGTTGTGAAGCACTCTTAAGAATAGCAGTAGCCAGAGGCATGGAAGTTTATCATCCAGATAACACTTTCCTCCATGGAGGCACACAACATTGCAGCCAGTGAAGCCAGGCTGATGTACAAGCTAGAAGACCCAATCTACTTATCTACTTATCTATTGGTGCCAAATGGCACTATGGATAAGATGTACAGGACTATTCACTCTTGTCAATTTTAAGGATTCAGTTGACTATAGGAAGCTGTAAGGTCCTACCTCAGCTACCCCTTCAGGAAAGCATGACTCTTGAAAACAAGAGTTATTTCAAAAGGGTCTTTTACTGAGAGAAAGTGATTGCAGAGACGTCAGGCAGAATCTGAAGTTCCCGCATGAAATGTTAAGCTAAATTTTCCATTGTCCAAACCCCACCCCAATGTCCCAGTCCATCAGGAGCCAATCCGCTGACCTGAAGTTGTTGTGAGAACTTTGAGCCGAAAAGATGATAACGAGTCATTCTCTGGCACCGCGACCTTGTTAGCAGGCAGGAGTTAGGTGGAAGAAGTCAAACCAGATGGCCCCAAGAGCCCATTCCCCCCTCCTCAATTCCCATGCAGATACATCCAAGCGAAAGAGTGAAAAGGAGAAACAAAGGAGAAACATCCTCAATCCCCAGCTTGTACTCTCCCCTCCCTCCAGAATGGCAGTGTTCTGGTTGGGACCTGACAGAAGCACTGAGACAAGTGGCTTTGCTAGATGACTATCAGCGCTCATAGGGAATGCAGAGCTGAGGCAGGGCTAGAGATGGCAATGGGTTGTGTCAGAACCCATTTCTTTGTTTGGGGGGTGGTTCTGTTCCTTTTGAGTTCTTTCTGTGGGTTCTGTCATTCTCCTGGGGGGAGGGGGGAAGCTACATAATTTCTCCTTTTGCTCAGTTACAATGTATCTCTCTGCTTTCCCTGTCTGCTTGCTCTTTGAACTATTTCCCCTTGATGTCAACCAGGGGTGAGAAAGGAATGTGCCTCCAGCCATCTGGCTTATCTCT
The DNA here is from genome assembly GCA_023970755.1 of Azemiops feae. Taxonomy (NCBI): domain Eukaryota; kingdom Metazoa; phylum Chordata; class Lepidosauria; order Squamata; family Viperidae; genus Azemiops; species Azemiops feae. The sequence goes on from JALGBA010000250.1 coordinate 962,303, forward strand.
TGCTGCAGAAGAGAAAGGTCCGAAGACCCAACAACATCTTCACAGGCAGGGGAACAAACTCCATTATTAGCTCCGTTCCCACAGTGGATTTAACACCTAGGGATTTGGCTCATTTGAACTGACCGGATGAACTATTGGGGTGAGGGTTTGCTTGATGGTCCTTTAACCTATTGATCTGAGCAGGAAACCCTCAGATCCTGCCTTCTCTGCCTGCTGTCAGCTTCTCCTAATAAAAGGAGAAGCATTTTCCTTTATGAGTGTGAACTATCAACTGTTGCATCCATTTTAAAAATGCTGTTCAACGAAAGGGGTAGCAATGGAAAGATTCTTGTAATTAAGTACGTCTCAAATTGGAAAAATGAATCTATATTACATCATTAAAGTGGAAGGGAGAGATGTCTTACTAGAAATGTTCCTAACAATCTCATATTTTTTGACATTTTGAAGGAATGTTGAAAAATTCAGTCTCATCTTTATTGAGTGTTCTTTTTTAATACTGTACACATACACACTATCTCATTTTTATTTCATTGTGCCATAACCTGGCCTTCCTATCATGATAATACATTTATATAAACGATGCCTAGATTATATAAAGTCAGCTTCGAGTAGTGGCAACATGTGGCAACCTATCTTTACTATGCATTTCTTAATTGTCAGGAATAATTCATTCAAGAATCTAGGATTTAGAAGATGCCTCAATAGTGAAAAGTCTCTCTCTCTCTCTCTCTCTCTCTCTCTCTCTCTCCCTCCCTCTCTCTCTCTCTCTATCTCTCCCCCCCTCTCTCTTTGTGTGTGTATGTGTGTGTATGTGTGTTTATACATATACAAACACAATTTGAGTTAACTGGAATTCATGTCTTGTTACTTGCACACATAAATATAGCCTGCAGCTTTATTTATAATTAAAAATGACAGACTGTTGAACAATCAGTGCAAATTAAGCACTTCTTGCTCAGAAGAATCTGAACATGTGTCACTGGGGGCCTGCAAGGAAGCTGAAGTCAACACCACCTTCTGAGGTTTCCAACTGAATACCGTTCCTCCCTTTTCTTGTTATGACAGGCAACATTGGGCTAAGTACACAACTCTGGAGATATCTACTTACTGCAAGCTGAGCAAAAATGCGTAAGGTCAGACTTACACTGAAATGACTTTCCACTTGCTCGCCTCCCACCCTAAAAGAGGAGTAGATTCAAAATTTCAAACTAGAGACCACTAACTTTCTCTAAACTAAATCAGGCAAAATGTGAAGCAACAAAAATGAAGCAGAAATGAAATTAAAAATCATGCTGATTTTGTTACTGAGTTCAAACAGGTGCTAATTCAGTTTTTGGTGCTACCTGGAGAAGACATCGTGATGGTTCATGTTATGTCCTGGGACTGCTGAATGACTCAGCAGGCTCAGGAGGCTGCAGAAGGCCCGGGAAATCCACGTGGTTGCCCGGGACCAGACAGGCTGTCTCCAGCCTTGCGCGCATGCCTTGCATTGATTGGTTGATGCTGTCCCTTGCAAGGGGCTATAAAAGGCCATGGCGCCATTTGTCTTCAGTTCTGTTTGTGATCTCAATAAAGACTTGTATTTGTTACTCCTGCCTTGCCTCGATATCTCTTCGGCTGAAACAGAACATTGGCGAAGAGGGTGGGATCCTCTGCAGGAAGAAACAGGAGAAGCTAGGCTGACTTACCAAAGGAGGCCTGAAGCACTGAGAAGTTCGGCGTCCGGTGGAAGTGATTGCCTGCCAGTACGAAGACGCTGGAGGTGAGCTCGGCTTCAAGGGACCCTTTCTCATTCCTTGCAGTGAGAGGCATTGAAGAGGTTACAGGCTGTAAAGATGTCAAAGCTGGACCGTTTGTCAGATTTTGACATGTCTCACCCTGAGCGCTGGAGTTCTTACGTGGCTCGGGTGGAGAATTACTTTAGAGTTAATAAGATCCAGGAAGATGGCCTCAAAGCTGCTACATTGCTGTGTGTCTGTGGGCAAGAGACTTTTGACATTGCAGAAAAACTTGTAGCCCCAGCACCATTGGAATCAATTGCATACACCAATTTGAAGAGGATGCTGCGTGGGCATTTCGAACCCAAGCTATCAGTCATTGCTTGGAGGCATGCATTTGAGCAGAGAGATCAAAGGACTGGCGAGTCTGCCGCGGACTTTGTTGCTGCCTTAAGACAAGCAGCTAGGCAGTGTGCTTTCACGGATCTGGAAGAGAGACTCCAGGATCATTTGGTTTGCGGACTGCGAAGTCGTGAGCTACAACAGAAACTTTTTGCAAAGGAAGATGTATCGTTCCAAGATGCGCTGAGAGAGATTGCAGCTGAAGAAGCAGCAGGTGGCGCTGTGAAGGCCCTGTGGCTCGCCCGGAACCCCCCAGCGGCGGTCTCAATCCATCAAGATGTTGCTCGAGAGGCATCCGAATCGGATCCGGAGGAAGAGGTGGACAGGCTTGAACAGGCCGAAGTGAAGAAGCCACAAGGGCACAGAGAAAGAGCGGCAGCATCCCTTCAGTGTTTCAGTTGTGGAGGACGCCACAATCGAGCTGATTGCCGGTTTCGCTCCGCTACCTGCCGGGCATGTGGCAGGCAAGGCCACATTGCATCCGTCTGTTTGGGTCGCCAGAAGGAACAGTCTACAGTAGAATTGCCTCTGAAAGGTACCAAGGTCCCCAGCCAAAATAGGGTGGGCTTCTGCACGTCCCGTAGGGGCATTTTCAAAACTGGGGTTCACAGGCCTCTAAAAAAAGAAACTTCGCCTTGACGTGAAGTTGCAAGGGGTTCCCTTGTCGATGGAGCTGGACACTGGGTCCGCTCTATCAATCATCTCCATAGACACCTTTAATAAGGTTTGCCACAGAAGTGGCCTTCAAGTCAAACTCAGGCCTTCAAATTTAATCCTCACTGACTTTCAAAATTTGAGGGTCAGCGTGAAGGGGGAGGCCACAGTCAGAGTGCAGCATAAGAGTTTTCAAGGACTGCTAGACGTGGTGGTAGTTGGGGGTGATCGCACGAGTCTTATAGGACTTGATTGGTTCGAGGCCCTTGGGATCCAAGTGACTGGGCTGCACAATCTGCAAACGTCAGGCCTTGCAGATGTGTGCAAGGAGTTTGCGGATGTGTTCAGTGCAGAGCTTGGCTCGTACAAGGGGCCTCCCATTGCCTTACGTTTGGACCCAGCCATCACACCCATTAGAATCAAGCCCAGAAGGGTACCTTTTGCCTTGAAAAGCAAAATAGATACAGAGCTGGACAAGCTGATCCAGCAAGGCATTTTAGAGCCTGTGGATTCTAGTCCATGGGAAACCCCTATAGTCATGCCAATGGAGAGGTCCGGATTTGTGCGGACTATAAATGTACACTTAATAGAGCATTGCAGCAGCATGCCTATCTGGTGCCAGTGGTGAGCCACATTTTGGCCTCCCTCAAGGGGGGGCAGATCTTTGCAAAGTTGGATTTGGCTCAGGCCTATCAACAGTTACCTGTTGATGAGGCAACGGCTGAGGCCCAAACAATTGTGACGCACCGGGGAGCCTTTAAGGTAAAAAGGCTGCAGTTTGGGGTTAATGTAGCCCCTGGCATATTCCAAAGTGTGATGGAGCGAACGCTCCGTGGTATTCCAGGGGTCTGTCCCTATTTTGATGACATCCTCATCGCTGGGGAGTCATCTGTGAACTTAGCTGAAAGGCTGAGAGCTGTTTTGCTGCGTTTCCACCAAGCAGGGCTGAAGCTGAAGCAAAACAAGTGTAAAATTGGAGTCACCTCCACTGAGTTCTTGGGATTCCGTATCGATGCTGAAGGCATCCATCCTTCGGAATCCAAGCTTCAAGCAATTCAGCAGGCCCCAAGCCCCCAGTCGAAGAGTGAGCTTCAAGCCTTCCTGGGGCTGTTAAATTTTTACCATTCATTCCTTCCCCACAAGGCTGCAGTGGCTGAGCCGTTACACCGGCTCTTGGACAAACAGGCTCCATGCAATTGGATGGAGGTCCATGAAAGGAGTTTCACAGAGGTCAAGGCCTTGCTCTCCTCAAATGCGGTATTAGCCCATTTTAATGAGCAATTGCCTGTGTGCATAGCCTGTGATGCATCCCCTTATGGGGTTGGGGCTGTACTGAGCCATCTCAAGGCCGATGGGACACAAGTCCCTGTGGCCTACTACTCTAGGACTCTCTCATCTGCAGAGCGTAATTATGCACAGATTGATAGAGAAGCTTTGGCAATTGTGGCTGGAATAAAGAAATTCCATGATTTCTTGTATGGCCGCCATTTCACGGTTTACACAGACCATAAACCTTTGCTGGGTTTGTTTACAACAACAAAACAAACCCCACACATTATATCTCCTAGAATGCTGAGATGGTCAATTTTCTTGATTACACCCTGGTTCACAAACCAGGTAAAGAAATGGGCCATGCAAATGGTCTCAGCAGATTACCTCTACAGCAGATAGAGGCAGATCCTGCTCCTGCTCTTCACATTCTTTCCATTCAGGAATTGCCTGAATCTCCCCTCAATGCTAGGGACGTGGCTGCAGAAACTGCCACTGATCACACGCTTACACGCGTGCTGACATGGATGTTGTCAGAATGGCCTGACACGTGCCCGGGTGCAGAATTCCAAGGGTTCTGGCAAAGGATGCATGAGCTTTCTACTTTCAAGGGGTGTCTCCTGTGGGGTAGCCGGGTAGTCATCCCGGCCTCATTGAGGACTAGAGTCTTGCTCTCTCTACATGAGGGACATCCGGGAATAGTCCGGATGAAGGCTCTAGCATGTAGCCACCTCTGGTGGCCTGGGCTCGATAAAGAGATCGAGGCCCAGGTGCATGGGTGCCAAGTCTGCCAACAGTCAAGGCCAGAAATGCCCCAGGCCCCTGTACGTAGGTGGGAGGAGACACATACACCATGGTCGAGGGTACACATCGACTACGCTGGGCCCTTTCAGGGGCAATTCTTCCTTCTCCTCATGGACAGCCATTCCAAGTGGCTAGAGGTTGTTCCTGTTTCCTCCACTACTACTGCCAGGACCATCCAGGTGCTGAGAGGCAACTTCACCTCACATGGTCTTCCAGATGTCCTTGTCTCAGACAATGGACCCCAATTCACATCTTCTGAGTTTCAGGGTTTCCTTCAAGCCAACATGATCCGGCATGCCACATCTGCACCATTTCATCCAGCTTCCAACGGTCAAGCTGAGCGTATGGTGCGTACTACCAAAGATGCTTTAAAGAGAATCACTCATGGAAACTGGCATCACAGGTTTGCTGACTTTCTTCTTTGTCACTGCACTACACCTTGCACTGCCACTGGGAAAAGCCCAGCTGAACTCCGCTGGGGTCGCAGACTCATCACTAAGCTGGACAGGTTGCACCCTGACTGGGTGGCTTCACAGGTGTCACAACCGTGGGCACCTAGGAGACTACAGGTGGGTGATCCGGTCTGGGCAAAGAACTATGGACCTGAACATCTCTGGGTGACAGCAGTGGTATGCAAGGTCTCTGGGCCACTGTCATACGAAGTGGCCTTGGATGATGGTCGTGTGATCAGACGTCACATTGACCAACTGCGCTGGAGGTTGTCCAGCCACTCTTCTGCCCCTGGCTCTGCTCTTGGGGAGAGGAGGACCACAATTACGATTGTGGACCACAATCTCTCTGCCAAGATGGACCTCCAAATGTTCCTGCACATGTTCCTGAAGAGGGTTTTGCCGTGGAGGCGGCTCCTGACTCTGGCACAGGCACCGGGTCTATGGAACATTGCTGTCAATCGGCTACTCAGGCCACTCCAGCTGCTGGTCTTGGGCTCGAAGGACAGTGTTCCCAAGAGGGGTCCAGTGTGGATTTGGGGAATTCCACCCCACCACTGGACTTGGGGAACTCCACCCCACCAAGGAACTCTGGTTTGGGTTTAGCGGATCCAGCCAGTCAGCAGTCTGGAGGGTTGCCTGGGTCTTGGGGGCATCAAAGTCCTGGCTTGCCTAGCCCAACAGGCGAGGTGGCACGCCAGGCACCAACGCTGGCTCCAAGAAGGTCAGAGAGGGCCAAAGGTCCACCCAAGCATCTAAAGGACTATGTGAGGTTCCTGTCAAGTATTAGGGAGGCTTACTAGTTCTCTAGAACTCTGGACACTCATAGAAGGGTGTTCTATTGATAACCTGAAACAATATGAGGTATAAGGGTCTGCCTGTGTGCAGGCATAATTGTGTTAGAATTAATAACATGATAATTGAACAAAAAACATGTATATGTAGGTTGCTTTAAAACTATAAGTATTCACTTATTGTTTTATCCAAGGGGGGAGGGGTGTTATGTCCTGGGACTGCTGAATGACTCAGCAGGCTCAGGAGGCTGCAGAAGGCCCGGGCAATCCACGTGGTTGCCCGGGACCAGACAGGCTGTCTCCAGCCTTGCGCGCATGCGCAAGGCGGGAGACTAGCCTTGCATTGATTGGTTGATGCTGTCCCTTGCAAGGGGCTATAAAAGGCCATGGCGCCATTTTGTCTTCTGTTCTGTTCGTGATCTCAATAAAGACTTGTGTTTGTTACTCCTGCCTCGCCTCGATGTCTCTTCGGCTGAAACAGAACAGTTCACTCCTTCCTCATTTGATAATATATCTAAAGTCCTACCACACTAGCAGTATTATCATTTGACAGGTGGAATATTTTGTATTTGTTTTAAACATCATAGTTGTCTCCCTTTGTTATATGCACAGAAAGAGCTGGGTAGAGTCATACAAATAACCTGTATTAACATCCAGTGTCTGGCAGATGCTAAGTTTGAAACTCATCAATAGTTTACAGTAGTCCAGTGTCTCAACAAAATAGGCGATTTAGCATCTGGTGTCACTCTGAGAGCTTCCTTCCTTCCTTCCTTCCTTCCTTCCTTCCTTCCTTCCTTCCTTCCTTCCTTCCTTCCTTCCTTCCTTCCTTCCTTTCTTTCTTTCTTTCTTTCTTTCTTTCTTTCTTTCTTTCTTTCTTTCTTTCTTTCTTTCTTTCTTTCTTTCTTTCTGTCTTCCTTTCCTTTCCTTTCCTTTCTCCTCCCTCCCTCCCTCCCTTCCTTCCTTCCTTCCTTCCTTCTTTCCTTCCTTCCTTCCTTCCTTCTTCCTTTCTTTCCATCCTCTCTCCCTCCCTCCCTTCCTCCCTCCCTCCCTCTTTCTTTCTTTCTTTCTTTCTTTCTTTCTTTCTTTCTTTCTTTCTTTCTTTCTTTCTTTCTTTCTTTCTTTCTTTCTTTCTTTCTTTCTTTCTTTCACAGTTTACATACAAAGAAAGATGTAAGACTACTGTTAATATAAGAGAGATAAAAAGAAGACATTTATTTAGTAATATGTCCTGCTATATCTAATGGATTTATTTCCAGGGAAGTGTGCTTTTGAAAGCCTCAGATCTGCCAATTCAGGTTTCACATTCATGTTGGGATAGTTGAATTCTTATTGTATTCTTATGTATGAACATGGTATTATTGTAAATTCTAATTTCTAGGATATTTTGCTAGTTTTTTACACATTTCTTTCATCCTATCTGAAAATGTGCAGTATACACTTGGTATACTTTTAAAAATGATGTTATGGTAATATGAAGATTCAGTCTGATCTGATTGTTATTGCCATTTCTATTTTAAAATACAATCTTGCCCGTTCTAAATGGCATACAAAGTATGTGGAATATAAGGATCTAATTTTAAGCCGGAGAAAAAGGTTTTGGGATTTATTTTCCATCTGAAATAATCCCAGGCTTTCTACCTAGCTGGGTTCTCAAGTTGGAAGAGAGGTGTATGGAAAAATATAAGGCAAACTTTGCGAATGGCAGTGTCTGATATGCTGGGTGGTTAAAAACTAAGGTTGCAGAGAAAATTAAAATACCTCAAAATAAATACTGAATTGTATTTATTGTTTTTGGATGTGAGGGACAGAAAATTCTGACTTTGACCCTAAGCAGGCTTGTATGTATCTTGTTTGTTTTACAGCCCTCTTGTCATGGTTCCGACAGATGAAACTCTTCAAAAGAACTTTGAGGCATTATTTACCTTAAAAAAAATCTTTATTTTGAGTAGCATAAAATCGGCACTGCATAATCGAAGCCAAAAACTGAATTCCCCTCCCCTGAGCACATAGTATCAAAGCACAATTCCCTCCTCCAATTAACTGTCATAAATCACATTCCCCAATTAGCTTAAAGCTCAGGCTTCTTCTCCAGTTCTCCAGCCTGCCAATTCCTTATCAGCTCTGGTTACAATAACCTTGTTTCTCACTCTAGGTTTAGTGTTGTTATGTCTAGCTGGACTCTCATTCACATCCGCCCTCCCAGCATCATCTAACTCTAAAAGTAAAAGGTAAAAGATGGCTACCTTTCCATCTGTTGTCAATGCAAAAACATCCAATGTTAGCAGCATTGACACCTCTTTTACATCACTGAAAGTCAGTTAAGTCACACACACTCACAGAAAAATACACAGGAAATGATGAATTAGAACAAGGACAACTAAAATGTAATTAAAGATACAATCCTAGAACTAAAATCATTGCAATCAATCAATCTTTATTCAGTCACAGACTAGCAGATAAAACTCCAAAATCACAATTAATTAGGGTAAAAAAAAAGAAAAACAAAATTGTTCCAAAATTAAAAACGAATTATTCTCATTCATGAATTTGTCTTTTTTTATTCATTCAGCCATTCATTCATTTTCTTAATGAGAAAAAGACAATTAGGATAGTCATATACTTATGCATAAATTATGAGTTGTAGGGAAAAGATTTTTAAAAATCAAATCCTGCCACCTATACACACATCTGTGCACATACACAAAGCAAATAAATGGATGCCATTGCATTTCAGTTCACCCTCACAACTCTTATGGCAATATGTCCAGCCCTCTATTTACAGTAATGTTTTACTATAAGGATCATATTTACAAATTTACTTATGTATTGATTGATGATTGATACTTTGGTTCAAGAGGGATATAAATTAGCTTTAATTTTTAAATTGGGGTTAAACCATTTTCCTTTTCTTCGAAAGCCGGGCCAGTCTCTAAATTAAACAATAGTGTTGCGTAGGTTGTGCACTGTGCTATCAATAGAAAGAGCCAGAAGTTATGAACAAGGATGTGGCAGAGACCCACTTGGCTCCAGTGTTAGCCTGTTATCCATTTTGTTCAAAATGAAAAAATAAAAATAAAAAAATAAATAAAACAATCTAGTTCATTATCCCAAAATAGTCTGTTTCTACCCACTTGCTAGACATACCAGAATTGATTACATAATTAGGGTATTACAGCAGAGGCATTGTTTTTGCCTGCAGATGCTTCCAAAGATTTAGCTATCTATCTAAAAAAGATAGGCAAGAGCATGGTGGATTTTGAGAGCATGGGATTAGCACTTTCTCAAACTGACTGTGATGAGAGATTGGAATTCACACCCATGTGAAGATTTTAAAAAATTACAAAAAGCCTATTAGGGAAATGTTTTAATCCAAATCCACCAGTCCCCTTTTCCTCACCTAGGACTTCCTCAACTTTGACAGCGAGAGAGTAAACCAATGGTTCAATTGGGTTATTGAAAAATGAACTAGAGGGAAGAATTTACTATTGTATAATGAGATGCTTCATGTAAGCATCTCATTATACACTATACATTATATCATGTAAGGCAAGGGTCTCCAAACTTGGCAATTTTAAGACTTGTGGACTTTAACTCCCAGAATTCTGGGAGTTGTGAAATCCACAAGTCTTAAAGTTACCAAGTTTGGAGACCCCTGATGTAAGGCATCAAAGCTGGGTCTATGTATTAGGCAAAATGTACCACAAAGAAAATATGAAAGGACGGCATGGATTATGTATTTGTTAAATTTATATGCTGCCCATCTAACTGATGGGGTGACTCTTCAGAATGATATGAAGATAATTTTGAAGTTCAGGTGTTTTTGTACTTTTTAAATTTTATTTATTAAATGTTATGCCATTTATCTCCCCTACAAGGTGACTCTGGGCAGCTTATAGGTTATAAAACAACTTTGATAATAAAACGTTTCCTCCCATATGCAAAAGAAACTACACCATAGGGTAGGGCACTGAGTAATGTGATTTCTGATACATAAATAATCGGACAATGGTTTTATCACTTCTGTAAACCCTGTTCATCAGACTCTGCATCTCTGCTGTTTCTGTCTCACTCTTCTGACAGAATTAGTTTAAGCAGGTTTGCTTAGAGAAAGGGGGGGGACAAAGGGAGAACTCAGATTTATTCTGCTGATATTTTTAAATCTGGTGTGCACTTTACTATTCAGTCCTCTGAATTTGTAGTCTTTTATCTTTTTCCTTCTTTACTTTATTCCTCTCAAATTTATTGTACTTCCTGTTAGTCTCTGTGTCCAATTTTTCAATGATCTTCCAGCTCTATCAGTCTGCCTTGTCATTCTCTTTCATCACCTTTTTTATACTTTATGTTCTGCTTCAATTTTTTTTAAAAAAGAGAGAGAGAGGAAAATCTTAGGAACAAATCATTCAGTGACAAGCTTTTTTCCATTTTTAACTTGTAGCTGCTCAAGCATTGCCAGGACTCTATAGTGAACATAGATAGAAGTGGTATAGAAAGTTTGGAAGGAACCGGGAAATTAATCATTCTGATCCTGATATTTTAAGTTGATTGCATGGAATTGTTGTGTAAAATTAGATCACTAGCTCATTGGAATTTCTTGAAAGTATGGTCAGGTCATTATTTTCTTTAAAAATCTGTGGAGGAATTTGGATGAAAGAACTGTACAAACTAAACTAGTAGTTCTGAGGTGAGTATCAGATTCAAAGACAGAAAGGTGCTTTGAAGTGTGCAGGGGACTACTTGTTTAGTATGTGCCAGCTACTCTTTGAAGTGGCTGTGTCTCTTCCTGAGATTACACAGCTGCAGAAGGCAGCTGCATCACAATCCCAGGAGTGTGTGTGATGTAAAGAGTTTCATGCAGGTGCCTATATGCTGTGAAGGACATGTTTTGCTTTTGAATATGAAGAGTGGCATAGCTCCATTAATAACCTAGCTTCCTGTTCCTATGTATCTACATCTGTCTACGTGTAGAAGTGGAGATATGGTGGAAAGACTGGAATCCTATTGCTTGTACTGTCTTACTGGATATGTGTATTAAGTGTAACATCATCAAAGAGTTGTTTTTGTGAATTATCTGGAGAATCAAAAAAAAATCCCCATTAGATTAATAAATAAGAAAGTTTATATACAGTACATCTCATGTATTTAGTATGCAAGTATGAAAAGATTTATGTTGAATTCTATGATAGATCTATGTGGACTGTACCGTAACACAAATTAAGAATTCTTACATAGATCACATAAGCAAAGTCATCTCAGGAAAATGTATATTTAAAATCATGTATATTAGAAATGTGTGATGTCTCAGATTTAATTGAAAAGAGATATACAGTAGCTGAAAATAGATGTGGTTTCATTAATAAGATGCAAGCCAGTGTTGCATTCCCTGATGTGCTTCAGATGATTAATTGTCTATCCACTCCCAAGACTGAATGACCGAGTCTTCTTCATATCATGCATAGATCTGAAATAGTATGCTAGTGATAGATAGCTTGGTGGATCAGGAACTTCAGCCTACAGCTCTGAGGAATCAAAATAGATTATAACAGTTGGGAAGAGACACTTCCAGAAGGACCACTATGATGGGCAGACCATAGACAAGCAGTCAGAAGAAATATAATCCATTGGAAAAGGAAATGGTAACTTGTTCTGTTCACAACACAGACATGAAGACGAGGCAGTTGGTGCAAAAGATGTTCTTTATTGTGCCCATGCACTGAACAGAAGCAAAAGAGAAAAATGGCAACATGCCCTTTTATACTTCCCCTGCAAGGGGAGGCTCAACCAATGAATGCAGGCCATTCTCCCGCCTCGCGCATGCGCATGAGGCTGGAGACAGCCTGTCTGGGTCCCGGGCAGACATATGGTCTGCCCGGGTCTATACAACTGGTCCCGGACAAACACGTGGTCTGCCCGGGTCTCTGCAGTTGTCCTGCAGGTTCCCTGAGCCTTGCTGATTGGCTCAGCAAGGCCCAGGACACAACATAACTCATACGATTTCTGCCAAGAAAACCAAGGGAGATTCACAACCATGACCATATTAACTTGATAGTGAAACATGAACCTTCCATTTCTATGTCAGAAGGTATCCTACAAACTACTGGGGAAGTTCAAAGAGCAAGTACAACTAGGTGGTACTGATCACGTGACTGGCATAAAATTGTGAGAATGTGCAGCTGCTAATGTGTAAAAGGAAAGTTTGATGTTGCAAAGTAATGGATCTTCTGTTTAACAGCTTTTCCTGCCTGGTCTGTTGCATTGAGGTTTTACTGTGACAATATATTCTTCTGATACTTAAATCTGATGCTACTTGTTTACAAACCCAAAATGCAAAGGTTGCAATCATGTCACTTAAAGCTGAGCCACTTTGGCCATTACTAGCGGGCAAAAAGGTAGTTACAAAGACACTTTTGCAAACAATGTTAATATTTAATTGATTTGTCTCTAAGGATTTATTTGAGAAATGTGTCTGTTTACACAGTGTTAAAGAGGGCTGAGTGTTTTAGCCTGTAAGTACTATATGGGCTTCATTTTTCACAGGGTGCTGTCTCATTAATGTCTCCATGGCATAGAGAGGCAAAACAATTGTTGTTTTTTTTCAAAGTCTGCCTCTTAGCCTTAAGTGGTAATAGATTTAACTTCTACTTTATTGGTCAATGAAACAATATAGGTCATACCATTTTGTTCATGATGCTCATTTTCTGTTAAGACATTAAGGTTAAAATCTCATGACCTTTTTATTCTGTTTCCATTAAATTTATCACTTATTAAAATCAGACTGCCTAATATTATTTTATAGTTCTGTGTGAAAAGTGTAAGGTAATGTATAACAAAGTCTGATGGAATGACTTAAGGACAAAAGATTATGAAACAAAAGTTTTAAATAAATAGTAACACCCTATCTTGAGGCACAAGACATCACAGATTGTTGTCCGATTAAAAGGATTATTTGATTGTATCTCTTAATAACATTTTGGAAAGTTTATGTGCTTCAGCTCAGTTTTTCCATTTAATCTTTTAGTGTTTCTTACTGGATCTTTTTAAAATGTGATTTTTGGAAAGGTAATTTCTGAAGCTTCACTTAAATATGAAAACAAATGAGAATTGAATGACATCTAGTGAAATAGACTACCAAAATGGATCTGGGCAGAGTAAATATTTACCTTTTGAAAAGTCCTAAACTAGTTTTTTTTTCTAAAGTTATGCTGGAAATCACATCTGAGAATCCTCTGGCAAACAGAAGGCTGATGAAACAGCCTAAATTCTCTGAGGTATCTGCCAGATCCTTAATACTGATTTTGCTTCAACAGAAAGTTAGAAGCTTATCCCTAAACAAAAAATGCAAAAGGAATCATAGATGCTGATCCTCCAACCCAGCACTCAGGGGTAACAGCATGTCTGCCCGCATAATCCTGGATGCTCACCGTATTCCCTGTTTTATGTTACTTATTTTAAATTCATATATATATATATATATATATATATATATTAAAAAAGATGGGGAGCTGGAAAGCAGTGAATTAAAACACCAATCCTAGGTATAACTTGTATATCTAGCAAAGCCTCTGAGCTGTAACTCTGCCAAAATTCTTAGACTATAAAATGTTCTGTCACTGCAGTTCTTTGTGTTGTCTTCTGATATATGGGGATTAGGGGATTAGTCTGAACCACACGTCAAGCATTTCGTGAGACTATTCCTAACAGGTCTTCAAAACCCAAATTGCCAATTAGCCCCCCAATTTTAGGACCTCTGTTATAAACCTAGCTACCTCCAGTTCGGCATGCTTACACTTCTATTTATGGCCTTTATCGATTTACTCATTGATCAGGTGCAAATTAGATAGGCTTAAATCACAATGAAGCTGGACGTTCCCTCATATTATTTAATTAAGTAAAAATCATTATACAGAAAAAATACAAGGTTTCATTGATCATTTTATTTAAAAATCAATGAAGAAGAGCAAAGGCAGTATCATCAGATCTGACAACTGTCAGCTCTATAACTTCTTTTTTTTCCCTTGAATTTCCACTGTACCTCAAAGGCTGTAAAAACAAATGAGAGGTTTATTGGAATGGAATAATATATGCCAAAATCATTCTACCTCAATCACAGGCAAGCTAGTGTTATGCTGGAATTGTAATCATTGTTCTTTAGCTATTCTTGTGGGCTGGGAGTAAGGTGGGGTAGGGTATGTGTTGGTCATTGTGATTCGAACTCATGTATCAAAATGTACAATGGTACTCTTTTAGACAATAAGAGTATTCAATGATATATGACAGATCACCAGAGCATACCAATTTCTCTTAAATCATCTATTTTTTTTTTAAATGAAACCTCTGTAGACTGCCATTGTCCCCTCAATAACTTTATGACTTTATGTATATATTTTTTATAAAATATTGCCTTTTAAAAAGACTAAACAGTATTGCCAGTATCAAAGAACTCTGCAGAGTTGTTTGTTGGTTTATCTATCTGTAAGATTTCTAGGCTGCCTAATTCCAAAATAAACACTGGACAGCTTCAAAAGGTTAAAAAAAAAACCAAAGCAATGAAACCAACAATCATTGAAAGAAACACACATGTCATCCTTGCATATCACTTCCAACTTAAAAGGGCCTGCCCAATCATCTTAATCCAAGAAAAGCCAAGGTGCCAAAGATTGCTTGAAGGCAGAAAATGTGGAGACCATATAAATATCCAGGAAAAGAGAGAGGGCCTCCCTCCTGGGTTGTGATACATCAGTGATGGCAAAATCTTTGAGCTCGGTATGTCAAAAATTCAGAAAATGCCTACCTTGCCTCTGCTGGTGTGTCTCTCTCTCTCACACACACACACACCAGAAAAAGAGGCGTCTCCGGACCTCTTCTCTGAACTCTCCTCTCTGAACTCTCTGAAAGCCATGAAAGAAGGCCCTGGTCTCATAGGGCCTCTGGAGCCTCAGAAAATTGTGCCAGAAGTTTCACGAGATATTTGGATGCCTCAGAGGCTACACGAGAGCAAGGCCCTCTTGTGCAACTTCTAAAGGATCTGGAATCTACAGTAGGTGTGTCACAAAAAATGGCACGGGTGATACCTGTGACATGCCTGCCACGGGCTTGCCATCATCATGCTAGATGCTATTGCTTGATCAATGGGACTCAAAGCAAGCTAAGTCAGAGGAGTCAAGGCACACAGAACAGGAAGACATTATGGGAGAAAAAAAATCTCAATTTGTGGAGACAGCATGTTTGGAAATCAAACCTTTTCATATTTTTAAGCTGATCACAAGCAGAAAAATATTACCTAGAGAATAACCCTTTACAAAAGGAGAAGAAAATTAAATTATTAATTTATAATTAATAAATTTATAATTATTAAATTATAATTCCAATTCCAAACTTACATCTGCTTTGTATTCATTCAATTAGTCATATAGTTAGGTATTTGCTGGGTTTTTTTTTTTTATTATATTAACTGATTATTTTTGTTTATGTTCTTGCACCAGAAATGTTACATTACTGTAGCTTCCTGATCATGAGACCCAATAATCAAGAATTGATTCAAGGCTTATTACATGCAACACAAAGTTTCTTATGGCAATCATGTGCATCAAAAACTTAGTCATTCAAGTCAAAATCTATTCTAGAGTATCAGTTATGTGAACCTGATGCCCTATTAGTCATTAGTGTGAAATTTATAGATGCCCCCTAGTACGATAAATACATATCATAATAAAATTAAGGCCTTGCATACCAAACGAACGCAGGAGCACTCATAGAAATAACATTGCTTATTCTCCAGCAGCGCATATTATGTATGCATGGGTAATTTCGTGAAATAAATAACTTGCCATGGAATTTTGCAGATAATTTGTGTTGCCCTACCAGCTGTGAACAACCATTTAGTGCCTGCCGTGGGAGAGTGAGGAGCGGGAATAAGCATCATCTGGTTGTTATCTAGAGTAACTACAACGTGGTTGTTTTTTTTAAAAAAGTAGAATTGTAGGGAGCATGAAACAGAAATCAGTCATCCAAAGATGAATGGCTGAAGTTAGATGTCTCTTATAACTTTCATAATTAACCTTTTCAAAGTATGATGAATATATTCAAGGTCATTACAGGTGGTCTTTGACTTACAACTCTTCATTTAGTGAGTGTTCAAAGTTCCAACGGCACTGAAAAAAGTGAGTGACAGCCAGTTCTCACACTTACCATTGGCCTAGCATCCTCACAATCGTGAGATCAAAATTCGGTTGCTTTGCATCCAACATATATTTACCATGGTTGCAGCATCCTGGGGTCATGTGATCACCATTTAGGACCTTCCCAACCAGCTTCTGACAAGCAAAGTCAATAGGGAAAAGCCTGATTCACTTAAAGACCACCGCAGTGATTCGTTTAACACCTGTGGCAAAAAGATCATACAATTGGGCATGACTCACTTAACAACCACCTTGCTTAATGATGGAAATTCTGGTCTCAATTGTGGTCGTAAGTCGAGGAGTACTTGTATATAACAAGATAAACTGGATAGAGTTTGGCATTTATGAGCGTATTGTGGTTTTACGTAACACAGAGGTAATTTTCATCTTTTAAAAAAATGACTTTTCCCCCTATAAATTTAAGAGTTCAAATTTCTTGCACACAATTAATATTTTCACCAATAAAGAACATCCAACATTTTTAAATACTTTTTAAATATTTTATATGTATTCCTTCAGTGGTTGTGTCATGCATGAAAGAAATGTGGGAAAGAAATACAGGTAGTCCTCAGCATACAACCACAACTGAGCCCAACATTTATGTTGTTAAGCGAGAAATTTGTTAAGTGAGTTTTGCTCCATTTTACGACTTTTCTCGCCACATTGGTCAAGCGAATCACTGCAGTTCTTAAATTACTAACAGTTCTAAAATTAGGTTTTTAAGTGAGTCTGGTTTCCTCATTGACTTGGCTTGTCAGAAGGTCACATGACACTAGGACACTGCAACCGTCATAAATATGAGTCAGTTATCAAGCAACCGGATTTTGATCACGTGACAGTGGGGATGCAGCAACGGTCATAAGTGTGAAAAATGGTCATCAGTCACTTTGTTCAGTGCCGTTATAACTTCAAATGGTCACTAAATGAACTGTTATAATTCGAGGACTATGTGTACTTGGGCAGCTGCATGAAAGGATGACTAGATCTGGAGTAGCAGTAGTAGCAAAAAGTCAAAATGAAGTTCCTCAGTTTTTAACTGCAATGACATCACATGCATATATAAATGGGCAGGGCCTTAGCCCAGAATTACCCAAACAGTGAGATGGTGGTATGCACTATTTATTTATTTATTTATTTATTTATTTATTTATTTATTTATTTATTTATTTATTTATTTATTTATTTATTTATTTATTTATTTATTTATTTATCCATTTATCTATTTATTTATTTATTTATTTATTTATTTATTTATTTATTTATCATTCATTCATTCATTCATTCATTCATTCATTTATTTATTTATAAATTCATAATTACGACCTTAATCCTCCCCCCCAAAAGTAGAAAAGAATGGATTCAATGAACATTGCAATGAACAAGGACATACATTCAATTTTGCAGCTACTAAGATTGTTGGCCAAGCAGGTACAAAGATAGCCAGGGAAATGATTGAAGCCTGGGAAATGAGCCCCCTTATCAGTCAACAGGAGTGCTGATTTACCAGCAGGCTTATCAGGTACTTAGGAGCCAAGGACTTGGCAGCACAAGGAAACAATAGGCAATGACTTAATAACTGGCCATCCACACCCCAATCAACAACTAAAAAGCCCCATAACCAGGCACCACATAAATACTATGCATAGAATAGCCCAAAGCACACATTCTGGTAAAGTATAGTTCCCTGAGAATGGGCTCCAGCACAAATCCGAAAGCTTGGAAGATCAAACCTCTGATCTTGGTGATTGACCTGCAGAAAAAGAATGGATCAATTTATTTCTGGTCAGTTTCTATTTCACTTGTGTTCACTCATACAATCTCTTTTTACCCATTTGTGATTTTAAAAAGGTGCATAAAACAAATTTTTCCAATGCCTTTGTAATTTCAGTCATTAAATGAATGACGATAAGTCGAGGATTACCTGTACCTTCGAAACTCTGTTCCCTTTCAAAAGAGGCTACTCTCTCTGTGTGCAAAAGAGAAGAGAGATTTTGCTGTTCGACATCTATATCTCCTTTTTGGGGTGCAGATCTAGCCATGCATTTCTCTGAAATCAGGCAGCAAAGTGGGTTAATTGTGAACTGACAGTGGACTGTCATTCACTGCGCTAACGTTTCAGTTTGGGGAATCTTCCAAGAACATTGATGGCAGTCTATTTAATTGGATTCGCTCATCCACAGACTTAACTGTGATATATGAGGCTTTAGCCTCTAATTTGTTTTCTGATATTTTAAAAACTGGAGGAAGTCCTTTCATTCCTTCTGGTTCTCTTCCCTTTTCAATAACTTTCGGGGTTTTATGGGTTGGAGGTGTCTTTATTGTTTGCATATTACTTAGAATCTTAGCATTGTAAGCTTACAAATCTAACAACAACCGTCTTCGCAGTCCCCACTTGGTGTGATTACTAAGGATCAGGTTATCTCATGAGTAAGTCTCACAGTATACAATTACTTCATATTGAAATTTCACTACGGGATTGATGGATTTTGTTTCTATTTGTTTTAGTGTACGGAATAGTTAATGTCTTTATTCAGCAAAAGTCTTCAATGTTCAATTGAAAATTAAAAGAAATGTTTCTTTTGTGAAAACCTCACCATAAAGGTCACAAGTACTTCACTGATGATGAACGTGTAATTGTTAAAATGTGTAAACTTTTGTTGAAACTTGAAACAGAGGAAGAACAGCTTAAAGATTGTATGATAAAGTGGGGGGAAATTTTGATTATGCTATATATATGGAATAATGTGGAAATAGGTGGTTAAAAGAGTTAAAATTTACATTGGAGTTATGGATTAATTGATTGATTGATTGATTGATTGGACTGATTGAATTTATTTGTCACTCATCTTGTAATAAAAAACTCTGGAGGCTTCCAGCCTTAAAACATTAAAATCCTAACAAATAAATATCTCTAAAATAATAAAAATAGAAATCCAATCAAGATAATAGTTAAAGGGAATTTTTATAAAATTATGAATGTATAAAGGCACTTCAGATCAATGTTGGAAATGCAAACAATACAGAAGGACATTTTTATGCTTGGTGGATGTGCAAAAAAGCTTAAAAGATTGGGTTCAAATACACCACACCACTAAGAGAACATGGATGAAGATCAGGAACAGATTCTTTTTATGTTGAAAGCAGTTTATGAAACTATTCTTACAGCTACTGATGAAATAAGAAACTACAGAAAAGAACAAGATGTCAGCCTAGATATACAAACCCAAACTTTGATTACAACTAAAGAACCAACTACACAAAATATAATAGAAGAAGTGGAACAATCAAATACTATGATAGAAGATTCAATTGATCAACAAACACAGTTAACGGAAAACCCAGAAAAGGGACTGACAACACTGAAAATGGAAAAGACTTTCTATATAACCAGAAGAAACCTGAGGATCAAGAAGAAGAACAGACCGAAAGGGAGATAAACATTTCAGGACAACTACATTGAGATGGAAAAATAGAGAGACGATTTGTTAGCCCTTCCAAAAAAATGGAGACTGGATGGCCTCTTTTATCTCAAACAACATATATAACAACAGAGGGAGAACTATTTGATGACTAAAAAGCACGAATATGGAAGGCGAGTTGGCAAAGAAAGAAAGCTAGAATAAGGCTGAATAAAATTGGGGTTTTGACTTATTAGTGAGGATTAAAATAGAATATACTTAAATAGACAAGATGTGTACTTTGAACACTAGATTTTGTTATAAACTGAGATAAAGAAAACTTTGGTCATTTAAAACTTGGAAGTATAAATATCAAAAGTTAAATTTGAATATTGATTTGTTTATAAAGGTTGAATGTAAAAGTAATTAAGATATATATATATATAAGCTAAAAATCTATTGATAAATGTAATAAACATATTTTTACTTAGCTGATATAATAAAACTGTATTAGCTTAAATATGAGATAGTAGACATTAAGAGAAAAAGAGAGGAAGTATTTGATGTTGAAATAAGAGAAATTTTGGTTACTAAATTTAAGGTATTTGGAAATTAATAGAAAATGTTATTATTGTATTATTAATTAGATGACATAAGATGGTGAGAAATAGAATATATTCAAATAGATAAGATTGTGATAAAGGGAACTTTGGTCACTTAAAACCTGGAAATTATAAATATTAAATGTTAAATTTAAATATTAATGGAAAACTAAAAATTGGAAAAAACTAATTAGGATATTGATTGTCTATAAAGACTGAATGTTAAAATAACCAGGATATGTATAAGCTAAAAATTATTGATAAATGAAAGAATGTTATTTTTATTTAATTGATATAAGAATTGTATTAGTTTAAACATGAGACAGTAAATATTAAGGGGAAAAGAGAGGAAATATTTAATGTCATAGTTTGAGACTTGTACTAAAGATACTCGTATGTCATTGAATTTTTGATTAACTCAGCCGCCACGTTGCTTTTTAAATACTTAAATGTAAAATTAGAAAATCAATAAAACATATATATATATATATATATATATATATATATCATAAAGCAAATAGATAAAAACGATCACCGGGATAAAAGTCTTAAAACAAAGATTGTTTAATTTAAAAAAGCTGAGCTTTCGTCGGCCACACTGCCGACATCATCAGAGCATATAACGTAGAATTTGGGAGTCCGTTCTTATATGACTGGCTGTTTCTGCACCCGGGCTCTCGACCTGGTCATCGGTCCGCTCCTCGGCATCGGGCGCACCGTTGTTAAAGGGGCCGTTTCCACAGGTATCCTCTCTCCTCCAGTTGCCGTTGTTCTTAGGGCATGTGTGTTGGTATTAGGGGGTCGAGTGTCCGATCGCTCCTGCTCCTCCCGTTTTGTTCCGGGGGATCGGGTGTCAAATCGTTCCTGTTTCTCTCCTCCCCCTCCCATCCCCATGGTCCCGTTCATATTAGTCTGTCTCCATGTCCCTGAGCTACCCATGGAGCGTGTAATTTCTTCAGCGCGTGTGCGGGGGCGCAGGAAATAGTCATCTCGCGGTCTGGTTCATTGCTCTCTCTGGGGATTGTGGTAGTCCTCCTTTCTATTGCCTCATCCTTCCAGTTGTGCGCCCAAAAGATCCACTCCCCACTGGGGAGCAGTCCTCAGTGATATACAGGATTAGGTGCAAAAACTGCCCCTGTAACTATGTTGGAGAAACCTCCAAGAGACTTACAACCAGGGTGCACGAACATGAATTGGCCAGAACCAGAAGCACACCCCACAAACAAAACAATGCCCCAGATCCAGCAGGGCACAAAAAGGAAAGGAGGGGGCGATCAAACATTACCAGACAAACAACCCCCAGGAACCCACATACAAGGAGACACTGGGGCGGTGAGTAAAAGAACGGAGGAAGCCTACCCCATAGGTCCCCCAGACGCACACACCCCGATCCATACAAAACAGGGGGAGCAAGACAACGAACAGGAAGGACCAGACAGCCAATCTCGTGACACACACACAGACGAAAGAGGGGCAGCGGAGGCCGGGAAGAGAAGGGGAACAGCAAAGATACACCCTGCTAAAAACCAGATGATAGGGACACGACCGCGCTCAGCGACGAAGGAAACAACGAACAATGTGTGCAGACCGCAAGACGACTATTTCCTGCGCCCCCGCACACGCGCTGAAGAAACTACATGCTCCACGGGTAGCTCAGGGACATGGAGACAGACTAATATGAACGGGACCATGGGGATGGGAGGGGGAGGAGAGAAACAGGAACGATTTGACACCCGATCCCCCGGAACGAAACGGGAGGAGCAGGAGCGATCGGACACTCGACCCCCTAACACCAACACACATGTCCTAAGAACAACGGCAACTGGAGGAGAGAGGATACCTGTGGAAATGGCCCCTTTAACAACGGTGCGCCCGATGCCGAGGAGCGGACCGATGACCAGGTCGAGAGCCCGGGTGCAGAAACAGCTAGTCATATAAGAACGGACTCCCAAATTCTACGTTATATGCTCTGATGATGTCGGCAGTGTGGCCGACGAAAGCTCAGCTTTTTTAAATTAAACAATCTTTGTTTTAAGATTTTTATCCCGGTGATCGTTTTTATCTATTTGCTTTATGACATGTGTTTACCTGGGATTCGGATTTTTAGCATAATTAAGAATATATATATATATATATACTTTGTATTAGTATGTATTAGTTTGCAACTGTATTCTTTTTTTAAAGTTTCAATAAAAATCACATATGTATTTTGAACAGGATATAAGTACTCCAAGAATGTAAAAAAAAAATACATAATGTAATAATTAGCAAATGTTGATGCCTCAGAATATCTAAATCCTAAGCCTTAAGTTTCAATCTAGTCTCATATTAATATATGAATAGTCTTAGCTATTTCAAAACATAGCTGAGAATTAAAAAATGAGACAATATTTCATTCTCTATAGTGGCCTCCCTCTGTGTATTATGTGTTTATTCCACATGCATATGTGTGTTCTTTATGTGTTTTGCTGGGAGTTGACTTCAAAAAGTTCTTGCAAGATCTACCCCCAGAGTTAAGAGTGAAAAAAACAGGCTATAATAATAATTTCTGCCTATTGAGTTGTTGAAATAACTTGGCACCCCTGCAAAATAATATATCATAATGACTACTGAGATACTTTGATGTTGTACTTTCATATTTCTCCCACACATACCTTCTCCTGCACATTCATTTTATCATTGTCAAATAGAAGGCAAAATGAGTATACACAAGCATTATGAGATTTTGGAAGAAAGGTTATATTAAGGTACCATGTGTGAGTCTTGGGAGAGAAAAAAAAAGAAACCTTTTCTAACTAGAAAGGTTCATATATTGAGGATATTTGAACGGTAACAACATCACTTGCACAGTTTTCTTATGTTCTTATTTGTAGAACAAATATCCCAAAAGTATTTCAAGAAAAAGCTTACCAATGTTTTCTACATAAAATCTACATTCATTTTATGGGAAAGAGTATAGGACAGGGTAATCCAGGGGCGTCCAATTTGGCAATGCTAAGACTTGTGGACTTCAACTCCCAGAATTCCCCAGTCATAATCTGAGTTTGTCAGCTGGAAAGCTGACAGCCTGGGTTTGAGACCTGAGCTCTGTGCAATGGGCGGAGCTCCTGTCCCTTGCTCCAGCTCCTACCCACCTAGCAGTTTGAAAGCATGCAAATGTGAGTAGATTAATAGGTACCACTTTGGTGGGAAGGTAACAGCATTCCATGTGCCTTAGGAGTGTAGCCATGCTGGCCACCTGAGCACGAAAAATATCTTTAGACAACACTGCATCCCTCAGTCAAGAAATGGAATTGAGCACTGTGCCCTAGAGTCAGACATGACTGGATAGGGAAACTTTTACCT
This sequence comes from Azemiops feae, assembly GCA_023970755.1. NCBI lineage: Eukaryota > Metazoa > Chordata > Lepidosauria > Squamata > Viperidae > Azemiops > Azemiops feae. The sequence goes on from JALGBA010000250.1 coordinate 985,913, forward strand.
TTAATAGGAACCTCTTAGTAGAGCCTCCTGAGTGATTCCTTCTTCCCAAGTGGATTTATATAAAGATATAAAAATTTGATTCTAGGAAAAAGTGTTTGTGGGATGTTAAGTTTTGGTGTTGAGTGTTGTGCTGCTTTTAATCCTTGAGATTTTTTTTTTCTATGTACATCAATCTTGAGTCCTTGGGAGTAGAATAAATAACTAAATATTGATCATATTCATATGTCACATTAAGTCTGGAAATCTTTCTATATATCAGTCTCTTCTTGTCAGCAAAAGCAGCTAATTTACCTTTGTGGCTTGTTATTGTGATGCTTTAACAGTTAAGTAAGAAATCATGGGTGTTCTTTGCTTCAATATCTGGATCATTAAGATGGGAGTAAATTACAGGTCCAGGTTGAAACAAGCCACACAAGATGCTTTCATAGTTCACTAACTGCTTCAGTAATATCAGTATCGTGGTTTAATATCACGTCCAATGCAGTTGTTGTTTGTTTTTCTAGCGCTGTTATCTCGCTTAACTCCAGAGACACTGTTTGGGTAGCATGCAAATAAAACTCATAAAATAATCATTAAAACATTAATTTTACAACAATACTATCAAAAGGAGGAAAGGAAAAAAATATGAAAGCTACAGGTAATCTACATTGTAGAGCTAAATTTTGAGGCTATTGTTTTGTTCTGCACAAGGATACAAGAATGGAGGCCATGTGGATTTCAGGAAGCAAAATATTCCAAATAGATGGGGCCAAAATGGCCATTTTCAGATCCATTCCTCCTTGATCTATAAAGGAAGGGTAACCCAGATAATCCCTTCATGAGCCAATTAAATGAGATGGGTAGATTCCCATTGGAGAAGAGGTCTCGTAAGTAGCTTGGATCTAAGCCATAAAGGCCTTTATAAGTAATGAACAATCAAAGCAGTGACATTATTGGAGTGGTCTACTAATTAATTCTGAGGAAAAGAAAATGTGTTTATTGGCCTAACATTTATAAAAAAAATACCTTCTGGGAAATATTCAACAGATTGAAATTATTTCCATTGAAATTTCCACAACTGACATGTTTGTGTAACTGCACTTGCCCTTTGGCCTTTGCTGATAAACTGTTCCACAGAAATACATAAGGAAAGAACCCATTTTTATTGTGTCCTTAATTTGCCATTATTTAGTAAATAAATAAAGGGTTGGTAGCTGGAGAATTTGCTCTCTGAAAATTAGATAATTAAATCTGTTGCGGTGTAGCATGTAAGGCACTTTTAAAAAGTAGAAAATGCAGCTAATATTTTCATTTTATTTAAAGAAAAGTCAAAGGAAATATATTTAGAGTTATGAGAATGAATATTATTATTATACTGAGCTTTCTGTTCCAGTTCAAATGGATCCACATCAAACAAGTACAATTTCTGCTGGCCAATCTGACTTATATTCTATAAAGAACATAAAACATTTCAGATCATGGAAATTTTTGATGATAAATAAAGGCTGAGCACTGCTCATTTGGATTCCTGATTTTTAACAGTAAAATCATGAATGTTCAGTACATAGCAATCCAGACTCTTGTTCACAGTTGGTATTAGTCTTGCCATTTATTATCTTAATGTTTCAGCTCTCCTTACACTGCCCCCTCCCTGTTTTTTCTTCTCACTACTGGTAGCCATGTTCTTCTCCTTCTAGACTTTTTCATTACTCATTTCTGTGTATGTTTCCTAAATTAGATGAACTTCTTTCATCTATACCTCCACAAAATATTTTTCCACAACCAGTTAAAAAAGCTACTTTAAAGTATTGCATTTTCTTTGTTTCTCAAATGAAAATGATTGTCTATCATCTACCTATCATCTATCATCTCTATCTACCCACCTACCCACCCCTCTCTCTCTCTCTCTCTCTCTCCTCTCAGCTGCAAAAATGTAGCTGACCATTAACTACTAACAAAGAATTAGATATTTCTGTATCTCTTTGCTACCATCTAGAGCAGACATGTCAAACTCAAGGTTTACAGGAAAATCTGTCCATTGATGTGTTTAGATCTGGCCCACAAGCAGACTAGTAGGAGGAGGTGATTGACTATATAGTGGGGAGTGACTGAAGTGGCGGCAGCACCAGAGAGGCCTGGGGAGAGTCAGCTGGATCTGTGGTGTTGCTGGGGCTCTGCTGAGGCCCCGGGATCAGTGTGCATGGCTCCAGCTGATCGGGGCTTCCAGCGGCCTCAGGGATGGTCAGCAGCCACCAGCAGTCTTCAGGTGGAGAGTCAGCTGGAACTGCGGGGCTGCCAGGGCTTGGTGGGGACCCCAGAATCAGTGCACACACTTCCAGCTGATGAGCACTGCGTGAAAAGTCCAGCCAGGCAGTGAGTGAAAGCATGGGGGAGGAGAGGATATAAAAGGAGGATTTTTGGTGGGAAAGAAGAGGAATGAGGGGGGAGAAAAGGAGATAGGGAGGAGATATATTGGTGAGGCAAGCCTGAGGGAGAGAAGGGGATAGAATAGGAGAGGCTTCTGTGGGGCAAGCCTGAGGGAGAGAAGGGGATAGCAACTGGCCCTTTGAAGGCAACCATAATGCTGATGTGGCCCTCAATAAAATTGAGTTTGACACCCCTGATCTAGAGGTCAGCTGGATTTTTGACGTGCAGATCAGGTATCCAAACTTATCATGATCAGCAACAACAGCAATATCATCATCATCATCGTCATCTTCATCTTCATCCAATCGAGGGAATATCTTTGTCTATGTTAAAGTCAATTTCCACCTTCAGTAAACACTGAAAACAAATTCCTTCCAGTGAAACTTTTTTCCAGTACAAATGTGAAAGTCCTAATATATTTTTCAGGTAATCACTCTTAGCTACCACTCAAGGTTAATTCCAAGCTGCACAGCCAGTGATCCTTTGTAAATATTCTCACTTGTTTGGTTGTCACAGAGATCCTTTAAAGAATTACTGTAACTACTGTGCATAGAAGGTTAATATGCAAGGTAGAAGTAAGATGTTATCACCAGTCCATGCCCAATTTTGCATGTTCTACGTCGTAAGATCCACATGTTGAAAACTATAAAAAGAAAATGTATGCCACAGAGTACCCACATAGTACCCACATAGATTTCACAGAATTGGGGACCAATGTTATCAGACTTCCAGATAATATCAATAAAGCATGGTGAGGCTACATTAAGGTCATGATATGAACACTAATGATATTTAAATAACTGGCTGACATCTGACACATACATTTATTTTATAAGAAAATGGCAATACAGCATCTTTTCATGACCCAGAGATGACATTAAAGCCATCAAATTTCATTTGAGAAGGTACCACATTTTGATTTGATCAGAGAAAAGGATATGGCTGAAAAATAATCATCCCTCTGGCCCCTGAGGAAGACATTTATAGTGGCACAAAGAAGAGCTTCAAGAATAAATCTGTGACTTCAATTTCACATTGATGTTGCATTTAAAATAATTCAGTGGGGGGGGGGGACAAATGAATTTTAAGCTCTGCAAGGTAACTATAGATAACATCTATTAGATTACAGATAATGGTCGCTCACAGAGTGAAAACTAGGTTTTGTTTCAACAAATCTCCTGGTTTATATAGGCCAATCTTCTACTCTTTTTGGTCTTTCGTCTTAACTGTTGCATGTCAATATCAGTGTCCATTCTGTTGAGCTGTTTCCAGATGGTCTATAGGTTGGCAGATTTAATATGTCATGTCACATAAAAAGCTGGCAAAACTGAAGTGGCATTCACATCATTCGGGGCTTTGATGATTAGCCCACACAGGGACAATGATGCCGCACCACCCTACCATCCACCCATCATTCCTGTCATCCAAATCCAATCATCAGAGTTAAACATGTTACACCACGTGCTGAACTAGGTGAGGGCTGTGTATTTGAAGGCCGATGACGAGAATTGAAAGAATTTATGAAAAGCTGTGGGATAAGTTTCAGTTGGTGCAGAAATGCATTTTTGTTCCTTTAAAAAGAAATAATTACTTTTTAAATAAAATGTTAATAGATCAATCTTCTTGGCAAGAAGGATTCAGTGTGGTCAAAGCCAAAAAAACGGCGAATGTTGTTTAAGAGT